>CM012460.1:4057017-4566391 GCA_003999625.1 Oryzias javanicus | reverse complement strand
CGGATTGTTTCGTCAACAGTCTATGCTTGGCCTTCAAACCGCTTTTTTTATCAGCCAGCAGCCTGATAAATTTTCTTTCTCTTTTTCAGCTTTTTAAACTGATCGGCCGATAAGTGGATATTCCCTTCAGCACATTGAGAGCGATCTCGCACAGAGCTTGGATGAAATCTTTAGAGCAGTGTTTGAGAATGTCTTTACGCTTCTTTGGCGTGGCGTGATAGAGAGCCCGAAGTAAAGGGGCGTTCCTTTTTATACGAGCCGACATGAGGAACCTAGTTCTTTTTGGGTAGATAACGATCGACCGTTGATGAGGGGAGGATCCCGTCCGCAGCCTCAAGCGTTCTGGACAAGTAGGTGTCAGGTCCACAATTAAATACCGTGAGGGTCCGCGGTCGCATCCTCAAAGGATTCTAAAAAGAAAGCCTTCTGAGAGGGGAAAGCCTGACGAGCCAAAATATTAATTTGTAATTTATCGCGAGGGTTTTTAAACAAAACCAAATAATTACTGTTTAAGCCGATGGTGCGGCTGTATTTTCTTGGTGAAATATGTTCTGCGTGAGGAGGAAAACGCTCATGTTTTTATGATGTCTGTATTGAGTAAAAATCTTTACCACATCCGGGTGATCCGAAGCTTGAAACATGACGTCGTCCAAAATCACCAAATGGTTTAGATGAGGAGGAAAGAGTTCAGGGTCTTCGAAAGAATCAGGCAGACCTTCCACAAACTTTATGTTTTTATTCGTTTTCATCAAGTCGGCGTACAAAGGTTGATGATTACTGTAAATCCACACAATATTCTCTGGTACAAAATCCAAAACAAAATCACAATTTTCCAAAACGCTTTTTACAAAGTAGGACTTTCCGCAGCCGCTGGGTCCTACGAGCAGGCAAGAAAAAGGACCCGTAAATCTGTCGTCAATATTGACTTCCTCCATGACAGGGCGTGACTTTTTTTTTTTTTTACAATCAATATCCAAAAGGTAAAGTGGTACCGTCTTCAAAGAGACGTCTCTTATCAAACACCACCTGAAACCGTTTAGGGAATGTAGAGTTTTTCAAAACAAACCCCTTTTTATCTCGTCTGATGATCCTTTGGGGTACTGCAGCGATTCTCCTCGCGAACCTCTGAGAAATCCGACCACCAAGTTTTTGACGCTGTCAAAATTGACTTTTTCAGCGCAACTCCCGCGTCTGGGTGATACCTTTGACGCGAAGGACGGTTTTCTTCCTATGACGCGTCTGGTAAGCGTAGCTCTTTGGACCCGCTGCTGCAAACTCCTGAATGACGTCCCCGTTCAGCTCGTCCGTTAGATCACCCAAGTACGGGCCGAGTTCGAGGAGGGGCTGACCTCTCTTTCGCGGAGTAAATCAGACTGTCTGTGTCCATGTACAAAACGCGATCCTGCAGACGTTCGAGGTAAGAGTGCAGTTTCAGACGCGCGTAGGCGGTGGTGAACGAAGCCACAAACACGTTGTTGGTGTTTCCCGGCGGCGCCAGACAGCGTTTGTTGTATTCCACTGAACAAGAGCCGTCACGTCGTTCAGAAAAGCAAAATATTCCACGTCGAGTTGACCCGAATATCAAGACGGAAAAATTCTTCAGGGTCTTTTACCAGGATCGTCTGAAGAAGATTTATCCTCTGACCAAATTTCCCCCACAAACTGTTCAGACAGAGTTTGGAAACTTGTCTCCGAGCCCGGTTAAGACGGATTTTCTGGGGGTCCAAATCGATCCCCTGATGGAGTTTGTAGTCGCGAATGTACTTTTCACGACTCTCTGGGTCCTCGACGTTTGGCGGGTACCCGACGCTTCTTGTTTTCCTTTGAGAAATGTGTTAATGTAGTCTGTAAAGACGACGTCGCTTTTGTTTTCAAAATGCCACACTTCATAAATTTTACAGACGACGTAACCCTTCTCCAAAGCTTTGTTGAACTCTACCGTCACCACGGCGCTCAGAGCTCTAGCCTCATCGTCGTGATCGCACTCGCTCTCCTGGTTGTTGATTTCCGCGCACGTTCTGCAGAGGGTGAAAACGAGCTTTTTTCGAGAGGTTCTGAAAGGAAGAATGGGATACAAGAACCCCCTCGGTGGGTAGACCTTGGCTTTGATTAAACCAAAGTAATTTTTGGGGTCGTCAAAATTGTCGTGAATAACGACGGGTGACCGAGAGGGTAAGCCGAGGTAGCGTTTACGTACGGGTACAACGAGGTCACATCGACGTAGTGAATGTTTTCGTTTTCGGCCGCCGTGTAGCGCAATTTCACAGGGCAGGTTCTGCCTCCGTACAGCGAATCGCGCGGTACAAGAGGTTCAGGGGGTTGAAACTTTTTGAGAAAACGTTTTACCTCCGCGTTTTTTTGAGTCAATTCAACCCACTCGTGCTCCACATGACAAAGGTCCGGACGCCGTAAACGGTTCGCAGTTTTTCCATTTTCTCCAGAGCCTCCGAGTGCAGACGCTCAAAGCTCACTCCTCTCAGCGGGCATTTCCCGTAAGGCTGAAAACATGCGGGACAGCCGTGAAAAAAGCAACCTAAAAATTCAAAAACTGATTTTTCACCGTCGCATTCGTGATACCCGTCCACAAAATAGGGACCAATTTGTTTTTCCCCTCTGTTTCAAAGCGTGTTGGATGAATATGTCGTTGCTGTCGGCTTCAAACTCTAACCATTGAATAGAGGCTTGTGAAAAACTTTGTTTTGACGTCTGTAGTCGTCCGCCGGAGGAATGGCTAGAGAATCGGGTTTTAAGAAATTGGTTCGAAAAACCTTCATGCACGCCGACGCTATGGTGACGCTGCTAAAGGGGTCCACGTTACAATCCGTCACGTACTGACTTCTGAACCTGACGCAGGCTTCGCCAAAAATTTCCACGTCATTTTCGCAGTAAAGAGCCTCTTCTCAAAGTGAAAGACGTTCTTTGAAGCTTCGACGTACCATTCGCGAAACTCTCTCCGCCGATCGTCCGACATTTGTTCATAGCCGTAGTCCGTAGCCGGCGAAAGGCGCCGACGTACTTCAAACGTTCCTCGGAGCTAAAACCGTGAGGAAAAAAACCTTGCAAAGGTTTTCAAAGCCCAAGCTTCGGGCATGTCGCTTAATTTCATCGTTAGAAAGGACAAAGAATCGATGAAGGTCAGGTCGTAATCCTCGTCTTTTAAACATAAGATTTTACCCCCGACCATGATGATTTTGGGCGTTAATTCTAAAGCCGTCATGGCTTTGAGGAGCAGATAGCCGTCAAATCCTTTTGAGTTGTGAGCTATGAAAACGGCTCCTCTAAATTTTGGCCTTCTGAAACGCTTGACAAATTCTGCGGCGCAGTTCAACCCGAAAGACGACCACCATTCCCCCTTTAGAGTTTTGCTGCAGACCAAAAAGGGGACGTGTTCGTTGTTTTTGTCCGGGAATGTTTCAAAATCGTAAAAGACGAGCTTTTCATTATGATCCTGAGCCGGGGGTAACGGCTGAATGTAGCACAAGTGATTTTTAAAATCACCCTCTATTTTTTTTTTGCAGATTTTACATTTTAACGTTTCACAATCGTGTTTCTCTGCCACGCCGTTGATGGGTGTGTAACGCGTTCTATTGCATTTTTGCATTTTTGCAACGTTTGAACGTGTCGCAAACGCTGGCCGTGTTCCGTCCGGATCTAGGCTCTTTGTGTTTTTCAAAACAGCGCTGCGATCGACAGATTCTGTTACAATCTGAGCATTCTTTACTCAAACCCCGCAGGCTGGAACAAGCCGGGTCGTTACAAACTGAACAGTGACCGAAGCAGGCGTGGTGATGGGGGTTTGAGTAAGGTTTAAAGCAGAAATTGCAAACGAATGACCACCCCAGTAAACCTTTCAGATTCTTTACCCCGTAGTAATGGTTTTGAAATAAGAATAGAAAAGGGGATCGGATCTGTCTGAAAATCCGGTCTCGAAATGCGAGAGCGGTTTCTGGCCTTGGTTTTTGTAGAAAACGACAATTTTACGATTCAAAACGTTCTCAATTTGGTCACGTCGCTAAACGTTACGGGTGTCTGCTCCCCAGACCGGCTAAGCGCTGCAGCTCTCGACCCTTCTCCTCAGCTCGAGCATCCGTACAACCGGGATGTATCAAATGCGCCAGACTGACGCGCGAAGCAGAGTTGATCGTTTCTAAAACCCACGTCGTAAAAATGTCTTTTTTTCTTGTCAGCATTTCACAATCTAAAGTTTATCGACCTTTCGTGCCCACCCCCTCCGGGTTGCGCACAACTGAACGACAAAACTGTAGTTCTGCGTCTGAAGCTATGCCTGCGTTAGACTGAATGACCCGTTCTAACAACTCTTCAAAAGCCTGAAAAATAGCCTCCGCGCCTGGGGAGTCGTCCATTCTCAAGACGCACTGTTGAGAACGCACGTCATCGCCGATGAGTTCTAACTGAACAAAATCTCCACGCTCCGCATCTGCGCCTACCGTCTCGGCTAACTCCGCCAGAAACACGACTACGTCTGTGTAAAACTGCGCTAAATCGGGGGCGTTACGAGATCCGGCACGTTAAAAACTTTCTAATTTCAACGTTGTTGAAACGTTCGCGTACCACCCGTCTCTCGTCGACTCGCAGGCGCTCCTCGGTGTTGAAAGGTCAACAACTTCTTCCTCGCTCGACTCTTCACCCCACCCGTAGCCCCTGAAAAAAACCTGGGGTGAGGCGCGGGGGTGTCTCTTCTGTTTCGAACGAGTGATCCGGAACCGTTTCTAAAGACGGTGTCGTGCAAACATTTTCACCCCGTCGTCGTCCGTTAAAACTTGAGACGGCACATTTTCAAGGGTTCTGATTCTCCTAACCCGTTTTGTAGGAACTCCAGCAGAGACGTGTGGGTGAGGGGCGTACAATTCCGAGGATCCCGGGTTGGCGTCGTTCTGCAAAGTTTGTAAGCAAATTGTCGTTTAGGGGGTGAGCGCAAATTTTGGTTTGGGCTCTGCCGATTCAGTCTTTTCGTTCGATTTGATTGCTTGAACGGGTAAAGAAACTGCTTCTTCTCGTACTTCATAGTCTCTGCTCGGATAACCCGTGTGCAGGAAACTCCGACAGAGACGGTGCGGGTAGGCCGCGTACCATTCTGAGGACCCTGATCGGGTGAATCGAGGTGAACGCGTTAAAGAAATGTGCGGCGGCGTCTGTAAAGGCGCTGTCTCACACCATTCTGAAACGGTCGCGTCCAACCCCTCGGCTATTTCATTCAACGAATCGAGGGTCGCTTCAAACGTTATATTTTCTAATTCGTGCGAAGAGATTGCCGGGCCTGGCGAATGCGGCCCGTAAAGTTCAGAACTCGTGAGTCGTTGTTCATTTTCTGCAGACTCTAAAGGATCATCGGTTTTCTGACATTCATCCATTTTTTTAAGTCACACCCTGAATGATTTAAAAGAAAAAAGCTCGAAGTACCAGAGTTTATAAGGGTAAATATAATGAGTAAAGAAAAAAACCATACAGCTTCACATGTCTTTCAAAGTGTCTGCAACCATCACCCAACATTTGAGCAGCTGACAGACAGGTGAAACTTCTGACGTTTCGAATCGATGCTTGACGGCTCCTGAGGGGCTCTTTCAACGTCAAAGCCTATAAAAAAAAACAAATGAACAAAAAATTAGTTTGTTTGCATTTTTAGCGTAGTTAAAAACATAATAATAATAATCATAAAACCTCTGAGAGGATAAAGGGGAGGGTCTTGGCGAGCCTTCTTGAACTTGGGATTCTTGAGTTCTGTTTGAAGAAAAAAAAAGTCTTTTTTAACAATCTTTAACAAAAATTTCTGTTCAAAAAAAGTATTTAAGCTATTATGTAAGGCTTGAAGGACAAAAAAAAATCCCAACGTAGAGAGGCGACGTGCGACGTCATGACGTACAACGTCATCAAAAATGACGTTGTACGCCGTCGCGACGTACAGCGTCATCAAAAATGGCGCTGTACGTCATGACGTACAGCGTCATGGCGTCAGACGTCATGACGTACAGCGTCGTTCAAAATGGCCGGCGGGACCGCGTGAGTCATTTTTCAGGCGTTGGATTGTTTCTTAAATAGACGGTAAAAGAAATTAGGATTTCACAACTTACCGTCGGTGTTGAGGGCCGTCGCGCGCCTCCTCCCCTTAGCCGAGCTCGTTGTTTGAACCCCTCCCGGGGTTTGAAACTCTGCACCGGCCTGATTCTCGGGTCGCGCCCTCTGGAGCGCGGGTCTTCGTTGGGCCGCTGGGTGTTCTGAGGTACGGGGGTCTGAAGCTGGGGCTCGGGCCGCGGTTGAAGATGAGGCGGCTTCTGCACGGATGTTTGGGCGGGAAGCTCGGGTTAGGGGTCTGCCGCCGCTGCCTGCTGCTGATGATGCTTTCTTTCGCTGCGGCGGCGGCGGCGGTGCGCCGGTGGTGGCTGAACCGCCGGAGTTTGCCCGACGGCTTTCCTCTGGGCGGATGCCCCCGCTGCTGAAGGCTTCGGCTGAACCCGTTGACCGTTTGAGCCAGTTGGAAGGTTTTCTGAGGATAGTTTACTCGTCGTCTTTTGACCCGCCCGGGTGAAGGGAGATCTCCGATGAACCGCTGAAGACGGCCGGATTCTTCTCAGTCATCGGAGCCGCATGAGTCTGGATCCCATCCTCCAGGAAATCTGTAAGTAAGATGTTTGTATAATATATAATGTATAAAACACAGAAACGCTTGTCATAAATGAAAGAACCTTACCAAATTCTGGTTGATTCAAGTCGATGAAATCTGTGGGTTTTTAAAAAAAAAAAAAGTAAAAAAACAAGGCTAAAATTGGTATGAAGATTAAAAAAATAAATATTCATTACCGCCAAAGATGTTGTCCGTTTGATTGCGATGAACATCGGCTTGGATTTCTTTAAAAAAAAAAAAACATTCTTGTAAAAAAAAAGAATATTTTCACCCAAATCGCTTAGCTTTTTGAAGTTTTAACTCACCTCTTTTTTTCTTTGCAGCCATGAACAAGGACATGATGGTCAGGAGCATAGAGGATATGTCTGGACTTGTCCGACTCCGGTGAGAAATGGGGATTTAACACCAAAAAGCGCCCGCTTCTAGTGTGGGGGTATGTTGAATTAAAAACATACGATGGCTCTATCTTTCAGCAGAGGTGCGGAGGTCGCAGAGTCCCGCTGATACGAGGTAAGCGTACCCCCTTGTTTATCCCTTGTTTATCCCTACCGTTCTTACTTTAAAAAGCTGTGTCATCCGGACCCTCCAAGAGAAGTGTTTTTTTTACCCTCACGTCTTAAAGCTCCTCAAATCTCTTAAAACCGTGGACCAAACGCATCTACTCTTCACCCAAGTCTAAAGGCGTCGATGTAATGGGGAGAGCGCTTGTGTTTGTTGTGAAGGAATGCCTGTGGGCCTCTGAGGACCTCTGTGTACCTGTGTGTCTGAGGCATCCGTGTAAAGATGTTTTATTGTGAAATTTCAAGTTTACTTTATTCTTCACCTCCTAGGCTCGTTGAGGGAAAGGCTTCTTTTCTGGATATTAACCTCATCTTTGTTTAAGGTTCCATGATCTTTGGTAAGTGTTTCTTTGCGAGTGCCCCACCGAGTTGACTATGAACGTACAGATACATGTGGTGATGATTGTTTTTTTCCCCCTCAGAAAACAACCGGATCCTCTGCAGAGCCCATCTCCTAACCCCCGGACGTGTACGAAGAAGGATTGGTTCCCCCATAAATAAACACCCTCAACCAATATCGCTGAAATGTTTTTTTTCCTGTGGAGGTGGTAGAGGTTTGGTGGTGGCCTGTCAAAAGGTTCGATTGAAAGTCTATCCCGGTTTGGGAGGGGTGGAGCGGGTGGAAGGGGTGTGGGGCGACCTGTCAAAAGTTTGACGACAAGTATATCCCAGTTTGGGAGGGGGCGGGACCTGTCAGAAAGTTTGACGACAAGTATATCCCGTTTGGGAGGGGCGGGACCTGTCAGAAAGTTGATGGAAAGTATATCCCGGTTTGGGAGGGGGCGGGACCTGTCAGAAAGTTTGATGGAAAGTATATCCCGGTTTGGAGAGGGCGGACTGTCAAAAAGTTTGATGGAAAGGGTTCCATGGTTGCGGGGTCAAAGGTCACCTGTCAAAAAGTTTGATGGAAAGGGTTCCATGGTTGCGGGTCAAAGGTCACCTGTCAAAAAGTTTGATGGAAAGGGGTTCCATGGTTGCGGGGTCAAAGGTCACCTGTCAAAAAGTTTGATGGAAAGTATATCCCTATTCTCTCTAATGTAAATGTCATTAGATTCAACATGAGGTTGAATCTAAACACCTGTTGTGTTCGGATTATTTGGAATGTTGCAAAAATACGCACTACTTCTAAATAAGAAGTTCTACTTCCAGCCGTTTGTGATCTATGAATACAGGGGGTTTATATTTGTATAAACCCTTCTTGTATAGGAGATCGAACTTTATTTGTTATCTTTTTTATGGATAGAAAAGAGGAGAATGAAGCAATGACTGCGAAAGAGAAAAATAAAAACACTTGTGTTCCTTAAATATACAAGCCAATTGACACACATGTGTATGCACATACAACATATTCTCATTCGCAACTGGTCACATATTGACATTTGGTTAAGGACCCCTCTGATTCACTCTTTTAAGTTTTGTTTGTCCTCAAATTATCGTTTTTAAAATGCTGGCAGTTCCCATTAAGTCACGGGTCCACAACCGGGTCGGGAAACAGAACCGGTTTAGTATTGGGCTCAGTGTCGGTACCGCATCTGGTAACGCGCCCGATGCCAGGTTAGAGTTAGGGTATAGTACCGGGTTGCAGTACCAGTGGTAACGCACACCGAGGGTTGCGGACCAGCCAGCATGTCAAAGAATGACGAGTTGGGGACACCCAAAGTGTCGAAAAGTGATGCGAAGGGGTCCTTAGCCCTTGTATGCACAGGCCAAACAATTCCTGCATGTGTACAAATATCTGTGGCAGATCCTCAGATCCTCCTCTCAGGAGAAGTAGACCAAGCGACATCCATCCACAGACAACCAGGTACCAGTTAACCAAAAACAGGGCAAAAGAACACCAATGTTCTCTGCATTTGACCCATTCTCTGGGGGAACGGTGAGCTGCAGACACAGCAGCTCCAGAACCAACTCCTAAATCGGTCCGGAAAGGTCAGGAGTGGTAGGGTCCGGTCCAGTTAATTCTGGAGACGTTTCCACTCAGTTAGGCCTCGCTTCCACTTGCGGTATGTTTTCTGGTGCATGTGTGGCGTAGACCGCTAACCTGTCATTGTGTAATTGTAGTGCGACGACTAGAATTCCAGAACAATGGAGGTCATCCTTTTTCTTCCTTTACTTTTGGTACATCGGGCTTAACAGGAATTTAATGTTCTTTGAAAAAAGATTGTGTGCGCGATTGAAACCGCAGAAACCTGAATGGGTACTGTAGCATGACAGACCCAGATGCTTCATCCTGTTCCAGACCTTAACTAACAGAAATTGACCCTGAGGCCATAAAAGATCACCTTCCCCCCCTTTCAACAGGCATTTGTCTTCACTCCCGTAACACCTCGTCAGACTGGATGGCAACAGACCCCAGAAACACTTAACTCCCCCGCAAAGGAAGACGTGGGTAATCCCAGGTTACCATGACGACCAGCCACTTTGGAGCCTAACCAGCCATCTTGATTTACAGGACGACCAAGAAGTGCATTCCATTGAATAAAGTTCTTTTGAAGTCACAAGAAAATGTTATTATTTGTTGACATGACGTTCTACAGATCCTCTGAAAACAGGCCGGAGACATCACCGAAACTGGATTTACAAAAACCTTTTGACCCCCCATGGCTTGAGACTCCCCAGACGTTTTAAGTGTATTCTGTGTTCTCTGGTATCGAAATGTTTTTCACTTCAACATCTTTTTACTGGTAAAAGTTAACTAAAGTTGTGCATCTTTTCTAAGAAGGATCTGGCAGGTAAATAAGAAAAGAACCAGAGGTCTTATTTATCTTTAGCCATTATCATTCGTTTTTCTTTTTGGATTTTGGTTTTAATTCTTTTTATCTTTTTATTACCTTTTAAATGTGGATGCTTATTATTATTTTGCTTTCTTTCCAGCCAAAAGGGGTTTCTACTTATAAGGAGACAAGCTGATTAAAAAAGAATTAAATGTTTCTTTAATTCCTTAATGTTTAAAAGATGTTTGTGTAAAAGGGTCTGCCTTCTGAAGAAACAAACACCCCCAGATTGGGAACTCACATCCTATTGGAGTATGTTAATTAGATGAGGGCGTAAGACCGGCCCAACTCGTTTCTGATTGGTCAGTTTCAGGGCCTTTGTCCAGCGCGACGTTCAAACTGTCAGTCAGTCAGGCAGAAGAAGTTCAGAAGTCAAGGAGAGAAGACTTCACAGAAAACAGGGAAGGTAGCTCCAAGCAGAGGACAGAAGATTTTTGGAGGGAAAACTGAACAAAGAGAAACTAGACAAAGAAAAACTCAGAACAAAGAATTAACTTGTAAGATTTTAATAGCTTCGAGATGAAAACTTCTGTGAGATTTTTCCATCTTTAAGATTAAACAAACCGAACCGTCAACCTTTTTACGTTTTATGCAATTTTAACTTTTCATGTTCTTTCTAATTTTTATAAGTGACGAGATAATTATTAAGTTTTTGTAGCCCGGCCAGCTTTGAAAACTTTTAATTTAGTCGCTAATTTTTGGAATAAAGCCTCACTTGATCACTTGAGACTTAGACTCTGGACATCGACCTGAATCTTCCTTTGGGAACAGATTCTAACTCCAACACTTGGCTGGCTTCTCGGGAGAAGAGCCGTCTCTCAAAGCTGAAACTAAAGAGAGGCCTTCCTGTGCTCTTTGGAACCAGAACCCCCAGACCGCATGGTGAGAAGACTTGCTCCAGCGTTTTACTGTTTGTGGTCAGAGGTACAGATTCTTTGATTTAGAATTTAACTAAGTAATTATTGTTCAATCACCAGAAGGACATTTATCTCGATTTTATTAAAACATTATTTTTTTTTCATTAGATCAGACACATCAGACATTACAGTCATACACCTTCAGCCCATTTACATAACTTGAATTTGTTTTAAACTTCTTTTATTGCTCTTCACTTATGCATTTTGAATAGTTTTAGAAAAGTGTTTTCTTTCTTCTTTTCATCTCTGCAAAGTATAATCAATGCTGTGCTTTCACACTCAATAATCCTTCTTGTTAATCCAGTTTTATGCAATAAATGAACGTGTATAAGAAGTCGTTGTTCTGTCTCATAATTCCCATGGTTCACAAAACGTCCCTTCAAAGGTAAAGACACTCACGTTTCCTTTTGGATAAGTAGACTGATAAATTTGAGTATTACTTTATTAATTAGAAATAACAACTAATAATTAAAGTGATAATTTCCTCCTTGAGGAGGTGGTGCCCCCTACAGGTGAATCTGAAAATTGCAGATTAATAAACTTTATAACTTTGACCAGATCTGAAGGCGAATATCACATATTCAACCCTTCATATGAGTATTAATTGCTAGCCATTCATGCTACAGTACAAATGGTGCAAATGTTAGCTTAAATGAGCACTTTCTAATGTTGTCATCACTTTCTGCCAATCAACAGTTCCAATCCACTTTTCAATGGACCTACATCTGATGACGCCCCCCAAGTCGTACGGTTCTATACCATTTTAAATGCTTAAAACAGCGAACTGGACAGTACCGTGGTGGACTGGCCAGCGGAAACGAGGCTTTTGTGTTCCATTTTAAGAATCATTGGTACAACCTGATCGTGGATTTGAACTTAGGACCTCCCAGTCTCTGGCCGGACACTTTACCACAAGGCCACTGAGTTGGTGCATAGAGAGTGACAAGAGTTCAGTCCAAGACTATATCCATCAGGATGAGACAAGAGGCTGGTCATAGATCCAAGAGCCTAACCCAAGATATGAACTAGGACCAACACTGTACTCCAGGCAGGTCACCCGCCCAGCAGTAAGTCCAACACAGAACAGAGGAAAGGACCGCCTCCACCACCAACCAAACAAGATCTAGTCAACAAAACCTCAATGAAAAGTCACAGCCCAGAAGACTGGATCAATATAAAGCTCCGTGACTTAAGTAGAGCTTGTAAGGGTTGAAGTGCACGCTTCAACCAGCTATCCTAGGTATGTAGACATCAGAAGTTGGGTCATCTGGACCCTACAAGACAGCGCACTGACCTTTATTTTTTTTCAATCATTTTGGATTTTCTCTGGTGTCTGTGGCAGACATGAAATCTTGTCCACCTTTATCCACATTTGTCATGGGATGGATAACACGCCACTGTAAGGCTGTAGAGGCATAAGAGAGCACAAAGGCTAGCCATACACAAGATTGACTCCATTTCACCAATAGCTCACCAAACACCCGAAACTCATTTCCTATGCGTCAGACCAATGACTAATGATGCCGGCGCAAATAAAGACTTCAGTTACTTAAATGTCTCATGACGACTTCACTGATGTAGATTTTTGTCTTTTGATGTCGTTCTCCACATTAAAGCATCTCTCTTCCTTTTCTTCATGTTCTTTAACACCCCTCCCCCCCGCTTGTCCCGGGTACACTACGTATGTATGGTGGTTGCCCCGTTAGTCAAGGCAGACCTTGAAGTGTCTTTTCCTCTGTCTGCTCGGATAAATGTCCCTGCAAAGGTGCTTGTCACAAGCACGAGTTGGAAAGTAGGCCTAAGAAAAGGCGAGGAGATAAGAGGGGGTTCAGGCCGAAAGACAGTTCTTTTCTTTTACTATAAAGGAACAAAAAATCTAGGAAAAAATAGAAACATTCAAATGATCCAAAACTTTCAGTTTTTAGAGGCCTTTTTTTTTAAATGTTGCCTTGGAGATGGAGTCAAAAGCATCCCATAATTCACCCCTTCACACTCACAAAAGCTGTAATTGCTCGCACGGCTTAATCTCAACAAGATTTGCACGCTTTGTCAGGTTAAAACCGAATGGGTGATAGCTGTTTAAAGTCAAGTAATTTCAGGTTAATGAAAGGCATTCATGAACTGCTAACACAGAGCGGTTGAAAACAGAAATTCAGAATCGTTCAGGAGCGAACCGCCAGGCGGATTTTTCTCTCCTTCTGGCAGGTTCAACACAGCTTTTATTAAATATTGCAGAAACACAATCCAAATGGAATATATTTAAAAATGAAGCTTCTCTCATCCGGTTGTTCACGCAGAAGCTGCACTTATCCATCCCAAAAAGTGACTTATTATGGACTTTTTTGTATTTTTTCAGTAGACAGAGTCATATTAATCAACTCAGATCTGTTCTAACACTTTATAGACAACATGATTCATACTGCAAATTATTTTTTTTTCCTTTTAGCAACAGTTTAAAGCTTCAGAGAAAAAATGTGCTTCTAGTTTATGTACAATAAAAAAAAACAGAGTAATAGAGCCAAGATATTTAATATCATGAAGGGCATAAATTGTGTTTTTATTTTATTGAATGTTGCCTCAAACCCTAACATATATATTGCTAATTTTCATTAAATACTTCAGGGAAAACATTTTACAAAGTATTTATGACATATATAATTATTATAATTAGTTATTGAGTTAAAAAGATACAAAAAAAATGACTTTTTATGTAGAAAAGTTGAATACATTTAAATTACCAATGTCAATTGGTGGGACGTTTTGCATAACTGAACGTATTTAGCTCATCTGAAGATAAAGGAAACAATATCCCTTCCAAACTTCAACTTTATTATTGGAGCACATTTCCTGTTGCAGAACATCTGAAAGAGCTATAAAATAACAGAAAAAGTAGTAATCTGAATAAAAGACCTAATCGCAGACTGCCTCTACGTTCAAGTTCTGCATTGTCCACATATGTAGTTTTGGTCTTGGGTAAAAAAAAAATTGTGAAAATTAAAATGTTGACTTTATTTATTAAAAAAATAGGATTCAAATCAGATCTAATGAGGAAAACTAAAAATAAAGAAAACATTTAAAAGAAAACCGTATTTTTAATGTATTAAAATGAGTATTCTGAGCGAGTCATCTGTAAGAAGCAAACCTCCTAAAGTCTCATTTGCTGCTTTTCTCCTAAGCAAAATCCTCCACCACCCAGGTGAGTGAACATCAAAGTCACCCAATCTCTGATCTGCAATTACTACCTGTGATTAAGCTGTAAAAGTGATGTGGCAGCCTATTATTTTTCTGCCTTTATGAATGAACAATGAACAAAGAGAGGAGGTAATTGCGCAGCTGACGCACACACTCATCCAAAAATGTTAAAAAAAGAAGAAGAAGAAGGAGATTGACCCATTTAATTTCCTAAAATCAATGCTTCGTTTTCTTGAATTTTCAATTAGGAGACGACACCCGCGTGTCAGTAAGCTGTAGTTTAAACAGGACGCGGCCTGAAGTGAAAACACAAAGACGTAAGAAGGCAGCGGTGTAATGAAAGATGTCATCGCTGATCTGTGATGGGCTTACTTCCAGCCATCAGCTCCGGCCTGGAGCCAGAGCTTCTCCTCTCTTCTCTTCACAGACAGTCGGGGAAACACAAGCACTTACTGTATGTGGGCGGTGGCATCTTGTAAGGGAAAATGCAATATGCATTAGACACAATTCAATCTGTCTCCTGCGGATTTGTGTGCATGTAGATGCAGCCAGAAGAAGAGGAGCGTCTCAGTGGGATTTCCTGGCAGAGAAATATACTTCATTAAAGCCACATCTACCTGATTAACTGGCCGTTCTTTATTTTCTAAACTGTCACCCATGAAACGAGTCACAAGATGGCATCTTCCTTCTCCTGGCAGCCGATGACATCAAATAAACCTCCCTGTAGTCTTGAATTAATGTCACCGCTTACGAGGAAAGACTCAAATACGACCTGAATAATCTGTTGTAGCTGCGTTTCTCCTTATAGGGAGTAACATTTGAGTAACCTTTTCATGTAGTAACAATCAAAAGGAAGTGGAGCCCGGAGCCATGAGAGAGGACGGGAGAGGACGGAGCCCACCTTGAAACTTCATCATTAAAGGAGAGAAATGGTTTCCTCTGGTTTTGCTCTCTGTGCTGACTGCAGGCCATTCGGGATGAGAATCACTCCTTAGCGTTACTTTTAAAGTATTAAATCTGCATGCCTGACTCAACCCAATTAGAAACATCCCACTCAGATTAGGATAAGGAGTCTTTTCTCTTCATTCAGAAAATGATTAAAAATAGTTCTAAAGGACCCAAAAACGGTTTCAATTCTATTTTCTTAAAGTCCAATACCAAAGAAAAATTGTGTTTTTAACATATTCTTGTAACATTTTTCTCATGATGGAGAAGTAGGGCTGCCACGATGAGTCAACTAATCGACGACTAATCGTCTATTAAAATAGTCGACGACTAATTAAAGAGTCGATTAGTCGTTACTTTATATTATATGGAGTCAGTGTTGTAAAGTTGAAAGTTATAATGACATTCTGCTAGCTTTTTGAACTATTTTGGAATTTATTAAGAATTTTTTAGGCTATTTTGGAGTTTAGCTAATGTTTCAGTTA
Organism: Oryzias javanicus; assembly: GCA_003999625.1. Taxonomy (NCBI): domain Eukaryota; kingdom Metazoa; phylum Chordata; class Actinopteri; order Beloniformes; family Adrianichthyidae; genus Oryzias; species Oryzias javanicus. The sequence continues at coordinate 4,550,878 of CM012460.1, read as the reverse complement.
CATGCTAGCTGTTTTGCCTAATTTTGGCTTTTTTATTGTTTGTTTTTTAAGCTAGTTTGGAGTTTAGCTTATATTTTAGCTGGCAATCTACTTCAGCGTTTTTTAGTCATTAACCTTTGTGATTTCAGAAATCAGCCTCAGTATTTTCAGCTATCAGCACTGGCATCTTCAGCTGCCAAATTCAGCTTCATCACTAGCATTCATGCAGATAATGACATTCTGCTAGTTTTTTGAAGTATTTTGGAATTTATTAAAAATTCTTTAGGCTATTTTGGAGTTTAGCTAATATTTCAGCTACATGCTAGCTTGTTTTGCATAAATTTAGGCTTTTTTATTGTTTGTTTTTTAAGTTTTTTTAAGTTTTTTAACATGCTGGCGACTTTGCCTAATTTTGGCTTTTCTTGTTTGTTTTTTAGGCTATTTTGGAGTTTAGCTAATATTTTAGCTGGCTATCTGCTTCAGCGTTTTTAGTCATTAACCTTCGTGATTTCAGCAATTAGCCTCAGTGTTTTCAGCTGCCAAATTTAGCTTCATCACTAGCATTAATGCAGGTAATGCTTTAAATCTAGTTTTTAGTTAGTTCAAAGCTAAAGATGGTTAAGATGTGTGATTTTACATCCTTACATCATTAGTTGACTATTAAAATAATCGTTTGCATTAGTGGGAGGCTAAAAATTGAATTTTTGAGTAATTTGGAGATGCATATGGGTCCCTGGACTGCTCAATTCTGATGCATAAACTTACAGACTAATAGATCCATGAACGTCTTTGTTTTCCTCATCCGAGGTGGCATTAGGTTTAAAACTATACAGCATGATACCTCCAATGTTGCTTGCCATTTTTGTTGCTACGATAATGATAGATTAGAGATGTGAGGGGTTATAAACTCGTGGGAGAATGCGTAAACAAAGGGATGATGGGAAGTGTGGGCAGACTTACACTGCATTAACTAGACGCATCGATTACGATACATTAACTATTAACTATTGTATGAATAAAAAAAATGATTTATTTGATCTAAATTCAAAGTAACAAGTTTCACAATGTCGAGACTCATTTGAATAAAAGTCACATGTTGTTTAAGTTATGTCACACCAACATTCAATATGTAGGGAACGCAACAACACTATTTAGTTTAATGTGAGTTAAAGAGCGTTTCATTAAAGCTGGTCTAATGACTAAACGTAACTTTATCTTATTTAAGATTGTTCAGTTTATGGAAGATTTTCCCTTTTAATGCTGTGAAAATTTTTTATTATCAAACAAAATATTTGTAATTTTTCATGAATGTTTATGTTCTCAACAAAACTTAAACAAGTATACTGATGTTATTCTTACCTAAAAATGCACTTTGGAGGAGAAAAGTAAGTAATATTGGTGTGGTACAGAGTTCTGCAACCTAAAGCAGCAAAAGAGGCTTTTTCTTACTGATCAAAACCAAGTTGGAGTCGCAAAGTCTTGTTTTACCCTTTAGGAAAACTTGATACTGCTTTGCTTTGTTACTTTTATAATAAATAGGATTTTTTTTAATTGGATAAAACGACAAGGAATTTTTCTAAAAATATATAGTTTCTTACTCTTGGCAGAAGTTAGTATGAAGTCCTTTCAAAATAAAAGACACCATGTGTCTGAGTCGAGCTAATACACTCGTATAAAAGGATTCTAACAACTCAAGACAAAAAAGATATTTTCTCTTCTTGTATTTTAGATCTTTGGTGACTTTTGCTTGAAATCTATATATTCTGAGCAAAGGGTTGAAAGAATTAGTAAAAAAAAATCTCATCCATAAATTTATAATTTTTGCTAATCTAAATTAAATCAATGCTAATTAAGTACTTTTAAAAATTCATAATATTTTATTTTTCTTCTACCTGTGAGCCACTATGGTGCATTGTATTAAAGAGAAACATTTCTAAAAAAATTAAAAAAAGCAAATTTTGTTTCATTATTAAATCGTTTCATAATCAAATTGTTTGGTGCTCAGGATTCCCACCTCTTATCTGCAAATGTCTAATGCTCTGCAGAAATTATGTCCCAGAAAATGACAGTTAAAAAAAAAATTAGCTAAAATCGGTATCATCATAATTAAAACATCACCGGGAACCTTTTTTAAATAGATAAAAAAATTGATAGGAGTGGGACTCCGACCATTTTGGCATGTCTAAAAATAAAATCCCCACCGCCCTACATGGATGTCCTGCTGTATTTTCTTTCTTTTCCCCTTTTGTTTGAAATATCTGTTTGAATTCAGTTCACAAGCGGACAGGTTTCCAGCAGGCCTGCAGTCCTGGTCACAACCCTGACAAGAGGGGTCCGCAGGGGCCGGGGCTCAGGTATTATGCACCTGCACACGCTGCTGCCTGGCCAGCTGGCCTAAAGCATCCACAGTCAGGAGGCTCTGATCTTCAACGAAACGCTCACAAAAAAAATACTGGGAAAAGGTAGGAATACTCCAAAAACAGAAAGTGGGAGAGTAGTCCCATAATATGTGCACAGGAAACACACAAACAACCTCCCATGCTGACGCCACATCTGTTTGTGTGATACCCAAACATGATCACAGGTGCTGTCATGTCTCTGTGGGGGGAGCCAAAACGACATGCCAACCGCAGGGATGGTGCGGAGGGGGAATCGGAGGGAAGATGCAACAGAAACAAACCTGGAATAAGACAGAAATCATCTTTACGGCCTAGTAAAGCTGGCACTGATACCAGGTAGAACGCGAGGGGAAGACAGCTTCACCGTCGCGAGTTAGTTGTCGCCTCGCGCGATCTTTGATCTGCTCAAACAGTCTAAAACGTCTGTCACGCTGCATTTTTTTCTTCTGGTAAACAGAGCAAAAAGAATATTCGGCTCCCAGAAGCAGACGGAGAGTTTTATGCTGCCGGAAGACGATCAGTTTTAGGTTTTTCCCACAAAAATCTGATGATTAGAAAATGAAGTTGATATAAAGATTTAAAGTCCAGGTTCAATCTTATTTTTCTCACAACTCTGTCTCCTGATTCCCAACAATTTAAAGTCAAAAATGAAAATTTAAGCTTCATTTTTTTTACTATATGTCCTCTATCAACAGAAAAATATCACAATAATATGTTAAATTAGGCTTGATTTGATATTGGACGCTGAGAAAAGATGCAAACAAATGTCAGTACTTTAAGATTTAAAACACGTGTTGAAGTCAAGGCCCAGGGGCCCCGCGGCCTTGACTGATCATTTTACGTTATTATTATTATTATTATTATTATTATTATTATTAATAACGGCCTGATGTTAACTTGTATAATTGTGACAGGGATATTTTATGAAGAGCAAATTTCTTCAGTTTAATTTTTTATATAAAGTGACGGTAAAAAAATATTTAAAGTTTTTTTCTTTTAACATTTACTTGATCTCTAACTTAACTATTTAAGTTTTAAATTGTTTTATTATGCTGGAATAATATTTGAATCTGTTTTTATTCATATTTATGGTAAAAAAAAAAAGAAAAAAAAAGTTACTTTTTTTTTAAAGTTTTATCAATTTATTTTTTTATTTGTTTATAAATGTTTGTCCTGTTCGGTCCGCAAACTTCCGTGTGTTTTGGATTTTGTGATGTGATTTAGTTTGGTACCCCTGATTTAAAACAATAATTAGATTCTGTTAATCTTTGTCATTTCTAATATGTTTAACAAAAATCACAATAAAAAAGTTTGCATATCACACCTAAAGGAACAAAAATGATAATTTTCCCACTTTGGAAAGAGGAAAACTCTATTCTGTTCAATTGATGACTGTGTTCATATTCCTCCGATCCAACAAGATTGATCTGTCTGAAGCAAGTTGTTAATCTTGCTGATTAATTCTTTTATAACTTGTTTAAAAATGAAATAAACCAATTTTATTCAATGTTGGGAAATACAATTTGGATTGAGGCGTGGTCAGTTTATTTTAGTAGACATAAAAAAGTTCCATGACAGTGGACAACATACAGTCTAATGTGAGGAACAATGTTCTAATGATGTTCTTTTTGTATTATTTTGGTGTGGAAAACAACAGTGGACAGAACTTTATTATTTTAAAATGTAACTGGATTTGACTTTAATTCGTGCTAACTTATTTGTTCACATATTTAATTTACACTTGATTATCTTGAAAGAAATCTGGAAAACTTCACCTGCATTGTTCAAGTTTTTGGTTAAAGATGTCCTGGAACAATTAAAAAAATGACTGTAAATCGTATCAGCAACAAAAAATAATGATATGAATCTAACCACGAGTCCCTGACTCGACCCATATTTGTGAGTTTCTGCAGATCTGTTGGTCTCCAGCTCTCCATCCTTCTCCTCTTAGAAGAATTCAATCACTACAAACGTGGTGAGATCTGAAGATGTGCGTGGGAAGGAAGCCCAGTCTACAAAAGATTCCCGCCCGCAACCGGCTGGACCCAAAGGATTTATGGATAACTTACCAGTTATCCCGAGACACCTTCAGAGCGTTAGGAACAGGTCGGAGGTTGTTTGGCATCAAAATAAGGAAATGTTAGCAGGGCGGTCATTGAGACATTTTAGACGGACAAACGGAAGCATTAATAGAAACCTGATAAAAAGGTCGCACGTCTTGCAGTAAAAGGTCAAACTGTCAGGTAGAAATGCAAAACCTTTGTAGTTCTCACAGGGGTAACACTGATCTCTTATCAATCCACCTCCTGTCTCATCCTGCAAAAACAATTCTCCGTCGTATAGTAAACAGCAGACTTGAGGATCAATAACAAATAGCGTGTGTGAACACGTCTCAGGGGTTGTTTGATTTCGTCTCGGGAGTGTCAGGGCGTGCTTGACGGCAAGGAGGGAAATGAGCTCTTCTTCCAGCATGACTAATGCAGTTCTGATGCTTTCATAATGCATTTATAACAGACAAAATCAAGCATTTCAAACGAAAGTCTTAAGACGTGTAAGTTATAAGGAAACCAACGGCAATCTTGCACACAAATACTTAGAGTTAGGATCAATTTTCATTGATAAAAGAAATTTGGAGAGTCAATCAAGATCTGTCTGCAGGCAACAAAATAAGCAAACCTGTCAAGGTCATAGACCATACTGAGTAAAATGTTCAGTTTTAGGGTTAAAACTTAAACTACATTCAAGAATAAGTAAGGATTTAGTAGGTGAGACACAGACGTGTCATACAGAAATGTAATTTTTTTATAATTCTGGTACTTTCACCTTACTTTTGACTAGTCAGCCCTCGAGGGCCGGCCTCCTGCTGGTTTACCAGAAACCCTGTCTTATCTACTGTTGATTACCTGTTTGGCCAATAAGGGTCTCCAATGGCAGATTGGTAAGGGCGTGGGCGTAAGGGCGCCATACAACATCATCCATCATATAATAAGCTGAGCCTTATAAATTAGCCTTAAGGTGCATTCAGACCGAACTACAAATTTGCACGCCCCGCCCCTATATCGTTAAATGAAGAATTTTCTGCTCATCGTCTGTCTAAAATGTATGAAGACACACATGATGTTGAGAGATCAGCTTTATTTATTGTGAAGAGTTCTACAAAAACGGTAATCATGTCTTCATGTTTGATTAGTATTAAAAGATTTTCCCGGTACAGGAGTGTGTCTGTATGACAGCCCCTTCCACTGTGTTTCTGTGTCTCTGCGGCTGAGCTTGAAGGCTTCCTGTCTCGCATTAACTCGAGGGGAAAAAATATAATTAGGAAACTTTTTTCCCTTTTTTTTAATGTCTGAATGAGGCCTGAGCTGGAAGCCTCCACACCCCTCAACATGAGTCAGAGAGCTCCGCCGCGGGAGCGATCTTGTCGAGAGCGTATCCCGCTTACACACCAAATTAGCCAGATGAGTTCTGCAACCCCGTGGGTTAATTAAATTGATGGAAGTTAAGGATAAAAACGCTTGCACTGGATTAATAATCTTAATAGTCACTGAAAACATCACGTGCCCAAAGCTGAGCTCCTGATTGGTAGCGACCTGTCCAATTCGTGCCCAATTCAAATTCACTAAATTAACTTAACATTGAAACTGGACGCCTCCGCGTCGGTGTGAATGCACCTTTACGAAAACTTAACACTTACGGACAGCAAGGGTGCATTCCATTATCATGACATCTATTAAGGTAGCCGTAAGAGCGTCAAGGGAACTGCAAGACACACCTGTTAGGACATGTCCACTCCTACACACACTGAACCGGACAACCCAAAAACTGCAACACCCATGCGGGTAAGCCCTACTGTACCCAGCTAAAACTCAAAAATTGTAAATTCCTCGTTGTGAAAAATGTATGTTAACTGTACAATTCTTGTTTGCCATCAACCACTACAAGCCTGTTTGGAAGGAAATTCTAACTCCAGCTGGACTGTAAATAACTAGTTTATTTGCACAAAAAAAGTTATTTGAAAAGGCTCTTCTGAAGCTAATATTGAATTAACTATAAATATGTGATGCTACCATTGACAGTCAGCTTTGGTGTACAACTTTACCCTAAAACAATAGTATTCTAAGTACAAAAAGCACATATTTATATCATGAAAACTAGAATTACTATTTAATAGTCATTCAGTAATTGGTGGTTAAAATGAAAACGGCTCATTTCCAACCATCATCTGTATGTGTTCAGTTTCTAAAAGCATCTGGATTATTCACCATCAGCTCTTTTCTTTGTTCTGAAGTTTCCCAAAAGTTGTTAACATTTCCCAAAGTAAAATCCACAATGCCATATATTTTTTTAATGTTTCTTATTAATACTTCACTTTCATGTTATATGAGGTTTTACCTTTCTACAAAGTGAAACTGAACCTTGACTGGTCCTATTTCTTTATTGTAAAACTGACTTGTATCGTCATGAGTTAAATTAATCTTTCATGTTTAACAAACTGGTGCATAATGCAGCATCTTTAGAAGATATCGAACTATTAAAAAACTCCAAAAGCATTTAAGCACGAAAAGAGACAACTGTTGTGTATCTTTAACTTTCAGGGCTGCTGCTGCTGCTTATCATTTTCCTGGACTGACAGAAGTGATGCAAGCTTGCAAATGAAATGTTTTTTTTCCCTCGCCTTTCTAATTGTTGACAGAGAACGATTTACATATGCTGACATGGTGCAACATTCAGCACTGAGCAACACAAATCCAAACACACACATATCGGCGCGAGCAGATTTGTATAATGGCTGCATCAGAAGCAAGAAATTCACTTCCAGGGGAAACATCAGCATATTTCATTCCACTTCTGCTGCTAAGAAGATGGAAGTCGAGTCCCACAGCTCCTAATGATGGCACCTGACGTCCTGTGAGTTATCACTAAGTACCAATAGCACTCAATGAATGGAGACATGACTATTGAGGGATTGAAGGGTGGCAGGAAACACAAAAATGGACATTAAATGGATGTACATTTAAAAGGTATTTCAAAGCAATTTACTATATGAAGGGCCTTATCTTCTTGTAAGGCCTAAAGCAATTCATGGTCATATTACACTGACCCACCTAAAAAAAACCCATGAGCAATGTGGGGTATAGTGTCTTGCACAAGGACACACAAGGGATACAGGAACTGTAAAATATTAAGCCAGTTCAAGTACTATTTTTGTTACCAACTTCATATTAAGCTACATTTTTGTACCTTAAAATCCTTAGAAATCATCAGTAATGAAGCAAACCCAACTGTGTCCACACAGTATACCAGTCGTGTTGAATGTTGGAGAAGTAGTTATCTTAAAAAAACAAAATCCTTGTATTTATGTATTTATTTATTGGTAGTACAAAACAGTAAAGAAGCCAAATAACAACCAAGCATTAAAGAAATGATTGAGGGAGGAAAAACAACTCATGCCTGAGTTGCTGAATCTTAAGGGGAGTGCAGGTGTTTCTTGTAGTTCCCTTGAGGCCCATGCAGTCACTTTAAGGGCCATCAAGACAATGGAACATACCATTATTCTGCATGCAGTTAGTGTATTGTGAAGCACTGGAAAGAATCATTGAAGTTACACGCACGTATGAACATACGGTCGTACAGTACCCTTACGCCACACTTTAGTCATTAGTAGGGCTGCCACAAACGATTATTTTAATAGTCGACTAATCATCAATTAATTTTTCCGATTAGTCGACTAATCGGATCATGGACAAAGTGGATGTAAAGAAAATCTGAAATATGATTAGCTTTAAAACAAAAAAATCCTAAATAAGCTAAAATCGCTAGCATATAGCTGAAATATTAGCTAAACTCCAAATTAGTCTAAAAAACTGTAAAAATTCCAAATTAGCCAAAATAGCTAACATATAGCTGAAATATTAGCTAAACTCCAAATTAGCCTAAAAAACAAAAAAAAAAATCCCAAATTAGCTAAAATAGTGAAATATTAGCTAAACTCAAAATTAGCCCTAAAAAACTGTAAAAAATTCCAAAATAGCCAAAATAGGTAGCATGTAGCTGGAATAATAGAAAAACTCCAAATTAGCCTAAAAAACTGTAAACATTTAGAATTAGCTAGCTAACATGTAAATGAAACATTAGCTTAACTCCAAATTTGCCTACAAAACTGAAAAAATCCTAAATTAGCCAAAAGAGCTAATATGTATCTGAAATATTATCTTAATTCCAAATTAGCCTAAAAAACTGAAAAAGCCAAAATTAGCCAAAATAGCTAGCATGAAGCTAAAATATTAGCTAAACTCCAAAATAGCCTGAAAACCCTTAATAAATGCCAAAATAGTCTAAAAAGCTAGCAGAATGTCATTATAACTTTCAACTTTACTACAGCCTGACTCCATATATTATAAAGTAACGACTAATCGACTATTAAATTAGTTGTCGACTATTTTAATAGTTGATTAGTCATCGATTAGTCGACTAATCGTGGCAGCCCTAGTCATTAGTGCGCCAACTGGCCCCTTACAGACTGTAAATAGTGCCAGTAGAACAACAGTAGGATGCCCACATAAACTACACTCTGTCTAATGTCTTAATTTCTAAAAGTCCAACGCAAGGAACGTGTACTTATTACACATTTTCACTCTCAAATCTAAATATTTGAACGTATAGTTTGGGCCCCCTCTGGACCCCTTTTTGATGTTTTGGGTATCCCCAACTTGTTATTTTGTTGAGTTCCATTAATTCATAAGTCTCAACCCACGAGACGTGGTACCAGATGCAGGACCGTATGCGGTCACAGTGCCAGTACCGGATGTAAACGGTGTATACTAGGGCTGATATTATTGGGTACATGGCTCACGATATCACTGATATCACGATGCTGCGATAGTTAGTAAAAATTGTTAACACATATTTTTGGAAAATATATCCCTATTTATTTTTTATCTTGAACACAATCATAATAAACAACTTGTGTCTCATTTTTTGCAACAAATAATAGACACTTTTGCGCAAATCAGTAATACTATATCTTTGACAAGCACTGACACCAATTGAATAGGATTCGTCTGTAAAATTCAGTAATAGAATACAATAGTAAACATGAACAGCAGTGTCACTACTTAGTGAAAAACTGCTGTTTTAGCAATAAAGAAATAATTCGAGTAGCTACCAGATACATTGGCGCTCTTGAACCATGCACCCCCTATGTACCTCCTAAGGAACGTCTCACCAAAGAATACAACGTTTTACAGCTTCGTCAAACGAAAATAAAAGATCGATACTTATCAATCACAGGATTAAATATCGCGATATACAGCAATACCGATATTTTGGCACACCCTCAGTGTGTAATTGCATAGCACCAGTTCATGACCCAGAACAGCCAGTATGTAAAAACAAAAAGATAAAAAGTGGCGTGGAGGGGCCCAAGCCATGAGTTCATACATGCGTGTTGGTAGTGAGAAAGTGTTGGTACTAGGGCGGTTAAAAACTACTATACCAAGTACTGACGTCTCATCTACTTCACTCTACTGGCTCACTGATTGGTCTACGGCAGGGGTCACCAACGTGGTGCCCGCGGTGCCCCCACAAGGTGCCCTCAGGTCTCTTCTAAAATTAACACACTTGTGAGCGACTTCTAAAATTTAATTCTGTTGATTTTTTTTTAATAACACTTGCATTTACCTAGATTTAAAAATGAAAATGTCTTACAAATATGTTGATGATACGTGAACTTTGGATAAGTTTAGGTGACCTCTGACCTATTTCAATTCAAAGATAATTAATTTTGTTGAAAATGCTGCAGATTTGGTCTTTAGTTCAAAATGTGACACGATTTGTTGAAAAATGTGTACGTGGATTTTTCTTTAACATTACATGATTGATTAACAAGGTACAACACGGGGAAAATGGAACATTTTTCCCATGAAATCTAAGCGAATATCTGAATATGTAAAAATTACTGAGATTAATAAAGTCCTGAATATTGATATTTCTTTCTTAGCTTGTTGTCATTTTTGATAATTATGGTGAGAAATCCATGTCTTTACATAGAGGAGGATCATTATTCATTATTAATAATGTTTAACTAACTATAACTAAACAAAATTTGTTATTTAAAAATGGTAGTCCTTCGTATAACGAAGTACCCATGAAGTAGCCCTCAAGTTCAAAAAGGTTGGTGACCCCAGGTCTACGGCATTAAAATTGCCCATTTTTCACCCTTAGAGAACCTCTGTAAGTGCAGTTGTGGCAACGGCAAACGCAAAGACGAGAAGGACAGGAAGAAGCAGATGAGCCATGCTTTATGTCTCTAGTTTCATTCCTCGGCTTGCTGACGTGCCTACTGGTAGGTCCATTCTTTAGCATCATAACAAGCACTTGTTCGGTCTTGCATCCCTCATTGGGACACTTGGTCGTACATTCTCTACTTCCCATAACTCCTGTTCTTGGAAGGCCAATAACACTCTGAGGTCACTCTCGAGTCTTCTTTCAGCAGATATTCTAGAAGGCTCACCATAAAAGGCGGATATCTTGCCCTACATTGTTTCTTCTTGTCAATGACATACTATCTCCCCTCCTCCAATACTCACATTTACTGTCAGCCTTAACAATCTGCTCTCCAGATGCTCATTTTTTTTCCCCCCTTTCAAACAGGCTCATTTCTTTACAGATCTCAAGTTCTCAGGAGGCTGCTTAAAGTCCTTTACTGAGCCGAGCAAGTCTCTGTAAAACTGCAAAATGGCTGAGAAGAACCTGAACAATGCACCGATAACACACTCTCCCACAGCTCAGTGTCCCCGTCTCCTCTATCTCATCAAAACTTCATGCAGTCAGTCTCTTAAAATTCTGAAAAGGAGAGTCTGTTTTAACCAGCAGAAGGAGGTTCAGTTTCCCAGAAGCTTTTCCAACTTTCATGAAAATATGAAATAATAAAAAAAAAAATGGAAGTAAATAAAAGCACAAATAGAACTAGAAAAGTGCATTACCTACGATAATGCATGTGTGAATGCATTTTGCAAAATGTGGTTGCTGAAGATGCTAAAGATTTTTGTTTAAGATTGGCCAAAAAACCTCAAAAGTTGCCAAATTAGCCAAAAAAGCTAAAATGTTTATAATGTGTTTGCTTGACTACAAATTAGCCCAAAAAAAAAAAGTTGCCAAATTAGCCAAAAAAGCTAACACGTTGCTAATATGCTAGCTTAACCCTGAATTAGCCCCAAAAAACCTCAAAAGTTGAAAAATTAGCCATAAGAGCTAACACGTTGCTAATATGTTAGCTTAACTCCAAATTAGCACCAAAAAACTCTCAAAAGTTTCCAAATTAGCCCAAAAAACCTCAAAAGTTGCCAAATTAGCCATAAAAGCTAACACGTTGCTAACATGCTAGCTTAGCTCCAATTTAGCCCAAAAGAACCTCAAAAGTTGCCAAATTAGCCATAAAAGCTAACGCGTTACTAAAATGCATAGTTTTTAAAGGATTTGAAAAATTCCCATTCCTTTTCAATAAGGCTAGTAATTAGCATAATTTGCGTAAAAACTGTAAATTTTGCGAAAACCAAAAATACTCGCCATAATGTCCTCCACGAGCGGAACTTTTTGATACCATAATTGCACAAGTGTAAAAAGTGCACAAAGTTTTATAACGATTTTAAAAATGTCCATTAATTGTCAATGAGGCTAGTAAACTAGCATAGATTGCGTTAAAATCGTTAAGTGTACGAATTTCAAAGTACAAGCATGAATGTCCTGAACAAGCTGAACGTTTTGATACCACTGTTGCATAAGTTGTAAAAGTGCATAAAGTTTCTAAAGGATTTGAAAAATTCCCATTCATTTCCAATGAGGCTAGTAATTAGCTCAATTTGCGTAAAAAACGTAAATTTTGAGAATATCAAAAATACAGGCATGAATGTACTAAATTTGTGGAACGTTTTGACACCAATATTGCATAAAGTGCACAAAGTTTTATAACGATTTGAAAAATTTCCCCATTGACTTAACATAGGCTAAAAATTGCGCGAAATCGCGAAAACTGTAAAATTTGCGAAAACCAAAAATACAAGCAGTAATGTCCTTAATGAGACAAACGTTTTGATACCAAGATTGCATAAATTGCATGAAGTGTGCTCGAGTTTTTACGTGTCAAAAAACGTACGGAAGAAAACGTAAATAGGTGAAAAACAATAGTGTGAATGCATTCACACAATGAATAGAACATCTAAGGTCAAAATGGAGTGCTGTTCACTTGCTAGAAAATCCACCGACCTGGTTAAATTATTGGCACTCGGCCACAATGTTTGAAATGAAATCAGCAAAACATCACTCCATCTGATGCTCTAACCTTTTTCAATCTGATTTATCAACAAATCAATAAACCCTTTGGCAAATACAATGGTTACACAACCAAAACACATCAAGGACATACAGTAAAGTACGACACTGACCTCTCTCGCAGGTGCTGTCCCAGAAGCCCGTCCCGGTGCAATCGCACACGAACCGGTTCCATCCCTCCCTACACGCTCCGTTGTTCTTGCAGGGGCTGCTGTCACAGTGCTTTCCCGATATCTTGCTGCAGGAAAACTTGATGTCGGTTATGTTTTGCGACTGAGCGATCTGCCGGATGTTCTTGCTGCGTCCGTCGATGAAAAGATCCCGGACGCAGCCCACGTAGCCGTAGTTGAGCATGGCCGTCCAGAGCTCCGTGGGGAGCACCAAACCCGCCCGGTTGTACGGCAGGCCGCCCAAATAAAGGTCTCCTTCAAGGTCCAAGATCTCATTTTCTCCGCTTGCAGTAAAGGGGGTCCGATGGCTGTTTACTGAGATGATGCCTGCGGGGCGAAAAAGCAATTATTCCCAGATGTCACAGTCTAGAAAACGTACATGCTAACATGTCACAGTGAACAAAGTCATATTTATTGCTTTGTACTTTCAGTACAGAGCTTGAAATATTTAGAAAGGTGTGTCTTACATGAAGTAAACACAACTCAGATCTCTCAGGCTTTTGGAAGGAGCTGACAGAATAAATTAGTTATTTTAAATTAGTATTTAGTATAAGTTAGGCAATTAGATCGGAGGATGTAAAATGTCAGTTTTCACAGAGGTTTAATGAATAACAAACATATATTTTCTCTCCCAAGTGGCCACATGTTGACATTTGGTTAAGGACCTCTTCTGAGTCACTTTTTGAAGTTATGGGTGTTCCCAACTCATAATTTGGCGTGCTGGCTGTTCTTAAAATTAGGGATGTCATTGAATTTTGTGGATTTGCCGATACCGAGTCCCGATCCGATACTTTTGTAACATATTTAAAACATGAACAAATTGAATAAACAGATTTGTGTTGTCCCTTATTTATATTTCATTAACCTTCTTTTATCATTAAAGACTTAAATAAAACACTTCTGTGAATTAGCTTTATTAGCCAAGTAAAAATAGAGCAAATATAAACTTGGGAGGAAAAAAAATATATTTTCTTGTTAAATAAGTGAGTCTTGTGAGAAAGTTTAGTGACTTTGACCTTAATATCTTTAGAGCTATTGAACATTTTTGACCAAATATGATTCGTGTCTTCATTTAGAATTCTTAAAAATAAATTATGACTGTTTTAGAATGAATTTGATGAGTGTTTATGACTAGCTCATATCATTATTAATTTAAATTTATAATTTTTGTCTTAGTTTGTTTTTTTAAGATTATCTGCTTCTTTTTAAGCTCTTAAGACATCACATTTTCGGTTTTATTATCAGAGAAGTTCATTTTCTTAACTTTTATTTCTGTTTCAGATAAATAAAACAGGCATATCAAAGGACACCTCGGGTCCTGAGGAGTTAAATCACGGCGCTAGCATGTAGCAGTTAGCAGCTGCTGTTTAGCATCTGTCTGCAGCACGAAGAGCTTAACATTAAAAAGAAACCAAACTCTGTCTTTTTCTGTTGAAATTCCTTTAGAGGTTGTTGTTTAGAGACACTAACTGTCAGTTTAAAGGGTTTTAATAGAGTTATTGATCCCGGAAGTCTGAATCTGTGATCGGCTAGCTAGCTTTTATTAATCTGTTTACATCAGTCTTCTGCTTGAACTGTTGCTGCTTTCTGCTGCGTTTTCCTGGAATAACATTTTGTGATCTGTTCTTGACAAGCAGACTTCTAGTGGAGGATTTATCCGGAATAATAAGATTGAAATATAAAGAGCTGATCAGAATAAGAATAAATGAAATATCCGATCCTGATCGGACAACGGAGCTCGATTCCGATCGAGTCTTCAACCACGTGATTGGGCCTGATTTTCGATCACGTGATCGGATCGGGACATCCCTACTTAAAATCAAATGTGTTACCAGTTGCAATACTGGTACCAGATCCATTACCTGATGAGTTAGTTGAAGGGTCATGGATGCGTTACCAGATGCGTTACGGGAAGCGATATTGGATGTGTTACCGGATTCACTACCGGATGTGTTACTTGATGCCTTACCAGAAGCGGTAACGTATTTCATTACCATATGCGTTACATCATCCATCACTGGATGCGTCACCGGTTGCATTACTAGATGCGTTACCAGATGCAATACATGAACCGGTCCTCGGGATGAATCCAGTATTCAAATACGTTACTGGTAACGTGTCTGGTCTCAGGTTAGGATACCGGTGCGCTCCACGTCTAGGGTACTAGACCGGTTCTTTTAAAATTAGATTTATCTGCGCTTTTCCAGACGCTAAAAGCACTTCCAATGAATACTCATTATTCAGTCACACATCATTCATACTTGGTGATGGTTAGCTACTCCTGTAGCCCTGGAACAGGCTGACAGACTCCTCTGACCATCACCGGAACAGTCGTACACATTCACACGCCAGTGGAGCCACACTGGAGGCAAGTAAGTGTCTTGCCCAAGGACACATCGACTTATAATTAAATAGTCGATTAGTCGTTACTTTATATTGTATGAAGTCAGATTGTAGTAAAGTTGAAAGTTATAATAGCATTCTGCTAGCTTTTTGGAATATTTTGGCATTTATTAAGGTTTTTTAAGGCTAATTTGGAGTTTAGCTAATATTTCAGCAGCATGCTAGCTATTTCGGCTAACTTTAGCTTTTTTACGTTTTTTAGGCAACTTTTGAGTTAACTTATATTTCAGCTATATGCTAGCTGTTTTGGCTAATATAGTATTTTTCCATTTTTTTAAGGCTATTTGGAGTTTAGCTAATATTTCAGCAGCATGCTAGCTATTTTGGTTAACTTAAGCTTTTTTTAAGTTTTTTAGGCAATTTTTGAGTTTAGCTTATATTTCAGCTATATGCTAGCTGTTTTGGCTAATAATAGGATTTTTCCGTTTTTTTAAGGCTAATGTGGAATTTAGCTAATATTTCAGCAGCATGCTAGCTATTTAGGCTAACTTTGGCTCTTTTTATTTTTTGGCTAATTTGGCATTTAACTAATATTTATCAACTTCAGCATCTTTACATCCACTTTGGCCATGAACAGATTAGTCGACTAATCGGAAAAAATAATCGGTGATTAGTCGACTATTAAAATAATCGTTTGTGGCAGCCCTATGGAGCAACATGTAGTTTTCTGCATATGTTCATGTGCTTGAACAGAATAAGATGTTCAAAGTGTCTGCCAGACTTGTAAGATGGAGCGAAACGTCGAAGCGAGGAAATATCTCAGACTTTGTCTGAAACCATCTCTACTTCGATATACCAAAGACTTGATGTCGTACAGTACCAGCTGGGCACAAACCAGATGGTTCAAACCAGGTTCAATTTATCTATTTTTAATTATAATTGCAACTACTGATCACAAAGTAGAACAAACTGCTGAGACAACATCCTAGTAGATGTAGGTTATCTTTTCTGAGTCCATTCCTTTAATGATGGCGCTGGGAACCACCCGGCAGGAGGTCACGACGAAGGCTGGGTAATGTTTATCTGACCTGGGTCAAAACTAATGACACGCCGGGACAGTCCCACCATCTGCTGCCTCAGATTGGCATTAGCAAGACAAGGTTAAGAAACAGCACGTCTCGGCTCGCAACCAGCTGTGAAAGGCTACCCTCGCAATAAAGCCCCGCATCTGTTTTGTGGGGCAGTTACAGAAATTAATCAAGGCGCTGACAGTCAGATGCTGTTTGAACACATTAAATAAAAAGATTTAAAAAGCGTGTCTTTCATACGTTTCTGCAAAAGGATACATAGAAACGTACAACAGAGCTGTGAGTAGATTATTGTAGCTCGGCGGGAGCGACAGAGGCTTAAGTCCCAATTTCTGTCTGCAATTGGGAAATTATTCAGAGTACAAGAACATCATCTAATGTTGAAGACATGAACAAATAACAGTTCTAAGAAATGCAAGAGGCAGACTACACGATGGTACTTAGACATCATGGCCGATATTTGGTCGGAACAATTAACCGGTTACCCTAACAGTCATGGTTTTTCCCATTCCCAGCTTTCATACAAGACTTTACAAAGCTTAAAAATAGATTAAAAGAGCACCTAAAAGTGTGCAACTTTTGCTTCCATATCTCTTTTTTTATACACTACTTTGATGTTTCAAGATTAAAAAACTTGTAATTAGTAGATTAAAAAAAAAACAAACACTCCTTTGCAAAAAGTGGATCTGCATTAAAGGGGCGTGTTACGTCCTGCTCCCTTCTGCTCATCTGGCAGGTGCGGCCAGTGTACCTTCATTTGCACCTCCTGGCTACTTGAGACAGAGGAGGCCTCACCAAAGAACAATGGGTGGGTTTTAGTTAGTGTGATGCTGGGTTGTTTAGTTCTCTTTTCCCTCTCTTAGATCTTAGATTGCTGGGTTTTGTTATTTTAGTTTGGGGTTGGTAGTCTTGATTTTCCGGCTTTGTTTATTTGTTTTCTTTAGGTAGATTTTTGGTTAGGCAGCCATTTTCAGGGGTTTATGCTTGGCCAAGGTACCAATTCCCTTTTGGTTTGGACCAGAACACTACTTATTTGATTTTTGTTCTTTCATTTCAGAACACAGGATTTCCTTTATTTAATAATCTCTGCTCCATTGGTTTCCAGTTTTTGTTACTGTCCCCCTTGGTATTTTACCCATAGAGGACATAACAGAGTGCAAACATGATCGATTTCCGTTGGAGAATTTCAAAATAAAGCACACGGATTTGAAAAAAAGATGACAACATTTCCCAATTTAGCTTAAATGTGTCTTGAACTGTGTTGGAAAGGCCTCAAATATGTAAATCTTTATTACATTCAGTGCATTGTAATGTTTTTTTGACTTGATAATTGACTCCTTCATTTACTCACATCAGGATAATAAGTCAAATATTTAACTAAAGTCATCTTGTTTTCTCCTGCCAGTTTAATTAGAAGCTCAAGGTATCAATTCCAAGGAATCGCTTGCGATGAAATAAACCTGAAAGTCGCAGAGAGAACCGTCCCGCCCACAGCCCAAAACAAGGATCCAAAATCTGTGAACTTTTGCGCTGAAAAGACGTGAGCTTGTCTCGAACGCAAACCTGACCGAGTCCTACGGGTAAGACTAGACTCAAACTGACGTGAAGGTGTTCAGCCTGTGGGAGGAGGCTGAAATCCCAGGAGAAAACCCACAGAGAGCTCCACATAACTGGAATTCAAAACATGAGGACTCGTGTGATAAACGTTAATCCAATCATTTGAACTGCCGACGCCACTTTTGAGATTACATCCAACCCTTTTTCTAAGTCTAAAAACATGGCACCTGCACAACGCTATATTTACCTCACAGCTGGAAACGAGCGTTAAATAATTCACTTGCAACCCATATTAACATTTCACTCAAGTCACAACTGTGATTATGCCTGTTCTTAACCATCTCTCGGTCTGGAATCCATTTATCTGTCTCATTCCTGTGTAGGAAAAAAAAAAAATCCAACTTTTTTCTCCGCTATTGCACTCGGGCGCTGCGCTGGTGATTAATCAAAGCGGCGAGCTCTGACATACGGCTAAATTGGCTGCTTCAACCTGATATATAACACGGGCTGTAACGCCGACTAAAACAACCACGTTCTCTGGAGGATCTTACCTCATGCACAGATTGTGTTGAGCTCAAGGCAAAGGAAGTTTCTAACTCTTTCTCTAATACAATCTACTCCCAATACTTGTGTATTTACTCTTTTTATTTTTAAAAAAGCCTAAAGAAATGCACGCATTAGCTATAAAGATAGGCAGGATTTTATCCTCCATAGAGGAGTTGAAATAAACATATTGAAGACGTTTACATCATCCCTCAGTGATAATCTGAAGGTATTTGAAGTCCTGCAGCTGTTGCAACTCTCTCTCTCTCTAGTTTTTCTCCTTTCTAGCATTTCATCTGTGATAGAACTACTGCCAGTGGTTAAGATTTTGCAAATCATTCAGCATTTCTCTCAGTTTGAAATATTTAAAAACGACGCGTTAACCCTTTTACATCCATGCACCGGTAACATAAGATATGCAACAATTTACCTCTTCAATGTTTTAGAGGAAAATAAAAAAATCTGTTTTCTCCACATTAGAATCAGATAATCTATGTTCACTGCCTAAACTGTTGAAGATTTCTGGTATTTTGAGGATCTGGTGCTATTTGAATGTCATCTCTGCCGTTTAGAGGTCTAATAAAGATGTCTTAACCTCAATAGTATTAAAAGATCATATTTATTGAAGCAAGAAAAGTACACATTAAGTAGAAAAACTGAAATGAATAGTAGGCCTGTGATACATCACTATTTGTTTTTTAATTTTCTTTCTGTGTTTATAATTTTGCCTGTTTTTTTAAATTCATACTCCAGTATTCCTTAATTCATCTCCCTGAGAAAATAATTCATGACCCACTTTGATCATATTTTGAGAAAATTTAAAATAATTCCTGGTGGTTTTGTTCATATAATTATGCTGCTTTTAGCTAAAAAAAAAAAAAAAAAAAAAACGGTTGTTTTCTCTGACATAGTTTCTGCAGAACGGCAGGAATCCATTAAAGAATCACCTCTGAGTTGTGGGTAGTTCTGTTGAGAGTTCTCTGTTTACATGCACTCTCAAGCTCTTTTTCAAACAGGATTTGGGTATTTAGTATTTTTATTTTTCCTCGTTCTTTTTTTGAATTTCTTTTTTTTTTGCTCAGCTCCTTCTCCTTTTATTTATTTTTATTTACATAACTGAACTCTCGCTTAGACCGCCCAGATGTGCCTACAGTTGCTTCCAAAGCTAAACTTTAATTATTACCTGAACGTCCGTCTCTCTGGATGTCCACATGGTGCCACGCCTCATCATTGACTTTAACCTGAGTGGCTTTGACTTTAATGGTTCCAGAGCCCATGTCCAGCAGCAGGAAGAGCGCTCCGTCCAGCAGCTCCACGGCAAAGAAGTCCACCTTGTTGTTCTTCTGGCCTTTGGCGTCCCGCCGGTCCTGAGGCCGGCCCTGCGTGAAGAGGATCAGCCCGTTGGGTTCGGTGGTGCGGAAGTCAAAGGAGATGGAGCCCACGCGTTTGGTGTTCCACTTGGGCAAAGCCAGGAAGGAATCGGGCGTCTCGAAGTTGATGGGGTCCAGCGTGGGGACGTTTTCACACTTGAAGACAACGTCGCCTTGAAGTTTCATCTTCGGGTCGTCGATGCGGGCGAGTCGGGAAAGCTCCAGCCTGATGTCGTTGTTCTTATACACCACCTGGGAAGACATGGAAGATACGCAGATTATCAGTGAGGAAAACCTCTGGAACTGTAATGTTCCTTCAGATATTATTGAGTTCATCTGCAATCCAATGCTTCATATTGCAATTTAGAGCAAATAGAGGACATCATATGTTTATTTTCTGCAATGAAGAACTTGTTTTCTTAATTTTACCTTCAACCTGTTCCATTTAAGATGTAATAAATATTTAAAAACAGATAATTTTGTTTGGTGAAACGCTAACTGACCTTCATCAAGTGAATTATTCTTAGTAAATTAAAAGAAAAACACAATGAATGGCCTTTCCCATTCACCGCTGCTTTTATAGTAACATCTATTCATAAAAAAAAAAAAAAAAAAAAATCACATCATCAAGTATCAACCTGTCAAAGTAAAAATTAGCTTTAAATTATTAACACATATAGTTAATAAAATGGACCAAATAAGTACAGATTTCAATTCTATCCGGAATGGAAGTCAGTGTGTGAATGTGGGAAACAGCATCGCTGCTAGTCAGAGCTCAGATGTGAGCAAACAGATTTTACACCATAGGATTACTGATAATCCTGGAAGATTTGACAGTAAATCGACACAGGTGACCCCAGCTCTGAGAGCCCTCAGGAGGAGGCAGAGACGGATAAGAGGCAGGGAGATAAGCATGAGGGGGTAAAGGCGTCTCACGTAAATAAAAACTACTTATAATATCTTATGGAATAGATCAGAGGTCGGCAACCTTTAACAGTAAAATAGACATTTAGGCTTGTTTTCTGCTGATCAAAACCTAGAAGGAGCTGCATTGATTTACGTTAGCCTTTAAGAAATTTGGATTTATAACCATCTTTTCTTTTTTTTTTTTTTTTTCTTTTTTATAAGTATGAATAATGTCTATTTTTGGCACGAACGAAAGCAAAAAAAATATATATAAAAATAAACTAACATTTCTCAAAGGGAAATTTTTTATGTTCTTAACTTGTTGCTTAATTACTAGCTGAACTACAAATTAGCATAACATTTCTCTGTAAATTAAATCAGCCAAAAAATTTCAGCATGTTGCTGAAATAAAAGCTAAACTCAAACTTAGCCAAAAACCCCCAGTAGACAACAAATTAGCTCAAATGTTAGCAAATTGTTAGAATATTAGCTAAACTCCGAACTAGCATAAAAAACTAATTAGAGGCCAAATCCGCAAAAAAAAAAAAAAAAAAAAAGCTAGCTTGTTGCTTAATTATTATTAATTATTATTATTATTAAACTCCAAATTAGCATAGCATTTTTCAGTAAACTAATTGGTCAAAAACGTTAGCATGTTGCTAAAATAGAAGCTTAATTCAAAATTATTTAAAAAAAAATTCCGTACATAACAAATTAGCTGAAACATCAGCATGTTGCTAAAGTAATAGCTAATCTCCAAATTAGCATAAAATTCTTCAGTAAACTAAATTGGCCAAAAACGTTAGCATGTTGCTATAATAGAAGCTAAATTCAAAATTATAAAATAAAAAATTCAGTAGATAAAAATTAGCTGACACATCAGCATGTTACTAAAATATTAGCTAAACTCCAAATTAGCATAAAATTCTTCAGTAAACTAAATTATCCAAAAATGTTAGCATGTTGCTAAAATAGAAGCTAAACTCAAAATTAGCCTAAAACCCCCAGTAGATAACAAATTAGCTCAAATGTTAGCAAATTGTTAAAATATTAGCTAAACTCCAAATTAGCATAAAAAACTAATTAGAGGACAAATTCACCAAAAAAAAAGCTAGCTTGTATAAGCTAAACTCCAAATTAGCATAACATGTCTCAGTAAACTCACTTGGTCAAAAACGTTAGCATGTTGCTAAAATAGAAGCTAAATTCAAAATTATTCAAAAAAAAATAAAAATTTAGTACATAACAAATTAGCTGAAACATCAGCATGTTACGAAAATATTAGCTAAACTCCAAATTAGCATAAAAATCTTCAGTAATCTGAATTAGCCAAAAATGTTAGCATGTTGCTAAAATAGAAGCTAAAATTCTAAATTGCCCTAAAAATCCCACTAGAAAACAAATTAGTCAAAAACGTTAGCATGTTGCTAAAATAATAGCTAATCTCCAATTTTTTTGAAAGTTACTATTTTATTTTTCTTCAGCCAGAGAGCCAACATGGAGAGATAAAAGAGTCTCATGGATTAGATCATTTGCTGCATCTCAGTAGATGGAAATTTGGCAAATGTTGACCTAAACTGTAAACATTTCTCCTCCCAGAGTTCAAACGATGAAAGAACCAGCTTGCACATTCCTCAAACAGTAAATAACTATAATAATTAACATTAAATGTCTACCACCACAAAAGTTCCACTAACTGCACTTATAAATTGCTCCTTTTCATTTTTTGAGACTGCGATTTGATGTTTCTGCTGCAGGCGGATCAATAAGGTAATCGAAATGATGTCATAAAAAAAAGGAACTGACTACTGCAGCTCCTTTGTTACAGTTGTGCTTTGTTACACTATCTTTTAGCCCATCAAGAGCCTTATGGGGCCCATTCATAATGGACACACCGGGGGACTAAAACGACTCCATAAAGCCAAAACTCTTCATCTCTCCTCCAGAATGGTGTATCGATCGATCCCTAGTAAGACAACAAGGACACGAACAAGAGAAGGACAGATGGTAGGCGGTGCGAAAACCTCGTATACACAGAAAATCCCAGCCTTTAATTCCCTCCACTTTAGCAGGCTCATCCTATAGTGCTGCAGTTCCATGTAAATGAAGTTAAAACGTTATTTCACTGAAGAAGAAAAACTCCCTTTGGAGGACTAATTAGTAATTTGCTCAAACATGTTGGAAAAATTCAGAATTAATATCCACATGTTATAGAATGCTGTCTTTTTATTTTTTTTAAATTGCACTCTGGTGATTTAGAGTAAAATTAGCCGAGAAACAAACTTGTCCAGCCAAGCAGCTTTAGTTTTTTGCCCCACAATACACTATTCACTCCCCCCCCCAAAAGAAAAATCCAGCACGGCGTCCCATTCAATATGTCACATTAGCTCGGCCGTGAACTCCCAGTGAATGCTGCTGAGGCTGCTGTTTCCCAGCTTCTAATAAAAACCTCTCCCTGGATCGTTATGCCCGAGCCCGCACCTCCACTTCCTCCAGGGTCACACCTGCGCTGACAGTTGGCGTCTCACTTTCTCCCGTTTCTTTCTCTGCCCCAACAACTGCCCTAGAAAACCAGTGTCCAAAACTGGTCAATACTGTAGCAAGACAAACCTTTAGTGTTCAGCGTCAGTTGGTTTAAATGTTGCATTAATGTAGAATTTATACAGACATATTAAAGTGCAGCTTATATACCGTGTTTTCTGGACTATAAGTCGCACTTGTATATAAGTCGCACCTACTCAATTTAAAAAAAAAAAAAGAAATACAAGCCGCACTAGGCTATAAGCCGCAGATATCTATGTTGAAAAATAAGATAATTACTATAACAATTTTGTACTTTAAATGTACATGTATGTACTTGCCGTCTCCAGCGTCTCACCATAGATTCATTGATGCTAAGCTTGTGTACAGCAGTACGGTTTCCTTCCTAGATAGGAAGCTCCATATCTTTTAACCTAAAATGTCCACCACACAAACTTCTTTGTGTGATTTCTGCGATGAAGAAGGATTTTAAAAATAATTACCAGTTAGTACTTTGTCACGAGTGTTCTATCTGCTGAAGAAAAAGTAGCGTTGGCTTTTCTGATTTGCATTGATTTTTCTTGTTTTTGATTCAAATTCCGGTTAGAGCTCCCTAGCAGTGGAAGAAAAATCCACAGAATAGCCGCACCTTTGTATAAGCCGCATGATTCAAAATCTAGAAAAAAAAGTAGCGGATAATAGTCCAGAAAATACGGTATTTGTCACGTCTTAAAGATGTTTTCAAAATCTGAGCTTGTAAAGCCAAACGATATGTTCACAGTAGCCTTGGCGACGTGCTTTCTATCGATAACTTTAATTAAAAAGTTAGTGTAAACATGCATATTTTTTGGAGTATATTTCACACTCTTTTTCAAAGTTTAGTCACTTATACTTATACTTTTTTACTTGAATAGGTTCATATATTTGTTATTAATTTGCCCATTAACAACCAACTGTTTCTACAAACTACCACTAGAGGGTGCTGTATGCATGTATAGGTATTTATTACTGATAATACCAGAAGAAGAATCGCTATAAGAAAAAGATCTCATGAACAACACAGAGACATGATTTTGTAGAACTTTTTACAATAGATAAACCTGATTTCTTGACATTATCTGTGTATTATGACCATTATAAATAAAATATACAATCAATATTTCTAAGTAGCAATGAGGCGGAAAATTTGACCAGCGTCAAAAGAGGCAGGAACCATGTGTGACCACGGTGTTACTCTGCTTGGCGGATTTCTTCTGAAACGTCCGACTTTTCTCCCAAAAGCGAAAACTTTACGGTCTAAAGTCGGTTTAAAGTCCGACTTACGACTTACGATTTACGGCTTCACTCTCGTGACTTACAGTACAGTTCCAGTGCGACTTATACTCTGACAAATACTCTACAAGTATTTTAGACTTCTGTGTTCAAAACTTGTGTTTTCATGTCGCCACGCACATTTTTACGATGGTGTTTGGGCTCTATGTACAAAATGCAGCCATTGAACAAACGTTGAGTGTTAAACCATTTGAACTTTGACCAACCAGGGACTCCAACACTCAAGGGCTAACACCTGGAAGAGCTACGAGCGACGCGGAGCGAACACACATTTTTTCCGCGACGGAACTTCTGCTAGAGCTTTTATTTTATTTTTTGTTTTCGCCATCGTAGGTAATTAACCAAAAAATATTGCCCCATGTCTCTGAAAATAACCACTGCTGTCTGCCTCTCTCTTGTTGCTTTTTTGCACCCAAAACCCAGCCCCACGCCCCGCTCCGGCCCACTACGTTGTTCCGCGTGTGTGTGTGTGCGTTGAGATTGTACGCTTGTTTTCATCTCTACAGTCTGTTTAGATACAAAATATGATCAGGTTTCTCAATTGCGGTATTTTATTGTGAAAAATTGGTTAAATTTTGAAAATAAACCAGATTTTCTCATGTATCTTGATGTAACTTCCTGCCAGGATTGAAGCGGACCACTCATGACTCGCACACAATACGCCGAAACGTTCCGAGCCTTCCGCGGCGCTCAGCGTCTGGCGTGAATCACACAATAGGTTAACAAAGGCACCGAATGGAAGCGTCCAGTGTGAACCAGGCGTAATGTTTGTAAAGTGATCACGTAAGAGGAAAATTGCGGTTTGTTCACAGACGGAATTAAACAAAAATCTGGAACAAGACTAGCTCAGCTTTGACATTTTGCCCTCTCACGCATAAATTATGATAAAATCTGTCAAGATTGTTTTACTAAATTTTGTATTGATCTAGAAAAAAGTATTTATAAAAAGTTATATAACATTTTTAGTCTGTCCACCAAACAATGTTATTATATGGTCATTCATAACTATAAATAATTTAAAATGTGTTAACATGTAATAATCTTTATAGATTGATTTATCTAAGACACGGTTAAAGACAATGTATCTAAATTGAGAATAGTGTAACAACATCACTCAACATAGGATCTAGCTTCCCATCAAATCTATGAACTGTTATTTCTGAACTGAGTTTCTTCTCTATGCTTAGTATCTTTTGGTTTATTCATATAATTGTATATTTTTATATTTGGAGTTTCTTAGGTGTGCCAGTCACAAGGAGAGATGAATATTTCCCTGATTCACCTCAATACCTTCAGTCAAGTAAAAAAACAGAGTAAATACTTATATATTTTTATTTATTTCAGTTAAGCAAATTGCTAGATTTCATAAAATCTCAAAAAATATTTTTGTAAAAATAGATTTTCGTAATGTCATGGCTAACCACAGACGCTCCATAAACACTGAATTTTAAGACTGAAGTGGAAGGGAGTGCTTGTCGAAATGGGACCTAAACAAGACAAAGTTAGTTTAGTCATGTGTACTCTCATCTATCTGCTAATTAATTACACAATACAAGCCTCTAAATATGTACAAATCTGTCCATTTTCCTACAAAATCTATAAAAAAGTTGCTCCCCGATGTAACCTGCTTCCAGTGGTCTTAAGTGGTAGTACACCGTGTTCCATTCATGGTGGAAGGGTGGGAATAAACCAATCAGACTGCAGGCTCAAACCAATAATACCAACTGAGAAAACATACTTAAAATAACAACTTTGAGGATGTAAAATTGCAAACTTTTCTGTTTACTCAAGTAGTCTGTTAGTAGAATTCCAAGCATAAAAGAGGTGTTGATTTTCCTGACTCAAACTCTTAGCTGACTAATATATGTGGAAATGGAGTTCACGAAACATTATAATTAAAGCTTTCTGCTTTGGATCTTTACTTTAAAGCAATTAACTGTAAAAACTGAACTGCTGATCCTATGTCCATGTACTCAAGAACACACGCTATTGTTAAGGCTCACTTTACAGAAATCTGAACAGTTTCATGAAGCCAGCAGCTTCACAAAAGTAATATGAAAACATTCTGTTTTTATCCAATGAGTCTTTGGAAGCCCTGATAGTTTTATATATCATTCATTAAAATAAACAAGATGCCGAAATGGATTTAAAGAAAAAAGAATCATGTCCTACAATAGATTATTAAAGCACAAGCTATTTCTTTAAGCTTGAGTAATCTCAAAAAATCAAATAAGTTTGTGCAATTTGTTGAGAGTGAGTTGAGGAGATGAGAAGCCAGAATGGGTCAAAGTTTCTACTGAAAAAGTGAGTGAAAAAGTAGAGAGAAGAAAAAACTGGACAAACTTTATTCTATCTAGAACAAGAAAAGTTGCATAACCTGTGATAATATTAGCGTGAATGCTTTTAATTTTATTAAAGAACTAGGAAAAGGTGCTGAAGTTGACCTAAATTTCTAAAAAAATTGCAGTAAAATTACAAAAATATTCTCAATACGTGCAAATTTAACTAAAATTTTCAGTGTCTTGCTTAATTGTGAGCAAAATTCTAAATTAGCCCAGAAAACCTTAATAGATGCCAAATCAGCCAAAAAGCTAGCATGTTGATTAATTACTAACTAGACTCAAAAATAGTATTAAACTACTCAGTAAACCAAATTACTCCAAAACGTTAGCATGTCGCTAAAATAAAGGCTAAACTAATTAGCCCAAAAAACTTAGTAGATGCTAAATTAGCCAAAAAGCTAGCTTGTTGCATATTTACTAGCTAAACTGGATATAGCCTAAAGTTCCTCAGTAAACCAAATTACTTAAAACATCTTAGCTTGTTGGTAAAATAGAATCGAAACCCCAAATTAGCTCAAAAAAACTTTTGAAGATAGTAGGTAAACTCCAGATTAGCTAAAAAAAATCTAGCTCGATGCTAAATTACTAGCAAAACTCCAAAATAGTATAAAAATCCACAATAAACCAAGTAGTCAAAAATATTAGTCTGCTGCTAAAATAGAAGCTAATCTTTAAATAACCTAAAAAATCCATGTATCTAACAAATTAGCATAAGCGTTAGGCCGTTGCTAAATTAAAAGCTAATCTGTAGATTAGTCTAAAAAAAAAAAAAAAAAAACTGAGTTAATGTCAAATTTACACAAATGAGCTAGCATAATGCTAATATAAAGCTCAGTGTCATTTTTAAAAAAATATTATAAAAGATGAAAACCACCCAGGGTGAAATATATATGTATATATATATACATAGACTGTATATGTATGTATAAAAATGCTTGTTGCTAATCTAATTAAAAAGGCTAAATTGGGGAATATTTTGATTAATAGTTCCAAAAAATAAAGTTTTTGACAACAAAAAATACAAACATGACCTGAATTTTTATACCAAGATTGCTGGAGTCGCTGGAAGTGTCATTGAGTTTTTACATGACGGAAAAAAATTAGTAGGAGAATCATTATTTTAACACAATTAGATTTGTTTTTAGAAGCTTAACAAATAACATCAATTTCATTAGCACATTTAACTCTTTCTGTCTTAGTATTCCATAATATTTCAGACTAGAGATTATATTATTGGTGAAAATCAAAGGTTTTAGGCCCTTTTTTTGGTACATACTGTATAAACTAAAAATAATTTTAAAGACAGGGTGACATTTGCATATGCAGGAGAATAAAAAAAAAACAAAAAACGCCGCACCGCCTGCAACATATTGTGGTGACTAACACAAAAGCCATGACGACAGTGCTCCTTTGAAATGCCAGATATTTGTCTGTTGGCCTCTTTTCCCTCCCGTCTCACATCCTTCTCTTTCTGCTGAAACGTTACCAGGGTTTGTGTCCGCTGGCATTCAGCTCACCTGCTTCTGTCTCCACACAATGCGGCTTTCTTTTTTTTTTTCTCTCGTGTCAATGCTCACGCTTTACTCCCTCCTGATTATAAGTCATCATCTCCTGTTCTTACACAGCCACCCCCGCTGTCTGACAGTTAGCTATCCGCGGCTGCGGCGCTGCCGTGGGAATCTAAAAAAGCCAGGAGGAGAAACTTTATGGATTTTGGGGGCCTGAAAGGGTTGATAGAACACCCACGTCGGATGGAGGTGAAAACGTTAGAACCGAGCTAGCGGATGCCCACTCGCAACTGGTCACGTGACGCGAGTGGAGAAAGGGTGTCTGTGCAGTGCGCGGATATTTGCTGTAGCCTCAAGGCGCACATGAGTGCAGCGGGCAGAGAAAAAGGCTGGAATGGCAGAGTCTTTTCTTGTGAAGGAGGTATTTGTTCAACGGAGCAAAATACGGCTTCTGTCTTATTCATCGCTTTAACGCAATGTTCTTTTTTAAGCCTCGTAATGAGTCCACCAATATTTTTCCTTTAAAGACTGGACGCCATTCATCCAGTGGGAAATACAGTAAAGTCCTTCATTATTGAGGGATATTTACGGAGAGAAAATAGACTCACTCTGATTTGCGCGTGCGTAATTCTTGATTTGTGCGTAAAGCGCCCTTTTCTGGAAATATTTTTTTTTTAAAGGGATAAGTGGTTTAAAAACGCTTATTTTAACTTTTATATTAATTATCGGGAATGACACCCCGAACGAAGCGGGAATAAACGACGCCCATCCTCTTTCCGACACGGTGCTAGCTCTAAGCAGCTCTTTCAGCCACAGACTAATCCACCCCAGGTGTCTGAAAGAGCGGTATCGCAGGTCGTTCCTACCTGCTGCAGTGAGACTGTACAACCGGAGCTGCTCCTAGTAATCCAGCAGGACACTTGCTGAAATGTTGATGCCATCAGTCACTTTACTTTATTTTTGTCACTTTATTTTTTATTTTTATACTCAATCCAAGTCACTTTAAAAATATGTTGTGCAATTTCTGTAACATTAATCATATCCACAGTGCAATTACTTTCTCTTCTCATTTTTCTTTTTTGCATTTTATCTCTGCACTATAACTTTGTTTTCCTTGTAAATACGTAAATTGTCTAACTTTTCTATCTCTAATGCTGCCGTAAACCTGAAATTTCCCCTCCGTAGGACGAATAAAGGACTATCTTATCTTATATTTTTAAGAAAGTGGGAAAATGTCTAGTTTTACCGGATGTTATTCACAATCGAAGTTTAAAATGGCTGACAAGAAACTTATGGTGAACGAGCATTCTGGTAGTACTTGAACGCTCCTCGAGTCTCGTGGTAGATCCGTGCGTTACTTAGGCTGCGTGCGTGCGTAAGAGGTGATTCGTGCGTTTTTTAAAAGATTTTTGTGTGTAATTAGTTTCAAGCTGTTGTAATTTTAATTGGTGCATGTGTAAATTGTATTTTTTACATTTTTGTAATTTTTTTTTACTTTTGCACAAAGCCTATTATATGAGTTACAAATCAAGAATTATGCACGCACAAATCAGAGTGAGTCTATTTTCTCTCCATAGATATTAAATATAAAGGAGGGGGTTTCGAGGGAATTAATATGATGCAGGACAGCAGTAAGAGTCAGACGGAAACAACCGCAGAGACAAGAAAGAAAGTGAGAGTACGCATGCAAATACAAGCCCACTCCACAGAGAAATACACAACGTGGGTCTGAAGTGATCAAACAGATATAGCAAATGAATAAAGGAGGCTGAGATCACAAAGCCTGTTGTGAGCAATTTGGATGGTTCTGGTTAGGAGCCAACATTCTGCAGGCCTAATGGAGCGACGTTTGATGAGCGGTTGAAGATCAAACGGGGAGAGCGGCTCCTTAGCCCCGCCATGGACGCCGCTCCGTAATTCCCTCCACGCAGTCACTTTTCAGAGTCATGCTGATTCATACTTTCTTAGACAGATCCAGATTCTGTTGCTGTTTAGTATAATCACAAATTCAAACATAACAGCTTTCATTTACATTGTACCACATTCCATATAGTAAGACTAAATTACCATGAACATAAAGTTATTTAAACTGACTTTTGTTTGGTATCTGTTCTTTATTGTGCTATCCTAGGTATGCGGAAAGTTCACAGCATGCAGCGGATTGTTTTGGCGTGTTCTATTTTCTGGCAGGAAGTTGCATCAAGATACATGAGAAAATCTGGTTTATTTTCAAACTACAACACAATAAAACACCCTATCGACTAATGCTATCATGTTTTTGTATCTAAACAGACAGTAGAGATGAAAATAAACATAATATCACAAAATACTAAAATGCAGAAAGGTTGATTATTTTTTTTATGTCTTATAGGTGAGATCGTATGATTACCCTGTAGTATTTTAACTAAATGGTCAAAGATGTATTTATTTCAAAGAGAAAACGCTGAATGTGATTTAGGTTGATTTACATGCCTGTTCAAGTATTTTTGCTTAAAAGTATTATTCTATGGAGCTAAATCGGGGCCAATATTATTTGAAACTGAAATAAAATATTTTTTTAATTTTTTATGTTTGGCTGAAAAAATAGGTTTCAAATACTCAAAATTTCCATTTCAGAACTTTTTTTTCCAGTTTCAACACTTTTTTTCAGCTTCAAAACTTTTAGCCCCGTTGTGGCGCGTTGGGGCGGGGCTAACACGAGGACCAATCAAAATCGATGAGGATGGTATCCTCAGTTCCGATGCCTTCACTGACTCTGAGAACTGTAACAATTCCCCAAGACTTGTGTTTAAAGCAGAGTTTTATCCCGTATAACCACATGACCAAAACACTGTTCTACCCCGTTCAAAGCGCCATTTTATTGAGTTAAATACAGGCGAAGAAAACGTTCTTTTGCTGGAATAAAAGTTCAAAAGTTTTGAAACTGAAACTTGGAGGTTCGTAAGCGAAAAAAAAAGTTTTGAAACTAAAAAAAAAGATTTTGAAACTGAAAAAAAGATTTTAAACTGAAAAAATAGTTTTGAAATTGAAATTTTGAGTTTTGGAAACCTATTTTTTCGGCCAAACATTAATAGTTTTTTCAAAATATTTTCAAATAATGGCCCCGATTTAGCTCCATACTATTCCTGTGTTTAATTGTCATTTACTGTTTATTAAAAGGTCAGTCAAAGGATAATGTAAGACCTAAGAAAGTAGAAATAAATACACTGAAGCCTAGTCAAATGCACTTGTTCGGGGGTTGACCCACTACAGCCCATTTTTGTGTTGCCCCGGGCTGCGGAGGCTCATTAGGGGAGCACAGGTGTATGTTGCAGTTCCTATGGGCCTCATTGAAAATGGAACGTACCATTTTCAGCTTGTGGTAGGTGGACTGTGAAGAATTTGTAAGGCTAATGATACAGATGCATGCTGTCCTATATATGGTACCCCAATGCCAAACTCTAGTCAATAGTAGGGGGCGAGTTCTGCCCCTTGAGCAAATCATGCATGTATGGGCGTGCAGGTGATACCTTAGTGTCAGTATAGCAGGTGTAGGATGCCCATAAAAACTACACTCTGAATGTGTAATTTCAAAATTAAAATATTTAAGATATGAAAAATCAGTTTGACACACCTGTGCCTCACCTACTTCCCCCAGCATTCCCGTATGTAGACGTACGGGCAGTTGTGACTTAATCCAAAAACATCATATTTCACTTCTAAACAATCAGATCGTTTAAATTGAACAAAAGCAGCAGTTGGTGAATCAAAAACAACCAGAGCAGGTTTACGGAGAGTTCTCGATAGAGCCGAGTTATTTAACCTGGGCTGCATTACTTCAAATCAAAGAAGCTGTCAGACTTTCACTTCAACTCCGGCCCAAGAATCCATTTATGTTTCATGATTTGTTCACAAGGAAAACAGGAGCTGGGGCGCAACAAGCTTATCCGTGTTCTAAAATGTATGATTTTCAAAAAAAAGTTAGTAGAGAGGGAGAATTTTCATCACTGGACATGTCTTAATCAGTCTCACACTGACCAGAAAAGTCTAGGAGTTCTTTGTTGGTAAAAACAAGTGCAGTGAGGCTGTTTTTTTTTTTTTTTTTTCCTCTGTGCTAAATCAAATACTGGCAATCAATAAAGCTTTTGAGTAAGCTACATGTCAGGATGTGTTGAATATTTTATGACAGTGGAATAGGTGAAAGCAAAGACACATCTTACTCAACTTGGAAATATATCTTACACTGTAAATATATCTTTTGAGAGTTCGACATGGAAAGTACTGTGTGAGCATGTTTGAGTAGAAATCCACCAAATGAGGTGACTTCTCAAACATGCCTCAACCCGGCAGCTTTGAGACATGTTGGAAAGCAACCGTCTGAAATAGAGAGCACATTAACAAAGAGAAAAGGGTTTGACAAAATTGAAATTAAATTGGTTGTTTGGGGCTAAAACAATCACAAGGGTTTTAAATCTCAATGGGATCCACCCTGGTTAAATAAAGGTTCATAATATAAAGATGATATGGACAACTAGATTCAAGTTTATATATATGTCAAAGAAGACTGTCAAAAATATGGAGTCTCGAAAGAGCCAAAATGAAATAAATATATACGCCATTAAATAAAAAAAAAAAATAAATGTGCCATTAATTATTTAAAAGTGGCAATAAATGTTGAAATAAATGTGGCATTAAAAATATGTCCGATCATTTTTTGGTATCCGATTCCGAGTCATTGATTTTGGATTGCCGATACCGAGTCCGATCCGATACTTGTTACATTTAAAACATTAACAAATTGAATAAATACATTTGTCTTGGCCCTTATTTATATTTCATTAATATTTTTTATCATAGAAACTTAAATAAAAAACGCTTCAGTGAAGTAGCTTTAATAACAAGTAAAAATAGAAGCAAATAAAACTAGAAAAAAAAATCACATTTTCTTGTTCTATAAGTGATAATTAGTCATGTGAGAAAGTTTAGTGACTTTAACTTTAATATATAGTTATTGAACATTTTGACCAAATGTCATTCTGTCCTAATTTAGAATTCTTATAAAACATTACTGCTTTTAGTATGACTTTGATGATGTTCATGACTAGCTAATAGTTATTAATTTTAATGTATTCGGTTTTTTTGTTTGTTTGTTTTTAAAGATTATATGCTTCTTTTTAAACTTCTTAAGAATAAATTTTCGTTTTATTATAAAGTTAATTTCTTAACTTTATTCCTCTTTCAGATAAATAAAAAACAGGCATATCATAGGACAGCTCGGGTCCTAAGGAGTTAAATCACGGCGCTAGCATGTAGCAGTTAGCAGCTGCCGGTTAGCCATTTGTCTATCTGGAGCACGAAGAGCTTAACATTAAAAAGAAACAAACTCTGTCTTTTCTGTTGAAATTCCTTTAGAGGTTGTTGTTTAGAGACATAACTGTCAGTTTAAAGCGTTTTCAAAAGAGTTATTGATCCCGGAAGTCTGAATCTGTGATCGGCTAGCTAGCTAACTTTACATCAGTCTTCCTTGAACTGCTGCGTTTTCTGCTGCGTTTTCGGGAATAACATTTTTATCTTTCCTGACATGCAGACTTCTAGTGGAGGATTTATCCGGAATAATAAGATTGAAATATAAAGCGCTGACATAATAAGAGATAAATGAAATATCCGATTCCTGATTGGACAACGGACCCGATTCCTTCGAGTCTTCAAACGTCGGGCCCGATTCCGATCACGTGATCATCGGACATCCCTAATTAAAATATTAAAATAGCACATTTAAGTATTCATGACATAATTTATTTCATTGTCCCTTGTAGGTTAAAAGAGCCAGCTTGAAATAAATAAATTTAATATGAAATAAATGTGTCAATATTCTAAAAGTGGCATTGAATGAATACAAGTTTAAATGAATAAATGTTGAAATAAATGTGGCATTAAAATATGGCTCTTTCGAGTCTCCATACAAAAAGACTCAAATTTGGAAATTGCACGCTCCAAAACACTTTTGAAAACATTATAAAACATAGAAAAAAATGTCATTTCTAAAAATATGAAGCTAGTAATAATTGAGTTCATGTGAATTTCGGTCGAAAAAAAAAAATTAAATGAATAAATTAAAAAAAAGAAAAAAAAAAGAATTTTTGGCCATAAATCCGAGTTGCCTCCCTGCCCTCTGACTCCTCCCTCTAGTACAACTGTGGGGGTATTTGAAGCTGTAGTAGTTTGTTTTTTTAAGGAGGTGGTGTGGAGTAAAATACTACACAAGAGTGTACTCCAAAGCACTGAAGTTTACAGTTAAATGTAAGCAAAGAGTTTTAGTCTTAGCATGAATTTTTGAAGTTATAAAACCAAGCGCAGGGAGCTACACGCTAGCATAAATGATGGTTTTCCAGAAAGCCACACATAGCCAAATTTGAAATGATTCATATCTGAAATTTTCACAGAAAAAAATTTTACTAAAGCATTTAAAAATATTAGTCTATCCTCTCCCGTCGTAGGTTAGACTGCAGAATGGTGGAATAAGATTGAGAAAAAATAAAATTAAAATTATGTCTTTGGGGGGCTGGGCTAAATGTGTAGGGGGGCCGGATCCGGCCCGCGGGCCATAGTTTGGGGACCCCTGATGTAAAGGGAGAAGTCGTTGGAGTCGTAAAGCAAATCAAATTTGGCGAATATTATAAATATACTTTAACAACTGGTCATTTTGAATGCGATCTTTTGATTTTCTTTTTTCTAACTTTTAACTTAAACTCAAATTTGTTTTTTATTTTATTTTAGCAGTAAACTAAAATAAACAAAATACAATAAAAACACTAACACCTTGTCTACTGCTAACACTATGTCTTGTACTGAAGACTCTTCATTTCTCAGATCTGTAAAATACTCTGTGTGTTTATTTTAAAGCGACTCGGCGCCCTCGCCTCTTCACACCCGCGGCTGCCATGTTGTCTGGAGCGATGACACTCATTGATTAAAACCAGTCCTGTTTACAGAATCAGATGCCCTCCAACCATATCATGTCCGTTTAGGAAAAGCGTATGACTGAATAGCTGCAGGGATCATATTGAAACAAGGTCCAGGGCCCCCCCCCACGTTCTGGCCAACTGTTCCCCCACATGTGGGAAACTGCCCCATTCAAATGCTGCAAATCTTTATTCTTTATGTCTCTGCACCTAAAAAATACACATTAAAGGTAGGTTTATTGTAGATGTTTTAGTAGGAACACAAAAACTTAAATGCAGTATTGTGAGTATGTAAATCAAACGCATTACCAGTCCCAGAGCTATATATATATATATTTTTAAGTACAAATACATTTATAAAAGCACTACTAATGAAGAGTAGTAGTCTGAAAATCCTCCTAATCAAAAACTAAGCTCAGTACTCTTTTATTGTGCTTCTTCAGATATCATGAATCTGGGTGTATGTGGCGCATATGGGCGAGTAGAGCTCCAATAACTGGGTACTTAATATATTTGCTGGCTCGGGAGCCTGTAAATATATTAGAAATGTCCCAAAAAAAAGATGTATTTTCCTCATTTCTTCATCAGCAAATATTTCTTTCAGACTTCTTCCCATCGGGAGATGGTTTAGCAGCACGCTCAAGCTAAAGCTGCAAATTACACACGACAGAAGCAATTTTAGGGTATTTTCTCACACACAACCCAAAGAAAGTCTCATGAATTAGATAAAGCAAGGGAATATTGAAAGTCGGATGATTTCTCTGCCAATTCAGCAGCTTTAATTGATAATGGATTTCTTTTTTTCTTTTCCCTTATGTGCGGATTCTGGGAAAGCACATTGATTGGAGCAAAAAGCACCAGAAGAAACGTGTGCATTCGCGCCGAACGCAAGAAGCCTCAAAAACACGTTTATCTGCACTTGTTGGAGTCCTACCTCTCGCAGGCAGCCCATGAAATTGTTGCTGACTGGAGATCCCGGCAGGTCCGCGGTGCTCGGGCTCCCGCCCACGTAGAAGAAATCATCGGAGC
Source organism: Oryzias javanicus (assembly GCA_003999625.1). NCBI lineage: Eukaryota > Metazoa > Chordata > Actinopteri > Beloniformes > Adrianichthyidae > Oryzias > Oryzias javanicus. The sequence continues at coordinate 4,514,522 of CM012460.1, read as the reverse complement.
CCAGCATGGTGTAGTCTTCCTGGGTGTAGCCAGTAGTGGTGAGGATCCCGTCGACGGAGATCGTCACCTGTCGGGGGGTAACACATAGCCAAAGCCATGCCATTACACTCTGAGGTTTGACCCTCTGCTGCTCTTCAAAACAAACTTCCTTCCTTGGTCTGCATTGGAAGAGAGTGTTTATAAATGTTTTAATTAGAATCCACACTGCAGTTTTTATTTATCTTTTTAGTTATTCGGAACCTTAAAGAAATTGTTTTGGACCAGACAGCGTTTGGATTTTGTTAATGCTAAAGGATTCACAGGACAGGTAAAGAAAATATGGCAGAGGCATATTTTCTTTATCTTCGATGGGGGTAAGAATGGATCCTAGGTTTGATTATAGAACTTCAGGTTGGGGGGGAGGGTTAGTACAATGTTCAAACCAAGGACAAATTGATTCCACTTGTCTTAGGTTTCGGGATTTAACTCTTACTGCAGACACACATGTACAGTACATCTATTAGCACACACACGTTCCCCACAGTCTCATCCACTCTCCTTTCTATCGTTCACAGATCTACATATATAAATCCACACACATGCAAACGAAGGGAGGTTTTTTTCACACCACACCGATGTGCAAACCAAGGGCATGACTCTTAGAAGGTAAATTAAACACACTTTACTGGACATGTAATGGAGTAGGTGGGTCGGTGGTGCCATTCAAATCTGGAGCGTGCAACACGGGGGTTTGAAGGCTCATGCGCGGTCGAGGTCAGGGTCCGTAGTCAAACGCATTCTCAGAACAGCAGGAGCTGATTGGAGTTAGGGTCCACGGACCATCCCAGATCAGTGTGCGTGTTCTTCGAAATGTTTGCATATGGGCCCGCGGGTTATCGAACTTAGCACCAACACACCAACAACTCTCACCAGCATGCTACGAAACCACACAGGGAGGGGGGGAAGTGAGTGACGGGTGGAAAGTGAGTTGATGGATTAGAGTGTTAGTGGTTATTGTGGATGGCAGGGTTATATGACCTCAGGATGTGACAGGTCAATGAAGTGTGGGCATGCCATGCGCCATAGTGACTTGGAAACAACTGTCAGAGCTCCCGCAATGAAGGCAAAGGGTCGCCATTTTTTTTTTTTTTTTTTTTTTTTTGGTAGCTTCTCTTGAAGGGCTCGGTGTCGAGTTTACCATCTTGGGGATTGTGGTAAGCTTCTGTCAGTTCTGGACGACAGTCCTCACAAAAAATGGGGACTTTTGTGCGAAAAAGTAAAATAAAAATTAAGTTGCCCCCCGGCAAAGGCAACAAGGTCAAATTGTTGTTTTTTGGTTTATGTTTTAACAGGTTGGAAATCTGCTGTAAATGTGTAGGAAACAAGAAGAAAAAAGTAAAAGCCAAAGTGAAAAAAAACAGAATGGGGTATTGTGGGGTAAAGAAGGGGTTGTCGGCAGGTCAGGGGGGAGAAATTGAGAAGAAGCGAAGAAAGAATTGCCTGGTAATACAAACCCATCTCCTCATTTTTTGATAAGAGTGTCTAGGATGGAACTCAAAGAGAACGAATAAAAGAAGAGAGGGGGAGGGGACACACGGCAAACCCAAAAAAAAGACAATAAGAATGATATCTACCAGACAATGTAGTTTGTTTACCATAGCGTGTCCAATGCCTGATTGCTTTCCAGAAAAAGGGGAAGAAAGGAAATCAACAGAATAGTGAACAAAAAAGGTTGTTAATAAGGATGGACAAAAAACAAACCAAAAAAAACTAAAGCAACAATGAAGAATTAGGATGTTAGTTAGTACATTAGTTGGTTAGATACTGGTTAGTAGTAAAAATGGCTTTAATCATGAATGAGTTAGTCGTGGATAAACAATACACGATTCGCCGGAGATCCGTTAGGTCATCCTGGGCAAATTTTTAGCATCAGTCTTGCGTGACAAATAAAACCTTAAGATACCGTCGGGTATCTTTAGATAAAAACTTGCACAGGGTGCGTTGGATCCCAACAAAACTTGTAAAGTTTTTCCATCTTTGGTCTAACAAAGTGTGTCTTTCAAAAAGGAAAGAAAGAAAGAAAGAAAGCAACGGCGAAAGTCAAACCTATAGAGACAGTAGTCACAGGTAAGCAACCTTTCAATCAACACTACCTTCTTAACCCCTGGACTGTCTTAACCTGCTTGTAAGTTACAAACGTCTGGTAAGGAGGGTCAGAAAATTGACACTTACTTGTTGTGCTGATTTGAAAGCAATACTAAATGCCGTCTTACCTGACAAACTAAAGGTCGACTGAGACAAGAACAAGCCACACTGACAAGCTGGAGTTACTACGATACACAGTTGAGACTATTAACTCCATTTTTTTTATGCCCTGTGTGGACCTGAATGGTTCATTCAAACTATTCTGAATCAGATTAATCAGACTAACTCTTAATCTCAATAGGACTCTACTGAAACGTATTAAAAATCAACAAGATAGCCACAAATTCTAATAGAAAAATCATCTTGGCAGAGTTTAAATAGAAATACCATTAGATCACTGAAAACAGAAGATATCCCAATAGATAAGCAATAATGTAAAACCCAGCAAAAAGAAATAGGAAAATCCTTCTCCTGCTCCAGAACTGCTCGTACCTCCATCGGTTTTTGATGAGATAAAACAAGATAGTGAATACAAATAAAAGAAAACAAACACAAAACATGTCACCGTTGAGATAAAACGGTATGTATCTCCTTAATGTTTCTGAACTGAATCAATGGGATGGCAACCAATCAGAAAGAAAGTGACAATCTTTATGGAAGCTTCCTCTCCAAAGCTCTTGGAAGCAGCAAATCTACAGCAAAAAACAAAGAAAAATTCATCTCCACACTCTATCACTGTTGTCTACGACTACCTGTCTCAAGTTGCGTGTCACTTTGATGTCGTGCCAGGAGTTGTCATTGAATTTTCCGTTGACTGGCTCAACGATGGCCTCAAAAGCCCCAGAGCCCAGATTGATGACAAGGGAAACTGCGCCATCTTTCAGCGCCAGGTTGACATAGTCAGCAGATTTCCCCGTGTGGAGGAGCAGGCCGTTCCGTTGGCAGGTCTTGAAGGACAGCGTGATTTCGTCGCTGCTGCTCTGGATGGGGTTCTGGGACAAGTCGTAGCAGAAGTACTCGGAGCCACGGAAAGTGGCCACGTTTTCTTCTCTCACTGAAACGACAAAAGCAAACAACCGTAAGGATACCGAGCCATAAACACGTTAAGTAAAACCACTCTGAACTACAAAAGTGATCTAGGTTTGAACAGAAATGAGCAGGAGCCCACACACATTAAACGGCTCACCATAATTAGAGTTGCAGAGATCTCATTATTCACCTGAGATCATAAAATCCTCCCGGTATGACTGGATTTGGGTTTCACATACAGACCGACACAGACAAGAGTGCTTATGATGGAACACTATTCCCTGCTAATGGCGCACATAAATCAAACACTGTCTGATTTAAGAGTTCTATATTACTCCTGTTGCAAAGTGGCTTCCTGAGTATTCGTTCTTTGTACGGGCAGGTAGGGTAAGGTGAGCCTGAAGGTTCAAGGATAAGAGCAAAAATATAGATGCTGGCCTGACAAAAAATATAAACAAGTGGGTCAAGGGGCCCAAAGTCAGTTATTAACACTTTCAAATAATATCTCATACCTCAGCAACAACTGCCCTTACGGGTGAGAAATAGGCAAAAACTGCACGTGGTATGCTGCAGGTGACCGGTTGTAGCAAACAACTACACAACATGCAAGGGTAAGTGAGGGTGAAGTAGATGAACGCTGTGCAAGGACCCTGCTAGTGCTGTTCAAGGGGTAAGTGCACGCCCCTTTAGTGTATGTCATTTGCTCGCTGCGCAACAGTTAGAATTGAGGAAATTAGACAAAGTGTAGTTTGTGTTTGACATCCTTTGAAAGTCCCACGGGCATATCACCAGAACACCCTATGCATGCAGAATTGTTTCCCAGTCAGTAAGAGACAAATACTTGCACCAGAGTGGCATAAGGGCATCATTCAACAGCATTATCTGTATGTCATTGGTACATCTAACTTCCATTAGCCTTACAAATATCTCACAAATTCACATGGAGGACAATGGTACGTTCCTTTTTCATGATGTCTCTTAAGATGGCCGTATGAGCCACAAAGAACATCTGGGCTCCCTTTAAGTTGCAGCTGCACTTGTCCACGACCCTCCACGGGCTCGGACAACCCAAAAAGCAGCACTACTCTTGTAGGTGCATGTGGTTAAGGAATTTTAGTATTTAAATTGGCTTTGGGTCAGACTAGCATAGTATTTAACAGATAATAGAAGACAGAAAATGAAAAATATAGGACAAGGATGAGAGTTTGAGCTATGGTTTTAAAATGAACAGAAAAAACAAATCCATGGTCAAACCAAAACCTATAATGGTCTGAAACCTAAACATGCAATGGTCTAAAAACTAAACCTAAAAACTAAACTTATAATGGTGTGAAACCTAAGCCTACCATGGGCCATAAAATTAAAAATAAAATGGTCTAGAACCTAAACCTACTATGGTCTAAAATCTAAACCTGCCGGTGGTCTAAAAACTGAAAATACAATGGTCTAGAAATTAAACCTACTATGGCCTACAAACTAAACAAACTATGGTCTAGAACCTAAACTTACTATGGTCTACAAACTAAAGCTACTATTGTCAGGGTTGGTGGATGAAGGACCCAAATGCAGGAGACCAGACTTGTTGGCAGAAACATAAACATTTACTAAATCAACTGAAACATGACAAACCCAGGAGAGCAACCCAGTGAGGTGACAAAACATAAAAGAACCGATGACCTGACAATGAGAAACTGAAAACCAGACACTTAAATACACTGAGGATGATTAACTAAATGAAGACAGCTGTGACTGATTAACCTGAACATGGTGAAACTGACAGGGAAACCAGAACATGACCAAACCCAAGCGCTGAATCGTGACAACTATGGTCTAAAAACTAAACCTATAATGGTCAAAAAACTAAAGCTACTATGGTCCAAAAACGTAACCTACTATTGTCTAGTACCGAAAACTACTATGGTTTAAAAACTAAACTTTATATGGTCTAAAAACTAAAGCTACAATGGTCGAAATACTAAACCTACTACTGTCTAGAACTGAAACGTACTATGGTCTACAACTAAACTCACTATGGTCTAAAAACTAAAGCTACTATTGTCCAAAAACTTAACCTACTATTGTCTAGAACCCAAACTACAATTTTTTAATAACTAAACCTTATATGGTCTAAAAACTAAACCTAATATGGTCTAAAAACTAAACCTAATATGGTCTAAAAACTAAAGCTACAATGGTCGAAATACTAAACCTACTACTGTCTAGAACTGAAACGTACTATGGTCTACAACTAAACTTACTATGGTCTAAAAACCAAACCCACTATGGTCTAAAAACTAAAGCTACTATTGTCAAAAAACTTAACCTACTATTGTCTAGAACCGAAAACTACTATTTTTAATAACTAAACCTAATATGTTCTAAAAACTAAACCTAATATGGTCTAAAAACTAAACCTACTACTGTCTAGAACTGAAATGTACTATGGTCTACAACTAAACCTACTATGGTCTAAAAACTAAACCCACTATGGTCTAAAAACTAAAGCTACTATTGTCCAAAAACTTAACCTACTATGGTCTAAAACCGAAAACTACTGTTTTTGAAAAACTAAACCTAATATGTTCTAAAAACTAAACCTACTACTGTCTAGAACTGAAACGTACTATGGTCTACAACTAAACATACTATGGTCTTAAAATCTAAACCTACTTTTGTCTAGAACCTAAACATACTATGGTCTTAAAACTAAACCAACTATGTAAGATGATGAGATACTTCCAAACCCAAATCTTTAAATGACACACAGAAGCAAGTGGAAACAGCACCAGAGACAACAAAGAGGCAGCGAAAGCCCTCATTCCTGTGCCAGCAGAATAAATAGAAACCCTTTATCAACACTGAAGCAGCACAGCATGGAGGCACAGGAGTTTACATTCAAGGCGCCGCTTCATGAATCTTCATTGGATCCAATCTGAGAAAATGAAGTTTCATCTACAGCATAGGGAAGTCAGCTGATTACATTCATAACATTTTTTCTATTTCATTTATTTTGAATATAAAACGAACAATGAAGATTGAATAAATGAAGTGCTGCAATTGATCAAAATATATGTCAGTTGCACCATTCCTGCCGAAGCCATTTTTTTTTTCCAACAGTCTGTCAGATGTTTAATCAAATATTGATGAACAACTCCACCATGAAGCTCAGTGCTGCAGCCGGTGTCATTTACATCTGGACCAGTGTAGCCAAACATTAGAGAAAAATGATGAGATGGATGTAATTATTGTTCTTGTGGGCACGCTTGCACAAAGGTCTCTGTTAATGCTGATGGACTGAAGCAGATTTTCTTTCAGAAGTGAAAAAAACTCCAGATACTAGATCTTGTTCACTTTTCTGTGTAAAAGTTTTTCCTAGTTACTCTGGTTTTCTATCTAAATAATAAAGAGGAGTATTAATTGAATTAAGGTTTATGGAGTTTCAGTGGCATCAACTGATGTAATTGAATCAACTTGTAACTATAGATACCACAATTCTTGGTTTAATACTAAATCGTATTTTACACCTTTGAACTGAATTGTTGATAAAGGGAATCGTTGCAACTTTGTGTTGAGTATCAAACACATATTATTCCAAATATAAGAAAGATTTTTCATGACCAAATTGTTTTAGCAATTTTTAATTTTCACTACATCTTTGACTGAATATTTTGAACCCATGACATACTCGAAAACTGGCCAAAATTTGCACATACTTAGTACCCGATGGAATGACATCACATTTGGGAGAAACTATCAATGGGGCCAGAATATATTGTGAAAAAACTTAAGAAGTCACTTACAAAACCAAAACACAAGTGTCGGGGATATTAAAAGAAAGCTTTAAAATTATAGGATGGACACTGGACCAATGGCTTGGCAGCCATTTTTTGGAAAAGTGTGAAATTTCGCAGTTTTCACTTTTTCCCACAATATGGAAAAAAAACTAAAGTTTGTTCAAAGAACTGACCGGGTTCTACAACTTCTATGTCTACAACCAAAGTTTCGTTGACCTTTGACTTTAGGAAGAGGTTGCTATCTTGAATTTTCTAAAAAAGGACTTTAAACTTCTAGGGATTTCAATGTGTCAAATCCTGACTCCTCATTGAGAAGTAACCCGGGAAAAAATGTTGGAATTAGAAGTTGTAGGTTTTAAATGGTGTTATAGTGGCGAGCTCACAAAAGACACGCCCGTTTACTGCTCACACAATTTTTACCGGAATGTTGTGAAAATTAAATACATGATTCGTTGGCTCAAGGTAAACCAAACAATATGATACACGCTATCAACATATTAGAAATTTGAGTGTGGTTAACATAAAACGTGCGTTGCCAAGGAAATTCAAAAATGTACTTTTACCAATTCTTCTAAAAATGTCATTGACCTGTTAGTCACCCCTAGGCGAACAAAACATAAAATTGTTGCTATGGAGATAAACCCACATAAAGGCCGTCATTAAAATAAAAGTGGTAGAGCGATGAGGGTAGCGGCTCAGCCAGGGAAGGCAAATAGAAAGGGGGCGGGTCTCACCAGTGGGCCTTACATTTCTGCTTGCAGCTTTAATATTTTGTTTTACTACATTGCATCAGGGTTAGCTAACTGAAAAGTTTTTTCCTTAATTGCTTATTAGCATATAGAAAAAATATTTTTGTATGAATTTTTTTTTGCACAAAAAACACAAATATGTTAAACGGAGACAAAACTGTGACCCAAAAAATAGAGATTTTAACCAAATCATGGGGAAACTGAATCATTGGATCCCTAGACTTAATTAAATCCTGATGAGAGTTCTGTTGCACATTTCTAGTGCACATCAATACTCAACAAACACATTCTTTTCTGACGAGTGGTAGAAGTGGATAACATATTTGTATCAAAAAAAGCAAGAAAATAATATTTGTGTGTTTGCTGTCGGTTGTTTAGTTAATTACTGCATGAGTCGTGTAATACAATGCTTATAGAGGGTTACCACACATATCACCTATTCAAAAACAACCCAACAATTGCTTCTAAATTACACAACTATGAAAGAATCATTGCTTTTCTGAATAATGTAGAAAGCAAATTGATATATTATAATATTTGCACACCTCAGCAATATCAAGTTTCTGGTAAGTGTATACTGATCCATAAAAATGGAGAAACATATTGCCTGTTGAGACATGTTGTGCACAGATCTGTGGCTTTCGTATCGATCATGCAGCGGAGTCGTTTTTCCTGACTTTTCGCCGGAGTCATCAATATTCCATTTGTGTGCGGCTTCGGCCAAGCACTGGGAGCTACGGTTCGATTTCAAAATCCACTGGAAGCAATTAGCTCCTTCATTATCATCAACCATTGACTAACCTTACCCCTCCTCCCCCCCACACACACACATTATCCATGCACATTTCCTTTCCTCCTCGTGAGCTTTTAAACCCCTCTGGTCTCTAACCTTCTGCCACCTAAAGGTCACTGCAGACGGCGCAGTTTCATGCTAACGTGGGTCTTGATAATCGAATGATAAAGGGGTAAGAGACACTGAAATTGGCCTTTATGTGAGTCCACAAAACCGTCTTTAATAAATTATATTTTGTCTGTAAATAAAATATTCACTGTTGGATCAGTGAAAGATACAATCTGCTTTTCGCTGGTGGTCTTTACCGAGGCGAGGTGAAGGACAAAGATCGCTCAGGGGTTGCAGCATTGTTAGGGAGCAATCAGGCAGGTTTCTGTTCTTCATCTGATCTTTCGACAGTTCTTGATCTGAGACGAGCAGCGGAAAGGTCTCCCAGATCAACCTTTAAAGTCCAATTGTCCCGAAGAACAGAAACCTGTGAGAACACGACCTGCATGACTGAGGATCTCTGCAGAGAATTTCTCGGATTTTCTTAGAAAAATTAGCGAAATGGTTCGAAAGAAATATGAAATGCAGTTAAAATGATTCATGTGCAACCTAAGAACTCCATGGTGTAACCACTGATAAATGTGGAGCAACAGGGTTTCTTTTAGCTACATACTGAGGAAATATGTGAAATAATGTGTCACTCTAGGTTTCTGTTTTTGCCATCACAGATAAGTTAATAACATAAAAATATGACCCCTTGTTTAAGAAGAAGCAAGTAGTTAGTAGGTTTACTCCAGAGGCCTGCGACTTGGAGCTCTGGAGCCGTATGCGGCTCTTTGACCCCTCTGCTTAATTGAAGAATCATAACATGCTTTTAATTTGAAATATAAAGTATGTTTTGGACTATACACCGCATCTAGCTAAGCAAGAAAGTCTAACTATATTCAATTAATTTACAGTTTAAACTCCTGACTACAATACCAATAATGCTCCAACAATCCATCAATTGATTTGGGTTTGTAATTTACCAAAGTCGATCATTTTGACAGATTTTTGTGTACCACACAAACAAACACCAACATTTTTAAGGCACACTGGAATTTAAGGTGGATTGTCAATCACTGAACAAAATGTAAGGATTATAAATGCACCAAAGGGTCCAAAAAACATTAAATTTTAGTTAAATTTCCAATTTTGTTCAGAGATTCACCAATAATGGTAAATTAAACTGTTTGTGGTTGTTTTTTTTTTTCTTATATCACTTAAGACATCACACTACCTACTGTTGGATGTGCCTGTTTGACATGATCCCATGTGACATTGTGTCTTTTATTTTGAAATGTGAACCTTTGTCAAAAGTTAGAAACTAATTTCTATTTTTAAAAGAAATGAAAGTTTTATTGATATGAAAAAATACTATTCATTTATATTTATCATAACTGTAACAAATACAAGTCCATGTGGTATTTTTCTAGAGCAAAGTATAAGACTCCCGACATTTACTTTAATTTATCAGTACACACAGAGAGAAGTGTGTTTGTGTTTTGATTGTATCTTTATTATCATCTCTACAGTCGGTCCAGATCAGGGGTGGGCAAACTACGGCCCGGGGGCCACATACGGCCCTTTAAGCTACTTAATCTGGCCCTCCAAATTAAAATACATTGAATCAAAAATCCTAATTATTGTTTTATTTTCATTGTATTTCTGGTTTCTTCTGTTGTTTCTCTGGTGTTCATGTGTGTTTTTTTCTGAGTCAGAAGGTGATTTTTCGGATTTCTTTGAGTTCACATTTTCCTCTGAAGAACATCAACCCATTGGATCACCAAAAAGAGAACAAAAATCTAAATTTAGAAATTAAAATTCCCAAATTTTCTGTTTTTAAATGAATATATGTGAATTTTACACCAAATTAAAGCATGTTTTTCTCTTAATTCCATATTATTTTTTTAGTTTATGAGGTTCATTACCAAATAACTCCTTCCATCTGCTCCTTGTCCGGCCCTTATGCCAAATTTTAGAACCCTTTCTGGCCCACAAATCAAAAAGTTTGCCCACCCCTGGTCTAGATACAAAATCATGATCAGATTTGTCAATTGTGGTGTTTTATTGTGAAATTTTGAAAATAAACTGCATATTTTCTACCAGAAAGGACGTGGACCAGACATCGCCTGGTGTGAACCGCACTATAGGTTAACAAGGGCGCCAAACGGAGGTGTCCTCCGTTCCGTGGCGAACCAGGCGCCACTAATATGATGCAAATACTAGCCTATACACTTCGATTAGCATTGACAAAGCTGAAATTGTGCGAAAGCTTCTTTCCTCGACAGCTTTAAAGATGTCACTCGACATACTCATGAGGTCAAAGCGAATAGTCTTTCTGGCCCGTCTTTTCTCATCTATTATTCGGTGTATCACCGTGAGGCGGCGACGGACGAGCTGTAGGGGGGCTGCCTTTGATGATCCCAGACTGGGATGGAAAGAGTGACAAAGACGGAGAATATTAAACGGAACGTAAACAAAAGAGAATACGACAAAAGGAAGCCAGAGGTAGAGATGGAGAGCACAAGGTGTTGAGGAGCAAAAGAGCGCGGCGGCTCGCAGTGGCTCTTTAGGGAGGTAAGAAGACACCGACAGGCGGAGAAGAACCATCCTTCTGCTTTGTGGCTCCATTTGACTAAACCGCCAAATACCTCACCTTGTTTCCCAGCTTTCATCTCACCAAAATCCCACGAAAACAAGCAAATCAAACACATTCTAATTGGATTTTCTTACTCAGAGCATCACTCCGACAACATCCCCAGTGAACGGCTTTTTAAAATGAATGCCTAAGAACTCAAAGATTCTGGAAAGAAAGGAGCGTCAAGAGTTTAGACGCCATCATTACTTATAGAAAACTACAAGCTCGTTTCATTGCATTATTTATCAAGTATATAAATAAAATAAAAGCCCTGTAAACTTCAAGACATTTCAAATGATAGAGGACAATGCAATGACGCCAAATAATGAGACTACACAGAGTCAAGCAGGTGGCTTTCATCGCCAAAGAGCTGCACCGCTCCGTCAATACCCTCATTGATCGGGTTATTTCGTTAAGAGAGCTGCAAACACTGCAACTGCTGTTGTCGGTTAGATAAGTCCTCCCGAGTTGCTACAGAGCAAAAGTTTTCAGTGTGAATTAGACCTCCAAATATGGATTACTGCGCGGTTCAAAGGTGTTGGCTGAGAGAAAGTGAGCTCACCGCATTCATGCTCAGACTAGCGAAGAGGCTGGTTCGAAATAGCCCATCTGTTCTCACAAATGTTCTTTTGATGAAAACACACTTTCTGCATTGCACTTTGCTTTGTTCTGCACAAACTGTAAGACAAGCAACGGGTAAAAAGGAACTGACATCACATCAGACAAGATGAAACAGTATTAGCAGCACCTCCGTCCGGATACTTTGGTTAAACTGTCTTTTCAATACAGCATTTCTGAATTGCTCAGATAATTATTGTTTTCATATAAGAAAAAAACGGTTTCAGAAATGCCTAGAAAACAACAGGTTTTTTATGATTATTTTAGCTAAAAATGGCATAGACCGAACTAATAAGGTCTCTTGAGGCATCTCAAATGACATGAAGTTTTTCATGTCATCTGATTTAAAATGGTTTATTCAGTCAAAAACAGGTGTAAAGCACATGGAATACAATCAACAGAGGATATGGCAGACATAAGTTAACTAGGCATCAAATGATAGATTATGTGAAAGGAGAATGGGAGGAAGCGAACTTATATATAGTAATCAGACCCAACATGAATTATTGTTCTCCGGTTCAAAACTTCTAATCAGAGATTCATACCTTACCAATGCAGCTACAGTTCATTAAAAATCCTTAAGTATCAATAGATCACATGACTATGTAAGTATACATAACACTATTTCAGAATTTGTCATATGCAGATCAATAATCAGAATTCGATAAGGTCAAAAAATTAAAAAACGGGAAAACAAATGTAGATAATTATTTTTCATTAGAACATTCATTATTATAAATGAGTAACCAGATAAAACAAAACTACATATATATATATATATATATATATATATATATATATATATATATAACACAATATTATATAGTATTCACTAGTTATAACTTAACTAGTTTAATTGACAGAAATGTGGCTCACTTTTTGTCAATTTTTAATTTTGCATAAAAAAACAAAAATAAACAAGAAATACTAAAAAGAGACACTGAAAATTATCCCACAAACAATCTTTAGAGCCAAAAATTCTTTAATGTTTCATAAATATAAATATCTAAATATATAATTCACATCGTATATAATATATATATATATATATATATATATATAATATATATATATAATATATATATATATATATATATATATATATATATATACGATGTCACTTGATATATTTCGACATTTCATATGATGAAAATTAAAGAAAAATCTTCTTGCTCTAAAGATTGTTTGTGGGATAATTTTCATTGTTTCTTTTTATATTTCTTGTTTATTTTTTGTTGTTTTATGTAAATTAAAATTGAAAAAAAAGAGAGCCACATTTCGTCAATTAAACTAGTCAGTTAACTAGTTGAACACTGCGATAAATTGTGGTTAATCACAACACAGAAGTCTAAAATAAAACACTGTAAATGTATGTGATTTTATACCGTAATTATTCACATATAATGAGCGGTGATCAAATACTGTAACTAAAAAAATAACAATAATCGCGATCAGTCATGATTGATTTTTTTCTAGGTTTGTGATTAATTAGTTAATTATATTTAATCAATTCCCAGCCCGTTTATATAGTTTACTAACCAATCAATTATAACAACTAAGGCTTACGGAGAGACATATTTTAAGCACTATGTCTCTTGTTCTTGCTAATTTTATTGTTTTATTAATTTTGTATTTTTTGTCTTTTTTTTTATTATGTTTTGGGATTATAACAACCAATAGAAATATTCCTTATTGTATTTTTTTATTGCCTGTATCACGTTCTTAACTTTTAAGAAATATTTTCAAATTTTACAATATTTTATTTGAATGTATCACCCGCAGCATACCCGTAGATAAAATACCCACGAACATTTTTACTCTACAGATTCACCGAGCGGTCTACAACATTTACGTTTTTTTGTGTTAGCCATACAGGTTTGTCCATTTTTTCGCCTGCGGGACAGTCCGCATCCAGCTGCAAATAAGGCGGTGGCAAGCCCAAACAAGATAAGTTTTACCAGCAAATTTTATAATATTTGGTTTGTTGGAATTTTATCTCTTAAATAATCAGCATTAGTGGGGAAATGGTTGAAAGCACCCCTGTGGCAACTTGCTGTGACAAGCCAGCCGCTGTCACCTTCTGTGTGTTTGTGCAGCTGAAGCTCCTTGTTTGCCGCGGAGGGTGAAGTCTCCATGGAGTAACTGATGAGGTCTGGGATGACAGCAGAGGAGGGCTGCGGGAGTGAGTGGCAGGAGTGAACGATGGAGGGTGTCTAAAGCGTGGAAGGGCAGGCGCCTCAGCTCCGGTCCCATCAACGGAGGAAATTGTGCGGAGCGAATGCCGGAATGAGGATGAGGAGGCTTAGGACGGGTTTGCAAGGGCGAGAAGAAGGAACGTCGTGTTTATACGGCAAAAAAACGTACAATAAATGAGAAAGAAAATGTTTAAATTGATTTATTTGATGACTTGGACTTGGAATGCTAAAAAACTCATAGAAGTTTTCTATCGCAGGATGTGTCTAATCTCAAACATTTAATCCCCAATGTCAGAGGTCGGTAACCTTTAACAGTAAAAGAGCCATTTAGGCTCGTTTTCTACTCATTAAAACCTAGAAGGAGCTGTATTGATTTACGTTAGCCTTTAAGAAATCACAATTTTTTGTTAAATAAATATAAATGTATAGTTTTGTCACAAAGAAAAGCAAAAAAAATATAAAAATAAGCTAGCATCTCTTAAAAAGATATATATATATATATTTTACATTTTTGACTTTAGCGGCAACAAAGCTAGCTTGTTGCTAAATTACTAGCTGAACTTCAAATTAGCATAACATTTCTCTGTAAATTAAATTAGCCAAAAAATTTTAGCATGTTGCTGAAATAAAAGCTAAACTCAAAATTAGCCTAAAACCTCCAGTAGATAACAAATTAGCTATAAATGTTAGCATATTGTTAAAATATTAGCTAAACTCCAAATTAGCATAAAAACTAACTAGAGGCCAAATCTGCTAAAAAAAAAAAAAAAACTAGCTTGTTGCTTAATTACTAGCTGAAGTCCAAAATAGCCTAAAATTCCTCAGTAAACTAACTTAGTCAAAAACGTTAGCATGTTGCTAAAATAGAAGCTAAATTCTAAATTATCCCAAAAAAATAAGTAGATAGAAAATAGATGAAAACATCAGCATGTTACTAAAATATTAGCTAAACTCTAAATGATCCTAAAAACCCAACAAGAAAACAAATTAGCCAAAAACGTTAGCATGTTGCTAAAATAGAAGCTAAATTCAAAATTATCAAAAAGAAAAATTCAGTGGATAACAAAATAGCTGAAAACATCAACATTTTACTAAAATATTAGCTAAACTCTAAATTATCCTAAAAACCCCACAGGAAAACAAATTAGCCAAAAACGTTAGCATGTTGCTAATGTAATAGCTAATCTTCAGCCAGAGAGCCACTATGGAGAGATAAAAGAGCCACATCTGGCTCTGGAGCCGCAGGTTACAGACCCCTGGTCTATGACTATTTTTTTTATTTTACAGAAACGTTCCTATTAGTGTTTTTAAATTATGATTATGGAGTTTTTATCCAAAATTCCACAAACTAAATGTCTTAAAATGCCATTTTTTTTCTTCACGTTGATCGGAAGCTCTCTCTGAGGGGGCGTGGCTTTTGGAAATGAGCAGAGCAGCCCCTCCCCGTCTGATTATGGTATCTGTGAGGATCCTTTAATCTACAATTTTTAAATAAAAATGAGCATAACATGAGGGTAAGGCCATCTTTAAGTTAGCTAGCACTCAGATTTTTTATCCTTTTCTGTATTCTCTTTTGACGAACAACAAAAACTTGCTTTTCTTTGATTTTATCTTTCCCTTTCTCATTTTTCAAGGCCGTCCACTTTTGCCCTAAGGGTTTCACGGTATGGCTTCTAGAAGTTGATGCCATCGCTCCTGACTGAAATGCTGCAAAACGTGGACGCAGCAATCACAAATCTTTTCCCTTTCCAAATGACAGTAAGCGTGGAATACAATGGAGTCATCAGTAGTCTGAACTGTTTCTCTCTACAATCAAACAATCCCTGACAGTATGTCTCCTGAATGCCGACCGTTGCATCAGCCTGACAGCTGCCAACCTCGATCAAAATGGGAAGTGATGGCAGAGACTGCTGCACTGGTTTCATATTCAGCCCTCTGCACAAGCAGAACATTGCGTTGCTTCATCTTTGCAAGTTATTTGTTTTCATGACAGATTATACATAAAAGCTGCTCTTCCGCAGGTTCTAGAAATAATGCAACAGACAATAAATGCATTCCCTGTAAGTTTCCGTAAAGTGTTACTCAATAGTAAGAAAAACGTGTCAATAATGTGAGAGATAGCCTCGTTTTCTTGTGTGCGAACATTGATCTTTGCAGCCATTCCTTCTGAACGGAGGCTTGCTCCACCAAACCAGCCCTCCGCGGCGTGTCAATCACCCAGAGTGGCGCTGCCTTATTGGCTATTATCTCTCCTGTCAGGTGGCGGGCTGTGGCTCTCGCTCGCCACATCAGTCTCTGTCAGTTCTGGTGCTCGTGGACGGCGCCGCGGAGCGTGACGCCGCACGCTACTCTTATCATTACTTAAAGTGGCGGATGCTGCTTCAGCACAGACCTCCAACAACCAGAGAGGATCTGCCGCTTCCCTCACATTATAATTACACCCATAATCACTTCTCCGTTCAATAAGGAGCCCACCACTGCAATTCATTAATCATCATTTTTGTATAACAACTAATTATGAAATAAAAAATAAGGGCTGGGAATCAATTTAAAAAAATTTACTAATTAATCGCAAACCTGGAAAAAATTAATCGCGATAATTTTTTAAGTCTCAGTATTTGTCGAACACTTATTATCTGTTAAGTGTTCTACATTTAGAACATTTATGTTTAATTTTTGCTGTCAATCGATTACAAAAAATTTGATTAACACAAATTAACGCATTAATTAGTTTTGATTAATCGCGTGTGTTAATGTTCACAGCCCTAATAAAAGTGCATTAACTTTGGTGGCCTCTAACACTGTAAGATAAAGATGTAAAGATGATATCTTTAGGAGGAAGCATGATATGATGCCATCATGTCCGTCTACCTGCTGGAAAGAAGAAGAAATCCTAACATCAGCAGTTTTTAGAGACACAAACAGACTAAAAGATAACTCTCTCTGTAGGGGAGGGAATGACCACAAATGTCATGTCCCGATTTGGTGCGGAACGGAGAGAAAATAAACTCTTTATGTAATACAATCTTTTTCTGGACCAAACTTTTTTTTTACTATTTAATGGAAAACTAACATTTCACTGTTCTTAAAACACTTTCTATAAAATTATATATATATATTTTTTTTATTAACGGTGACCGTTTCATGCACTTTCACTGCAATTACTCAAACATTTGGACATTATTGTGTAATAACTATAATGTTGATGCCTTAAAACCAGTGATTAATACAAAAAACTGAAATACTTTATAATATTTTTAACAAGATTTATTAACAAATTTAAAAAAAACTTTAATTTTGTGTTCATAAGGTGTCAATTAGACGTTTATTAGTACAATAAGCCAAATAAAGTTTATACTTTAGTAAGAATTATTAGCATCTACAGTGAAACCTTCGTCTTACAAGCTTAACAAATGTATTTAAGTGTCTCTGTCAACATTTTATATGAGTGTTATGGAGCAACTCATCAAAAATGTTGACAAAACATTTAATTCAACTTTGCAGAACAACCAGTTTCCAGTTGGATAATTCAGGATTCATTTCTGAAATTGCAGACGTTATACCACTGATAGCATGATCACTTACAAAAGAAATAAATATTCAAATGATTTTTAATACTTTTTTCTTAGTTTTTTTAATGGTTTGAATCAGTTTCTCACAAAAAGTGGACTATGTGGTGTCGCGGTAACATGGAAAGCGATATAAATATATAAATACTGATTGTCATAATAGAATAAAGATACAAATAATTTTTTTCTATGTTATGGTGGACTTGGACTTGGAGGGGCAGGAGGGGGGGCGGCGGCATTCGCCGCACATGCACAATGGTTTCACTTTAGCGAAGCTCTTG
This sequence comes from Oryzias javanicus, assembly GCA_003999625.1. Taxonomy (NCBI): domain Eukaryota; kingdom Metazoa; phylum Chordata; class Actinopteri; order Beloniformes; family Adrianichthyidae; genus Oryzias; species Oryzias javanicus. Next base: position 4,496,702 of record CM012460.1, on the reverse strand, counting down.
CCAATTATTTGAAGTCAAGCAAAACAGACAAACTACGAACTGTATGTCCAAAATAAATGCATGTCGTGATAGTAACGGGTACATTTCTCGCCAGAAATATTACCAAAATAAAGATTAGTCCACAAAATATTTTATTCTGAGGGATTTTACACCAAAAAAGTAGTGGATCTACCGCCATATTGTTATCCGCTGTCAGACATAAATCGGCAGAAACTCAAAAGTCACGTGATCAGTCACGTGATCTGGAGAAACCTAAACATCCGACCACGTGATCAAAACGAAACCTAAAAGCCGCTCCTGTTGTTTTGAATGGGCTGCAACTGCGTATCATATGCACGCAAAAACCGTGTTTGGCGTATACTATGCACGGTATTCTGAGGGTGCAAAGCCGTGGAATAGGTACGCATTTCACTGAGACTGGGTTGGTCTAACTTCAAATAATTGGCAAGAGCTTCGCTAAAGTGAAACCATTGCGCATGTGTGGAGAGAGAGAGCAATCAAGGATACAAGTTTTAGCAACCCAACATTAAACCCCTAAGATTTTTTTTTAATATTTGGCGGCTGTATAGGGAGTAGTCTGGCGACAGGATCCAACGACATGGGTAACGACAGGAGGTAACGACAGGAGCAAACGACGTTAGCAACTGTTGCTAAGGACTTATCTGACGACAGGAGCAAACGACGTTAGCAACTGTTGCTAAGGACTTGTTTGACGACAGGAGGTAACGACAGAAGCAAACGACAAAAGCAAAGACAATGTAGAGTTTTCAAACTAAAGCAAGCTCCAAACGTCACAAAACAGATGCAAAGTTATCATCAAAAAAGCACAAACACACTGAAAATGTTGCTTAGTAGAACACATACATGAACAAATAATCAATAAACTTGTTTAAAAGACATAGACAAAGGACCAACGACAAAGCAGTGGACGCAAAAGCGCAAAAACATATTTTTGGCACAAATGGTACCCCATACTCTTGAACACTTTTGCCACAAATTTTTCAAGTGAAATATGACTCCATTTGAGATGAAGAAAAAAAAAAAAAGACTAATGAGGTTTAGAAGGAAGTCCGGCGAAGCCCCTCTCCAGTACTTGAAAAGATTAGCGGGCATTCCTAGTGGAAGCTGAGGCCATCTAATATTTATTACCTCTATAACTTACCCTCCTGTGTACGGCAGGAACATTTAGTTGCAAGCAGGCAGGTGAGAGGTTAAAAGGGGAACAGCGGTGCCATAAAAGGGACAATGAAATAAATATGACTCACTATGAAAAAGCCTTCACAGCCAACATAATCTTAGTGGGGAGGAAGAGCTGTGCCGAGTCTCGAAGCTAAAGGACAACCTTGCCTCAAGAGGCGGGCATTCACACTCTTAATAGCAGATTGTAGATGGCTAATCCAACAAAAGAAAAATGCTGATATTTTATGAGAGCTAAAATCAGAATTAGGATGATTAAGATGCTAAAACAAGGAAGCATATTCATTTAAAATGAATCATTTAGCAGGCGCTTTTATCCAAGGAGATTTACAAATGGGGAACCTAACAAGCGCGCTGATTCTCAGTTGTAAGAAAAATGTGAAAAAGTTGTTTATTTATTAAGAAAGAGAGCTTTTTTTTTGTTTTTAATATTGCAACAGAGTTGGCTGTGCATGTAGAATGAGATATTGCAGCCACTGCCGCGGAACGGCGGCGGCGAGGAGTTCAGCTGTGTGATCCAGGGACCACCAGCCGCTGATTGTTGGCAGAGCGCGGTGACTGGAAAGGGTGATCGCTCTGTAGGCGAGTGTCAGAACTTTCAATCTGAATTCAATGAATATTTGAGGCTGGATTTATTGAAATAAAAAAAAAAAAAAAAAAAAAAAACATCTGTGTGGCTTTAAATCCAGCCAGAACCAGTTTTAGCCTGTAGCCAAAACAATGTGTGACTCTGACTTCAACCGCATCAAGAGATAAGACTAAGAATAGATGCTTCTCACCTTGATCTGCTTCCTTCTTTTAACCTCTAACTGCAGAGCCAAGTACATTCAAGAAAGTAAATAAGGTACAAGGACAGGGATCAGGGACAAACGCAAAACTCGACCACTCGACTTTAATTCTGCACATCCCATATTTAACCCTTAAAAAACTTTTAGAGTTGACATACTCTCATAACTCCTCAACCGTTTAAGCAATGAATAAATGCATAAATGCAGAGAAAACTGATATGAAACATAAAACAAACATAGTGTCACATAATGGTGGAAAGCTGAAATCCACACTCCTAATTTACGTTGATTTCATGAGCATTGTCAACTATATGGATTTGGCCATTTATCGCGATATTTTGTTTGGCGATACGTATCGTTATCCTAGGCATTTTTACATTAACAGTGGGGTCATCTGGACCCCACAACACAGTGCGCGGAACGTCTTTTTTTTAAGGATTTTTTTTATCTTCACTGGTGTCCGTGGCAGAAATAAAATCCCGTCCACCTCTGTCATGGGGGGGATCACACATGGGTGGGGTCATCTGGACCCCATAAGAGAGAACGAGGGTTAAAATACTGACAACACAATATTTAACTAATTATTTATGAGCCACCTTTAGCGTCTTTCCTTTGTTTTCCCCCTAAACACCACGGAACACTGAGCCTCTTTGAGCAGCTCTACACCGCCACCCCGCCCTGGGCATAGGCGAACTAGGCGGCTGCCTAGGTCACCATCTGATTTTTTTTTTTTTTTTTTTTTTTACAGTTTAACACTCTAGTCATTTCGTAGTAAAATGTTAAAAAATGTAGCAATTAATTAGAATTACTGAAAATATCAATAAATATGCCTCCTCCTTGCCTGATGCAGCCCCTGTCAAAGCTAGGTGGGGGAGGGGGGCGCGCGGTGTTATCTGTTTAACTTTAGGGGTAAAAAAGCAGCAAAAACAAGCCCTCAGGGACAGATTTAAGGTCAAGAAAGAAAGGAAGAGGAGGAAAAAATGGACTGGAAGCAGAGGTTTGTCTGTTTTATTTACTTTTAATTACTTAGGAATTTACCCCCCACCCCCATTTTCGTTGTATTTTGTACAATGACAATAAAGTTATTCTATTCTATTCATTTTAGTCAAAAAAAATACTGAATACTTATTATATTATTATTGGTATGGGGAAAACGGTGAACGCTCAAGTGGGACGGACATGTTTGCAGAAGTTTTTTTTTAACAGATCTACACCGCCACCCCGCCCTGGGCATAGGCGACCTAGGCGGCTGCCTAGGTCACCGTTGTTTTTTTTTTTTTTTCCCAGTTTAACACACCAGTCATTTCGTTCTAAAATGTTTAAAAATGTAACAATTAAAACCATTAATTAAAATAACTGAAAATATCAATAAATATGTCTCCTTGCCTGAATCAGCCCCTGTCAAAGCTAGGTGGGGGAGGGGGGCGCGCGGTGTTATCTGTTTAACTTTAGGGGTAAAAAAGCAGCAAAAAACAAGCCGTCGGGGACAGATTTAAGGTCAAAAAAGAAAGGAAGAGGAGGAAAAAACGGACTGGAAGCAGAGGTTTGTCTGTTGTATTTACTTTTAATTGCTTAGGAATTTACCCCCCACCCCCATTTTAGTCGAAAAAAAATACTGAATACTTATTATATTATTATCGGTATGGGGAAAACGGTGAACACTCAAGTGGGACGGACATGCTTGCAGAAGTTTTCTTTGAGCAGCTCTACACCGCCACCCTGCCCTGGGCATAGGCGACCTAGGCGGCTGCCTAGGTCACCGTTTTTTTTTTTTTTTTTTCCAGTTTAACACACCAGTCATTTCGTTCTAAAATGTTTAAAAATGTAACAATTAAAACCATTAATTAAAATAACTGAAAACATCAATAAATATGCCTCCTCCTTGCCTGACGCGGCCCCTGTCAAAGCTAGGTGGGGGAGGGGGGCGCGCGGTGTTATCTGTTTAACTTTAGGGGTAAAAAAGCAGCAAAAACAAGCCGTCGGGGACAGATTTAAGGTCAAGAAAGAAAGGAAGAGAAGGAAAAAACGGACTGGAAGCAGAGGTTTGTCTGTTTTATTTACTTTTAATTGCTTAGGAATTTACCCCCCACCGCCATTTTAATCAAAAAATATACTGAATACTTATTTTCTCTGTTCAACTTCAAAACAATTCCAAAACTTAAATGTCAATCTAAAAAAAAATTCCTTCAACACTAATATTAATAGTAAAATAGAGGACTTATAATAGTTTTAGAAACTGTATTTGTGTAAATTTGGGCTTTTTTAAAGACTAATCAAAACAGGATCAGAGTGGGACTTTAAGTTGGATTTAATGACTCTTTAATGCCACCAAGAGGATGACAGCATAAATCACCAAGAAGGGGTGTGAAAACAAGAGTATATAATTCTGAACTGACGTTCCAGCCTCATGATTCCCCTAAGTATTTCCTCTGCTCGTCTGCCATTTTATTCAAATAAAACTGAAAAAGAAAAGGTTCCTTAGATGGCCCAGTCCTCTAAAAGCATCCCCTTTTGTCTCTTTCACTAGCTCCCCTCTTCGTTTTAACCTTCAAAGTACAAAGGAGTAGAACAAATGCCAAAGGGAGTGTGGCTAGTTTGGTAACACACAAGGGAGCACCTCTTTAACGTCTCTGCCTCATTTCCATTACACCAAGGAAATCGCTGTGAAACCTTTAGGTTTGTCAGGAAACAACTGGGAAAAGATTTACGAGCCAAAAGTTTGGGTTATAGATGGAGAATTTTCATAAAATATTAAAAATTTAGGATCAAACTGAACACAAGTTCTGCAAATCTTTGATTTTAAGGATAAAAGTGATTAAAAAATAGACTAAACTGAGTAAATTAAATGATGACAGATATAGAACCCCAACTCAGACAAGCAAAGACGTTTGAATGTGCTTCCATCCATCTCTAGACTATTTTGAAACAGACATACTTAATATTTATTTTATTTGTAGACATTTTTAAACCAGACAGAAAAAAATTAAGATGGCTTGAGTGATGAAGACAGAAATCCATTAAGAGCAAAAAAAATAAATAAAGTCTGTATCTGTTTTTGTTTTTCATACTGAGAAAAAGGAGAAAATAATGGAACATAAAATCCAAATATGCATTGAACCATAAATGTATAAGTATAATTCATCAAAGCTGACTTTCAACCAGGTTGCGGTTGTGCTCATAAAATGAGTAAAACCAAGGTCAAAGGCTTTGAATAAATTCTCAAGGCTGAGTTTGTGCGGTTTACGTGCATACCAAAGACGCTTTCAGTTTTCATTTATGATCTATTAACGTGTAAAAAGTGCCATACGCTCCCCGGCGCCCTGAAAATCAACTGTGAGGGGAGCGAGCGGGAGAAGGGAAAGGGCGTTTGGAAGTCGACCACACAGCTGCACAATTCACAGATTAGTGCGGTTCTGGTCTATGATGTGGTATTAAACGCCTCCATACAGTAAGAATAGAGTCAAGGAGGTTCATCCAACAGTCACATCAGGCGTTTTTGGATGGATTTGGACATTTGTAGTAGGAATTTCTTCATTCCTAAACCAGGGGTCGGCATCCTTTAACAAAGAGCCATTTGGGCTCAATCAAAACCTACAAGGAGCCGCACAGTCTCACTTTAGCCTTTAAGAAATCTGGATTTTTTAATAATAAGTCTTAGCACAAATAAAAGGAAGAATATAAAAAAGAACCTGGCGTCTCTTAAAATGTGATTTTTTTTTAGAACCAGAGGAGGTGGCTTAGAGCAAACAGGACGTCTTCAGGTCAACATGGACGTAAAATCCTACTTAGTTTATCATCTATGCACACTTCAGCCATCAATTTATAAATTTTACTAATCTGACTTAAGTAAATGCCAATGAAGTAATCGTTACTTTAAAATAAAAGTATTTTATTTTATTTATTTTGTTGTTCTTTTTGTCCTCAGTAGTCTTTCACTGCTGGTTTTAGTTGTTTTAGTTTTTGGGTTGGACCTCGGTAGTGTTATTTTGCTGGCTTTGTTTATTTATTTTTTTTGGGGGGAGTTGCCGACTCTGACGGTCGACATGGTTGGGTCAGCAGTCTCCCTGATTTATTTTATGTTTGCCACCATGTAGAGATAAAAGGGTCACATGTGGATCTGGAGCGGCAGGTTGTAGACCCCCGCCCTTGTGAACTTGTGTGTAGTTCTCACACCAGTCGTGGTAATGCACATTCAAGCGACCACCACCCATGAAAGTTGATGTTAATGCATTCGAACTTGCCACATATGTACGTATGGTTCAGGCCCCCTCCTCGTCACTTTTTGACGTTTTCCCAACTCGTTGTTTTTTGACATACTGGCTGTTTCAATTAAATTAAGGATCCTTTCCCCCTCAGAATGTGGAACCGGTACTGGGTTAGGGTACCAGGTCAGGGTAATAGTAATGGTCCAGTACTGGTCTACATCTTAAGGATTGGAGACCCCTACTCAGTTGTCTGTGGTCGGTACCAAGCAGCCTAACCCTAACCGGTACCAGGTTAGGATACAGGTCCGAGGGCCACAGACAGGGAATAATGGGTAAGCTAATCAGGGGTCCCCAACCCTCGGGACGCACACCGAGACATGGACAGGATTGCTACTAGTACCCTGGTTAGGGGTCCCCAACCATCAAGATGCAGACTAGTGGGACCGTTATCATTACCCAAACCTGGTACCCTAACATAGTACCAGTTCCATGTTCTGAGGGTTGGGGACCTGTGATTTAATAGGAACATCCTACTGGCAAATCAAAAAACAACACCCAGAACATCAAAATTAATGCAGAGGGGCCTGAACTATATTTCCAATGAGGACAAGTTAGGAGTGAGAATGTTTAGTACACGTGGATTTCGAGCTTCAGCGTTGAAAATGTGTTCAAAAGCTAAGCCAGTTGACCAATCAGAGACTCTGTTTTGGTTGTAATTCATTTCTATGTCATGTTAAAGCCAAATGGATCAAGTAGAAAATGATCATTGCTCTGTGTGCGCGGCCAAAATAATACAACACCAAGTCTCTCGTTTATTGGAATAGAACTAGGAAAGAAAAATCCTGGAACAATGTTTACGAGATTTACGACAAACGTCCTGCAACTGTGAGTATGTGCTCCAGGTCTACACATTCTCACTCCAATATATGACATACGTTGATGTATGGTTCAGGTTTCTTGGTTCGTCACTTTATGACTCAGGACGCGGTAACAGACGCAGAACCGGTACAGGGTTGGAGTACCAGAATCAGGTTTGGGTACTGTTTTTAGATTATAACTGGTTTATTTCAAGCAATCAAGAAAGAAAAATGCAACAGAGGTTCATAGAGACCATAGAGAGCTTCCATAGAGACATGTCAAACACAGAATAACTAGACATCAAATGATGGATCTCTTGAAAAGGAGTAGGAGGAAGCGAACTTATATAATCCAACTCAGAACTCGTACCGTCAACATAGCATAAAGGTCAAAGCTGCTTGTTGAGGCTGGACAGTCGAGTCTCTAAACTTTAACCTGAACCCTGGAGATCAATCAACCAACAAGCAGCAACATACCCGGAATACCAGCACGTGTGACAGATGTGACAGATCCACGCCACGGCTCAGCGGTGAGCACATAATAGATGCTCTCCGAACTAAAATCCTTCAGCTCATCAGCATTTAAAGTAGGTCAGAATCGCCCCATTGTCGAGCTCAGTTTTAATACAGTAGATTGTGAGCGCGGCTTTGCCGGCATCCTCGGGCGTACACAGAATATGAAATCAGAAGAGGGGATTAAATGTCTTTAAACTGTAAAGCAAATGAAAGTGGGGATGCTTCAGAATATAATCCCCACAAAAGTTATTTTCTTTTATCAGTTATATGTATGCAAAAAGGCACAAAGATAAAAAATGTGGCTCCCTAAACAAATTATAATTAAAAATGATCCCATCTATGTAAACAAATGGCCCCCCATGATAGAAATACATGTTTCATTGACTCCTTTATATTTATCTCCTGAGAATGATAAGTTACACATTTCCATGTTTATATTTTAATATTCTTGTATTCCACAAACACCAAATTTAAGACACAGACATCAAAGTTTATTCCAGGTCATCCTGCTGCTTCTGAAACAAACACTGTCCACATCAAAAGGTGGTTTGAGGACTAAACTCGGTCAGATGAAGGTGTGGTGGATTGTCTTTGGACTTCTCCTTTTAGTGTTTTTCTAAAACAAAAGTAAAAAAGTAAATTTCAATATCTATGGCAGAGTTTCAGGGCTAAAAAAAATAATAAAAATAAACAAATATAAGAGAATAAAGTTGTAAAAGTATACGAAAAACGTAAAAAGAGTAAGTCGTACACTTAAGGGTAAAAAAGTCACAATTTTACGAGAAAAAAATAAAATAAAACGATACGTTAAAAAAAAGTTTCAATATAATATAGTAGCAGGACATCTCACTACTCTGGGGCAATGACAGCCAGTTTGCCCTGGAGCAGCTCTGATTGGACGATGAGTAAATGTCTCCGAACAATGGCTTGGGTGTCCATGGTGATTTTTGTTAGGTCCATGTCAACAGCCGTCATCGAGAGTCCGCTCTGCCGTACAGATTCTAACAATCTGATGGTGGCAGTGGGGCAGCAGCACAGGGGTAGGGTGGTGGCTGGAGGGTGGCAATCTGGAATCGGCCGATCATCAGAGGATTTCGGGAACCTCGGAGGCCCGCTTGTCAGTCAATTATCGAGTAGCTGCCTTCCTGCCACCTAACTGCCACCTGACTGCCACCAGACTGCCACCACACTGCCACCAGATTGCTACCTGACTGCCACCAGACTGCCACCTGACTGCCACCAGACTGCCACCCGACTGCCACCAGACTGCCACCTGACTACTACCAGACTGCCACCAGACTGCCACCTGACTGCCACCTGACTGCCACCAGACTGCCACCTGACTGCCACCAGACTTCCACCAGACCGCCACCTGACTGCCACCTGACTGCCACCTGACTGCCACCAGACTGCCACCTGACTGCCACCAGACTTCCACCAGACTGCCACCAGACTGCCACCGCACAACCTTCAAAGGTGCCTGGGCAGACACTGCCCGATGTCGAAAAGTCCTCCTCTCAATACGAACTTTTTCTAAAAACCTCGGCTGCCAACGCGCTTTATGAAGAAATCCAACTGCCACCGGGCGACCTCTGGCTAAAAAACTGACATTTAAGTGTGGCAAATGTGACCGTAGTCTTACTCTTGTAAAATTTTTACTCATTGCTAATCCCGTATTTTCCAGAGTATAAATCACAGTTTTTTTTTCATAGCTTAGCCAGGAGTGCAGTTTATACTCAGGAGCAACTTATTTGTGTCTTGTTTAAAGACAAAAATAGGCAAATTCATTTGTTATTTTCCCAGAAAACATCTGTTGTCCTTTAGCAGTTTGTTTCCTCTAACAACCACTAGATGGCGTTGCATCTGAGTACAAGTATTTGTTACTGACAAGAGCAGAAGAAGAGATACAAACACGGAAGAGAATGTGATTGTTTCACTCTTAAACTTTGGTATTTTTTTTTTTAATACAGATCAAAATATAAGTATTTTTATGTTTATTTATTTATTTTTAAATGTCTCCCAAAAGTGTTTTTTATACTCCAGAGTGACTTATATATGGTTTTCTTCTTCTTGATTTGATACTTTTTTGCTTTTGGGACTTATACTACAGAAAATACGGTAATTGTTCAACTATTCTCATAGACATTTTGACCTTTTTTCTCCCTTTTTTTGGCATTTTTCTTGTAAAATGTCTATTTTTTTTCCTCATCATTTTAAGATTCTTTTCTCCTCATAATTTTTATTCTCATTCATTTTATTTTTTGGTGGGCCTCATCGTCTGTAGTTTGTCTCTGACCACTTTCCAATGTCATTCTCTCTCTAGAAACGATCGAAAATGCTTAATTTTTGAGTATTCTAGTTCCACATCAATATAATCCCTTCTCTTAAAAATGTAATAAACATTTTATACTTTAAAACAGTTTGTATTTTAGAGCTAAAAGTACGTTTTCACAAAATAATTTTCCTTAAGATCCTGTAGAACTCGATGTGTGCACAAGTGACATCACAAATGCTGAGAAACCGAGAAAAGAGGTGAAGGGAAAGAGCAGTGAATGTAATTTGCTTAAAACAGAGAGAACATTTTCAAACGTCTCAGGAGATCTCTGAGCTGCCAGAGCTGCTTTTGTGTCTTTCTTTAATCACAGTCTGACTGCATGGTGTTAAGATCATCGCTCTGCTGAGGATGTGCAATCTGTTGCAGCCTTTTCTGGCCATTCTTCATCGTGAAGAAACCAGAACTCCTCTCTCTGTGAAGGATTCTCTCACACGATGCGTACCTGCTCAGAGCGGGGCAGGAAATGAGAAACGGCTGCTGCCCAAAATGTCCAAATCTAAATTGTAATTGACACGGGAGCTAGCGTAGCGGAGAAGCGATGACGAGGTTATTATCCGGGGCTGAGGAGGTAATCTTAGCATTTTCTTAAGCAAACACACTCCATGTAAAAACACTACCAAGAAAAGAAAAAGCAAAGAGGGAAAATCAAATACCGGCTAAATCAACAAACTTGAAACAAGTGGCGCCATGAATATTCCTGTTCGCCCCCCAAGGGCAGTGCTACCGTCTGCATTTAAGAATTCTTTTTATCCCTCTTTCCTCCACAGTTCGACTTCACAGACTTACTCCTCTGCAGAATCCAGGTTGGGGGGGCACGTGGTCTTCCTAAAGCACACTTTACTGCAAAGTCTTTTAAGTGTAAAATGAGATCAGTGCAGTTGTGAGTGGAAAACAAATGAGAACATAATTAGGAGTGAAGTTGTGGAAAGCGACTGGTGCAACACCCATCCTTCACCCGGTAAGCTTCTTTGACGTGTGCAGGGTTTGTATTTACTTGGGTTGCAGTTGCACGGCTGGTAAAAACAAAAAAGTGTCTTGAAATTCTTCTTAAAATATGCAAATTAGATAGTATTAATTATGTGTGTTCAAAAGCATCTTTCCGTACCACACCTTCAGCCCATCTGTCATGTATAAGTACAATTGATATTTAGCAGTTGGTTTTGAAAGCTTAAAAATACTAAATATTATTATTATTATTATTATTAGAGTAAATAAAATAAAAGCAGAAACACAACTACCACAAATGAAGCTTTTCCAGACCAGCATTTAAAGTAGCGAGCATCTGTTAGACCTGGCGTCTATTGGAGGATATACAGTAAGAAAACTGTTTTTCCACTGAATGTCAGAAGAGATAGCTTGGAATTTAAATAGCTAAATATTTCATAATGGACTGATCAAAGGCTGTTTTTGGGTCTTAATGTGTCCCAACAACTAAAATCTCGGGTTCCTCCAAAGGCAATCCTTCAAAATAAAACCGCTGTAAATAGGTAGATCATGTAACCACAGTTTAACCATTTATGCAGAAACTTGTTGATTTAATGATCTACTCTGATAAAACAAAATGTGTTTGTGTGAAAAAAAAATAAAGCTCAAAATTGTATTTCTTTATTAAAATTCTCAGGAGAAGACAATAAATGCATTTGCGATGAAGAAAATAAGCTCTCTCAGATTTATAAGACTGGATATCTCTAATGTTGCTCGACATTTTTGTTGTCCCGCTAATGTGAGAATGGAAACAGAATGGAAACAGAATGGAAACAGAATGGAGACAGAATGGAGACAGAATGGAAACAGAATGGAGACAGAATGGAGACAGAATGGAGACAGAATGGAGACAGAATGGAAACAGAATGGAGACAGAATGGAGACAGAATGGAGACAGAATGGAAACAGAATGGAGACAGAATGGAAACAGAATGGAAACAGAATGGAGACAGAATGGAAACAGAATGGGGACAGAATGGAGACAGAATGGAAACAGAATGGAGACAGAATGGAGACAGAATGGAGACAGAATGGAAACAGAATGGAGACAGAATGGAGACAGAATGAAAACAGAATGGAGACAGAATGGAGACAGAATGGAAAAGAATGGAGACAGAATGGAAATGGAAACAGAATGGAAACAGAATGGAGACAGAATGGAAACAGAATGGAAACAGAATGGAGACAGAATGGAAACAGAATGGAAACAGAATGGAGACAGAATGGAAACAGAATGGAAACAGAATGGAAACAGAATGGAGACAGCTTTCAGTTAAGGATAATGAGATGGGGGGCGGGGGCAACGGTCAACTCAACAACTCAGAGGTGAATTTCTAATGAACTCCTGCTGCTCTGCAGAAACTATGTCTTAGAAAATGACGGGGGGTGTTTGCCAAGTAATTGCATTATAATTATTGAAAGACTTTAGGGATACTTTAAGAAATAGATCAAGATATGACCAGACTGGATCTTTAAAACGTGCATTTCCTCTTCTTCACACTGTCAAAAGTGAAAAGTTGGATCATGTCACATAAACTCAGTAATTTGTTACATTTACAATTATTAGTTTGAATCAAATTGAAATTTTGAGTTAATGGCCAACACAGCTCAAAAACTACATTTCGGTAAAAACAAATATGATAAATGACTGAATTTTTCTTAATTGATTCAGCATTTAACTTTTTGCAGTTCAAGTCAGGTACTAAATTCTAGCTAGCTTTGTCATTCAGATGGACTACTAAGGCTTTTCTGAATCAGAATATATATATGTATATATATATATATATATGTATAACCCATTTTTACAGTCAAGCTTTTAACGTTCCATGAGCCTCTGCTCTGTTTTTACTGTTTTTACTTTGTTCTTACTCTTACTCTGTTTTAACTCTTTTACTGTCTTGGTTTTTAGTTGTTTTGTGCTTGTATTTTATCTATTAGTGTTCTTGGTGTTTTAATGTACAGCGCTTTGTAGCAGTCTGCCTGCGTTAAAGCGCTTTATAAATAAACTTGATTTGATTTAATTTTGAGATATATATAATATATAATATATATATATATATATATATATTATTATATATATATATATATATATATATAACCCAAAGAAGCTATGCTAAATATCCCACAAACAATCCCAAATATAACAAAGATGTTCAGAGTTTGAAAAGGGCTTTTAATGAAGCTAAAAGCTAAAATAAATGTTTAATTATCTCTATTTATACTAAGTAATACAAAAAAAATTCTCTTTCATGTTGTGTAATTTAGTGACAAAAACTGAGAATTATTATTAACAATTCATAGAGGAATTTAACAAATTTAGAACATTTATAACCTGCTTTCATAAACTAGTTGTGATCATTGGCACAGAGTAAGCCTCTCCAGACTTCCCATCATCCCTTTGTTTACACACTCGAAGATGGCGAGCGATTTTGGAGCTATCCAGTTGATTGCTATAAACATGGTTTTTTTTTAAATTAATTCTTTACAATTTTCTTTGGATTGATGTCATCGCCGGCTACTTGATAATCCAATAAAAAACTTTGTTTACACATAAAATTCAACCTCCAACTGATGCAAAAGTGGTGGTCAGAGAAGCAACCGTCTAGAAAGATCTGGATTTCGTAAAAAAGTAGAGGCACCTTACTCTCAAATACAATGAAATATAAAAGCCAGTCCTGAGACTGGCAGCGGAGAGCTCTATAAGGGCCAATCCACATATCTATCTGTAAAAGGCACTGAGGCTATTGGGGATAAAGCATGGAGGCATGAAGAGAGGCTATTTCCATGGGGAGTCCTTGGAGAGGCCAGACCCAAACTACAACTGAAGCCTAGCAATGAGAGGTCTCTCTGGGGGGCTGCAGCGGATAAGAGGCTCTGGCGGAAGAACTCTCACGTCAGCACTTCAATCACGCCTAATCCCTGCTTAGTACACCCACTGCTATGGCAAGGAGAGAGCCAGGGAGAAGGAGAGGAGCGAGGATGATGAGAGGGAAGGCTAAGAGAAAGACAGATGAAGTGAAACAGAGGGAAGATAAAGGCAAAAAAAAAAGATTAAGAGAAAATGAGAAAAAAATGCAAAAGGGAATCATCAAAGGTGAGGCGGCAGTGAAGGCTGATGCTGTCAAAATGAACATTTCTACAGGAAACAGGTAAAATCAGGCCATAATTAAACATATAAAACAGGAATTATTAATAAATAAATAAAACGTGACGATGCAGAAGCAGTTTCTACATGACTGTGGAGATAAAATGGTGAGGGAGAGGAGAAATGAGGGATGGAGATGAAGCAGATGGACCAGGGGAGATCAGCGAAAGAGGATTATGCCACGTCAAACCATCATCGCACTCATAAAATCAGTCCACCCACACTGCTCGGGTGGGTTCAGAGCCAATGTAGAGCAGGGATAATTTAAGGCCCAAAGTCGATCTCCCACCCTCGCCCCGTAATAGTAAACTAATGCTGTGGGGGAGTAGACAGAGGAGACAGTTTAAATTAAGAGCAGGGATTTCACATGAAAGGGTGACTGAGAACGTCTTCCTTTAAATTGTAAAATGTGATTGTGGGGAAGGCTGTGGGGACGTTGAGCCAGGAGGGTCAGAGATGGAAAATATGTCGCTTCAAACTGAAATATTTGGTAAAAACTGCAGTGAACATAAAGTGAAAAACTCTATAGATTCATTAGACACTAAGGAAAATTGAGTTTTTAACATGTTTTTGTGGCATTTTTCTGGTAATAAAGGACATATATGATTAAAATTCAGCCAAAAATGACATTTCTGTGTATTTATTTATTTAAATGGTTAAGTAAATAGAAAAAAATGCAGATTGTTAATTTTTCTAAAGCCCACAAGCTCCCCACTCCGTTCCATTCTGATACATCCACTTGTAGACAAATAGATCCAAATAGATCCAAATAGATCCATATAGATCCATGTATCCCGCCGTGGGCTGTACGGCGCCCGAGGCGACATGTGACACACACAAATACGACATAGAAGAAGTATCTCAGCTGCCTGAAGTATGTTGAAATAAGTATTTACTTTAATTGTCAAGGATTAATTGTTAACCACCTATTTAATAAATGTAATAATAATACTTTTGCCTTACCATTATGCGAACCCCAAACCTTTGCAATGTAAGGTAGAAAAAAAAAAATATATATATATATATGTGTTAATGTTACACTCTTTGTGCTGCCAACAGAAACAAGGCAGCTAACTGCTAAATGCTAGCTCCATGATTTGACTCCTTAGCACCCGAGCTGTCCTTTGAGATGCCTGTTTGATTTATCTGACAAAAGTAAAAAAGAAAATTATATACCAAAAATGTGATGTCTCGAGAGTGTAAAAAAGAATTACATAATCTAAAAAAAACAACTGAAAACAAAAAAAACCAACAAATAAATGGTTTTAATGATATCAGCTAGTTATGAAGACTCATCATCAAATTCATGCTAAACAAAGTCATCATTCATTTTAAATAATCTTAAATGAGGACAGGAATCACATTTCAATAACGCCTTAGGCAGCCGCCTAGCTCGCCTATGCCCTGCCCTGTATGCATCATAATGGCTTCATTTTCCTCGTCTGAGCTGACATCTGGCTCAAAACTTTTCGACTGGATAGTTACGATATCGCTCGCCATTTTTGTACCATGGTTGGAATTTTACCCTGGGGCTCCCACTGCACCGTTCAGGTGTAACGCAGATGACGGCCATTGGCTACGGGATGGCTGCAACCACAGACTCTGCTGTCGACCTCGCCAAACTCCAAGGTTTACGCAATAAGCCGCTATTTTTTCTTTCCGATTAAGGTCTTAATTAATTAATAGCCTTAACTTCACAAAAAATCCTGCGACTCGGAGAGGTTGGGCGGGATACTGTGGAGGTTTGAACTTTTAAAGTTACGTAAAGACTCCGGCGGACAAATTGGAGCCGTAACGCTTGCCGTAGGAGCCTGGGGCTGTGAGCTAGTGGGAGAGCGTGTAAGCAGATGGATGATGGGAAATTAGGCCGGGCTCAGAATCCTAATGAACTATTGCCGCTCTGCATGAAAGTTTCTTTTTTTAGGCTAAAAACGTCATAATCATAATTAAAAGAACAGTGGGAAGGCTTGTAACTGGTGCGGGAATTTAAGAAGCATTTTTAATGTTAAATAAAAATAAAACTCCAAATTTATAAATCTGATCTTGTTGCCAAAATGATCAATTATTAACAAATCCCTAAATGTTGCACTTCTATTCCATTTGTTTCTATGCTCTGTGTCAGATCTGTTCATGACCCGCCACAAACAGACAAAGTCCACATTTTGGCCCCACGGTGTAATCTCTCATGTCAAATGTCACGGAGCATCACTGAAAGCTTCTTATGTCATTTCAGCACCACGGTCAGCACCGGCAGAGCAAAATGTCCTCTCTGGACGCCGCTGAGCGTTTCAGCGCCGCGGATGACGCCTGCGGACGCCGGAACCCAGAGCAAACACATCTTTTCTATTAAGTGTGTGTAAATAAAAGTGCTGTAAGCGATGCAGATGTAAACAAGATCACAATACGGCTAACGGGAGATATTTGTGTGGAGCAGGAACAACAAAGGCTTTTCCTTTTGGGTCACAAACTAAGAAGATGAGGTGATACGAGCTCTGGATTCTGTGGGAGTCCATCTTTTTATTCAGCTTTAAACCGTTGAGAATAAATGTGAATCTAAAAAGATTGAGTTTCTGCTGCAAATTAGATGAACTCAAGATCGTTTTGACGGACGGCCCTCAGGAGTGAACGATCATTTGCATAAAAGACCAGCGAAACTTACTCAAAATATCATTTGGTTGCAAGTGAACTCTGGTGCAGCTCCCTACAGTGTGAACTGAAAGCGAAGAATGTAATATTTTTTGCAAGAAGATTGCAGGATGAAAAGAGGACGAAACTGTTATCAGAAGACCTTTCCGTCAATCGATGGATTTCATCATGTGACTACAGCAGCTCCGCCCCCAACTGGTCAGTTCCATTTGTCTATGGAGCTACAACCAACAGGGGACAAAATATGGTATAAATCGGCCTGATGGGTGCATTTCATAATAGAGACGAGCGAAATACCGGACCATACCATTCTGGACTGCTCAGTGGAAATGAGGCATTTAAGGATCTCTTATTCCCGAGTTGGGCTCACCCAAAGTGTCATTTTGTGATTAGAGGGGGGTCCCTACCCATGTGTCCATATATGACCAGTTTGGGTAAGACCGTGAAGGATATACTATAGCTGGATGGATGGATGGATGGACGGATGGATGGACGGATGGATGGACGCATGAATGGATGGATGGATGGATGGATGGATGGATGGATGGATGATGGATGGATGGTGGATGGATGGATGGATGGATTGATGGATAGATGGATGGATGGATGGATGGATGGATGGATGGATGGATGGATGGATGGATGAGATGGATGGATGGATGGATTGATGGATAGATGGATAGACGGATGGATGGACGGATGGATGGATGGATGGATGGATGGATGGACGGATGGATGGATGGACGGATGGATGGACAGATGGATGGATGGACAGATGGATGGATGGATGGACGGATGGATGGATGGATGGCTGGCTGGATGGACGGATGGACGGACGGATGGATAGATGGATGGATGGACGGATGGATAGATGGATGGATGGAAAGATGGATGGATGGATGGATGGATAGATGGATGGAAAGATGGATGGATGGATGGATGGATGGATGGATGGACAGATGGACGGATGGATGGATAGATGGATGGATGGACGGATGGATGGAAAGATGGATAGATGGATGGATGGACGGATGGATGGAAAGATGGATAGATGGACGGATGGATAGATGGATGGATGGACGGATGGATGGATAGATGGATAGATGGATGGATGGATGGATGGACAGATGGACGGACGGATGGATAGATGGATGGACAGATGGACGGACGGATGGATGGATGGATGGATGGATGGATGGATAGATGGACGGACAGATAGATAGATAAAAACAAACCTTACAAATAAATAAGCAACTAATAAATGTGTTTTAAAAATGGGGGAAATGGTTAAAATTAAACTATTATTCAAAAAAAAAACACCATAAAAACAATAGAAGCAGCTGGATTTCCACTTTTGTTTGTAACTTTTCTGTATCTGAAAAAAGGACCCGGCTTTTAATAAAAGATTTAATTTAATTTATCTAGTTGAATGATTTTTCATGTTGATCAAGTAATTAAAAAAGAGAAACTTAAAAAACTATTTAGATTTTCTGTTCACATCCACAACATTTACCAAAAAAAATATTCATATTGATATCGATATCGCGATATTGATCAGTATCGGATCACCCAGCCGTAGTACAGACTGATTATTTAACAGCACAACTTTATTTCCAAACACGATCCACTCAGAATAAACTTGGAATGAGGAACGTCAAAACACAAACAGCTAACAAAAATGGATCCAGATTATCTGCAGTGGGCAGGAACGCCGATACCCTGAAGTGAAATGGTTGGTGCATCTCCGATCCATCTGTTCCCATCGACGCAAACGTGTTCACCAGGGAGAAACGCCGGCGCGCCCGGGTATCCGCATGTGGTTAATGAAGGTACACAAATACTCCAGGAAGTTCCAGATAACTGATGGTCTTTCATTAGAATATAAATAAACCAGGAAGGAGTTAGGACCGCTGGGTGGGGAGCTCCCTGAAGGACACAAATTACGTTTTCGGGGTCACTTTGCAAAGCGAGAGCTGAAGTGATGCAGGAGACAGTTGGCAAATGATATCAATAAAAACCAACACAAAATTTAATTTTTTTTATACGCTATAAAAACAGATTCATAAAAGGCATTCAGAGAGCGCAGAACCTTGGACTGGCTTTTTCAATAAACCAACACTTTATGTTCTTGGCCGTCTTTGGCAGCAGTTGGACTTTCCAGAGAATCAGAACCTCCACCAGAGCAGATGGACAATAATCGCCGCAGCGAGTTTGAGGTGTTGTTAGAAAGGTCAGCAAATAGTAATGACATAAACAAGAAATCCAAAACGAAAGAAGAAGGACTTGGAAGACTTCAGCTTTTTATTTTAGGTAAGGCGAGTAAAACACCAGCTCGTTCAATGATTGGTGGAAAGAAACTGTGAAAAGATAAATGACTTTGTTCTTCAGTGACTCACAGCAGAACAGAAACTCCTTTAATAGTTTACAGTTTTTGTCATCCTAGAATGAAAACATGTTGATAAGGTTTGCTGCATCACATGAAGAAGGAAAGAGCTCGCGTGAGAGTCAAACCTCAAATAGAAACCGAGAGAGATGGAACAGAAGATGAGGTTGAGATTGCAGAGGGACCGGGAGGTTGTCTCTCCCCTCAGCATCTGGGTGAAGTTCATTAAGCTTCGGTTCTGATGCAGAGGGACTTTGTTACGCACCAGAGGGGGAGAGAATGGAGACGCCCGATGCTGCTGCATCAAGGTCACAGTTCGTCCTGCGGGCCGGGGACTCCCAGACCGGAAACGGGGATCAGAAAGCCGATTCAAGGAATTATTTGGTTTCACGATGCGTTCAAGAGCCAACAACGACAGAGATAAAGACAATTGATTTAATCTGCTGAAGCAGCATTTTAACGTTAGTTAAGAAAACTCATGATAGGTCAAATCTGCAAATATTCGTTTTTCTTAATTAATGCAAATTCTCTTTTGTTCAATCACTATAAACGTTCAAACCTCTGTAGAAAATTATGATCAGTGTTGCAGAATCAAAGATCTGCAAACAACCAAATAATGAGAACAAACTTCTTGTCCAGCTGAGTTCACATGAGTTTCAGTTTAAGTCAATGTAAAGTGACAGGTTTGATACCGATTAAAGGTTTTTAATACTTTCATTTTATGCTACTTAAAGGTTTCTAATACTTTTATAGTATATATACTTCTAAACCTTATTAATAACAAATTGACAAATTGTTTATCATTCATCCATTCACCTGTCTATCCATCTGACCGTCCATCCATCTATTCATCCATCCGTCTGTCTGTCTGTCCATCCATCTATTTATCCATCTGTCTATGCATCCATCCAAATTTCCATCCATCCATCCATCTTTGCATTCATCCTTCCGTCCGTCCATCCATTCAATCCATCCATTTATCCATCCATCTGACAATCCATCCATCCGTCCATCTGTCTATGCATCCATCTGTCCATCCATCTATCAACCTGTCCATCCATCCGTCCATCCATCCATTCCATCTTTGCATCCATCCATTCCATCAATCCGTCTGTCCATCTTTCCAACAATCCATCCATTCATCCATCCATCCGTCCGTCCGTCCATCCATCTTTGCATCCATCCATCCATCCATCCATCCATCCATCCATCCATCAATCCGTCTGTCCATCTTTCCAACAATCCATCCATTCATCCATCCATCCATCCATCCATCCATTCCATCCATCCATCCATCCATCTTTGCATTCATCCATCCATCCATCCATCCTCCATCCATCCATCTATCCATCCATCCATCCATCCATCTATCCATCCATCTATCTATTCCATCCATCCATCCATCCATCCATCCATTCCATCCATCTATCATCCATCCATCCATCCATCTTTGCATTCATCCATCCATCCATCCATCCATCTATCTATTCCATCCATCTATCCATCCATCCATCCATCTTTGCATTCATCCATCCATCCATCTTGGCATCCATCCATCCATCCATCCATCTTTGCATTCATCCATCCATCCATCCATCCATCCATCCATCCATCCGTCATCCATCCATCCATCCACCCATCCATCCATCATCCATCCATCCATCATCATCCATCCATCCATCCATCCATCCATCCATCCATCCATCCATCCATCTTTTCCTTTCAGGGTCAAAGGGTTTACCAAAGATGTCAAAAATGTCCTAGCTACAGTTTTGTGAAGGCGTGGTTCACCCTGGACAGCTCGCCAGTCAGTCAAGGGGCCACACCCCCCACACACACCTAAAGACACAACCAGGATTTTGAACTGTGGGATTTGAACCACAGCCTTCTTGCTGTGAGTAAACCGCTCTAACCACGACTCCATCATGCAGCCTCTGCCCCCCCTCCATCTCCAAAACCCTTTTGTTTGTAACATTAACCCTGCTTTTCATCAACGTTCGTAATCCCAGCTAAACTCTGACAAATAGCCTCCAATTATGAATTTTTCCTCCCCAAACGTCAGAGTTGGGACAGAGCAGTCAGGCAGGTAATGTTCTCCCAACATGTGCCAAACTCAGACTCATCTGTCACTCTGCCAAACAGAGGAGTGTGCTTCATCACTCTGCAGAGCAGATCTCCACTCCTCCACAGGCCAGCGATCCTGTACTTCACACCACTCCATCCAACTTTTGGCTTCAGGATGGCACTAAGATCCTCGGCCAAATAAGCCCGTCCCATTAAGCTCTTTCTGCTTACACTGAAGCCAGTGAGACATTTGACACTTGACTCTGCTGAAACCGACTTTAGTTAAGAAACTGGGTCATTTCCTGAGATTTACATATCCACTATTTCCTATTGCGACAGGTGAGACCCAGAATGCAGTGGGACACAAACAGGGTTTGTGTCACCTTCTTACTGTCCAAACAACTCGATAATTCTTTTATTCATGCATCCTATAAAATCTAAATTACAATTAAAGTAACAATTTTTAAAGTGTTTTTAATTTCTGATTAAGCTGTATCTATTCTGAGAGGAACAATTTGAGGTGGCTCGGGTATAGACTCCTCCCTGGGGAGGTGTTCTGGACAAGTCCCACGTATCCCCCAGGATATACTGGAGAGACTACGCCAGTGAAATGTCTTGCCCCCCCGCCATCTGTTTACATACTCTACCACCAGCCAATGCTACAGTCACAAATACACGTGATGGGTAGGTATCGGCAGAACTTTTAAGATTCCATGCCGCCGCACTATTTTTTGAAGCTTGTAGCTGTGGTCATGAATGTAGACGGATCACTCAGGTGTGCAGAGTGGCCTGCTTCTTCCTACCCCCCCTCCCCCGGTGGTACTTGATGAAGACAGCTGTCACCCACAGTCACATCCGGTTCGTCGGGCCATCCGGATGTCAACGCCCTTTGGCTACCCAGCTGTCACCCGATTTCGTAATGATGTCATCCCTGCCTGTAACTGGAATGCTATTGGATGATGTCAACCTTTAGAGAAGAATTGTCCTGTACCGCCATCAAATTTTCATTTAATAAACAAGTTTTTAAACTGCAGTTTTTTTTGTTTGCTCCTGATTCACAACGATTTGAATAAATAAATACTCAGACATCCAATTTTAAGATTCATCTACTTAATATATTATCATAATCTCATCCCCAAGTGGTCAAATATGGACGTTTGGTTGAGGACCCCTCCGCTTCACGTTTTGTGTCCCCAACATGACATTTTTTGATGTGTTGGATATTCCAATTAAATCAGGGGTCCAGTCATTTGGAGTATAGTCTGCATCTAATACTACGCCCAAATTAACAACCAATCATCCGCGTCTTGATCTGGTCCTAGATTTGTTACCAGGCTTAGGGTTTGGGTACAGGGTTAGGGTACTGGTACCGGCCTCGTTCAGTCTGCATCTGATACTATGCCCAACAAATCGACCAATCATCCTTGATCTGGATCTGGTCCTAGATTTGTTACTAGGCTTAGGGTTTGGGTATCGGGTTAGGGTACCAGTACCGACCATGTTCAGTCTGCATCTAATACTACGCCCAAATTAACAACCAATCATCCGCATCTGGATCTGGTCCTAGATCCGTTACCAGGCTTAAGGTTTGGGTACCGGGTTAGGGTACCGGTACCGACCACGTTCAGTCTGCATCTAATACTACGCCCAAATAAACAACCAATCATCCGCGTCTGGATCTGGTCCTAGATCCATTACTAGGCTTAGGGTTTGGGTATCGGGTTAGGGTACCAGTACCGACCATGTTCAGTCTGCATCTGATACTACGCCAAACTAAACGACCAATCGTCCCCGTCTGGTCCTAGATCCGTTACCAGTTCCGGATGCAGAACCAGGCAAGGGTTAGGGTACCGGGTT
This sequence comes from Oryzias javanicus, assembly GCA_003999625.1. Taxonomy (NCBI): domain Eukaryota; kingdom Metazoa; phylum Chordata; class Actinopteri; order Beloniformes; family Adrianichthyidae; genus Oryzias; species Oryzias javanicus. The sequence goes on along the minus strand of CM012460.1, from coordinate 4,473,725 downwards.
AGACCCTCCTGCAAAGAATCACTGGCTGGAGATCATCAGAACCATTTACTCAACAGAAAAACTGACATTTCAATTAAAATTAAAAAAGTAATCTATTCAACAAAAGATGGAAAAAATTGAACCAATTTATAGATCTGCATCAACAGATTTACACACCATAAGACAAATAACTACCCTGTATATTGTTTATTTATTCATTTGTTATTATTATTTATACATTTTGTTCATATTTTACAGTTTACCTGTATTCAACACGTGTATATCATGTGGTAATCTTGGAAAACACAATAAAAAGTGAGTTTTTTTTTTAAAAAGGGTACCTGGTTAGGGTACCGGTACCGGCTGCATACCGAAGATTCAGTCCACCGTGTCTGGTACCGTGTCCAGGACCGGACGCCGATCAATTCTACTGGACTAGACGTGGATCGGTACGGAGTATGGGCCATTTTTGAGCAGAAGGGTCAAAATGTGAGAATGTGTTGGAATAAAGCCTAAATTTTCATTGGAGTGGGTCTTTTAGAAGTGGAAACATTCAGTCCAGACAGACGTTCATCTCGTTTTTATTTCCTCCTAGTGTCCCACTTCTTTATCTGCGTTGCTGCCCCCGATCCCACCATCCGATTTAAAGACGTCAAAGATGATTTATACAATCTCAGCCAGAAATAATGTTCCTCCGAAGCAATAATCTACGGTTCTCAACAATCAGCGGCGTGCTGTGTATGTGAAAGAGTTAAGGATTTGTAATAAAGCGTGACAGTGGTTCTACATGAATGAAACTCTCCATAAAGGCCTGTCAGATTAGGAGTGCCAAATCCTCAGTCTGGATTTATTATTCTTAATATTCTTATTATTTTTATTGTGGGCCGTGGAGCGGCGGGGAAGGCTGCCTGCATGCAGATGAGCGGCCCGACGGCGAGCCGTCACATCGGATCACACTCCGTTAAGTCTGACGAGCGGCCGTCGCGTCCGTTTTATGTGCGGAGGGTTAGTTAGTAAGTTTATTTCATTTTCATAGAACACAAAAGACTTTTAAAAAAATAAATAAATAAATAATAAAAAAAAACTCTTTGTGAAAAAGAAAAAGGGAAGAAAGAAGAAGACTTGAACCAAATCAATCGATCAATCAGTTCAATGGAATCTATTGCTTTGTCTTTTATAATATTATGTCAACTTTCTGGCAAAAAAGCAACGAAAATAGACAAGTACAGAAAATAAATAGATAAACAAAAACACACAAGCAAACAATAAGAACAACAACAATAATAATACCTAAATAAGTAACATCCATTAAACTAAGTACTACTGTCACGATTTAGTCCTTAGGTTTTGTCATGTTCTGGTTTCCCTGTCAGTTTCACCATGTTCAGGTTAACCATCCACAGCTGTCTTCATTTAGTTAATCAACCTCAGTGTATTTAAGTGTCTGGTTTTCAGTTTCTCATTGTCAGGTCATCTGCTCTTCTACGTTCTGTTGCCTCACTAGTTTGTGCTCCTGTTTTTGTCATGTTTAAGTTACTTTAGTAAACATTTTTGTTTCTGCCACCAAGTCTGGTCTCCTGCATTTGGGTCCTCCACCACCATCCCAGACAGTATGACCTGACCACCTTGGGCCCAGCAGGAGAACCCTGTTCTTGCCATGCCACACCACGCCAGATGGGGTTTCCTGTAGCCGTCTTCATGTCACGTCATGCCATGCCCACCCGTTCCGTTCCTGAGGGGGGACTATTGGGGCCATCACTTTCTGTTCCTGTGGAGGGTCGCCGGGACCGCTCCTCTTCATGTTCCTGTGGAGGGTCACCGGGACCGCTCCTTCCTGCCTGTCCCCGAGGATGGTCGCCACTCGTCCCCCTGGTCTGTTTCAGGCTCTGAAGGAGGGTTGCTGGGACTGCTCCCCTTCATGTCTCCTGTCCCTGGGGAGAGTCACCAGGACCGCTCCTCTTCTGTTCCTGGAGGGGTTTCATTACCCCTCACGTCCGTCTGACTGCAGGATCCCTGTTTTCTGGACTTGAGGTTTTGTTCCAGGTCCCCTCCCCACAGGTGTTGGGCATCTGGGATCTGCCCTTTTGGGGAGGGGTACTGTCATGATTCAGTGCTTAGGTTTTGTCATGTTCTGTTTTCCCTGTCAGTTTCACCATGTTCAGGTTAATCGTCCACAGCTGTCTTCATTTAGTTAATCAACCTCAGTGTATTTAAGTGTCTGGTTCTCAGTTCTCATTGTCAGGTCATCTGCTCTTCTATGTTCTGGTGCCTCACTGGTTTGTGCTCCTGGGTTTTTGTCATGTTTAAGTTACTTTAGTAAACGTTTTTGTTTCTGCCACCAAGTCTGGTCTCCTGCATTTGGGTCCTCCACCACCATCCCAGACAATATGACCTGACCACCTTGGGCCCAGCAGGAGAACCCTGTCCATGCCATGCCACACCACGCCAGATGGGGTTTCCTGTAGCCGTCTTCATGTCACGTCATGCCATGCCCACCCGTTCCGTTCCTGAGGGGGGACTATTGGGGCCATCACTTTCTGTTCCTGAGGAGGGTCACCGGGACCGCTCCTTCCTGCCTGTCCCCGAGGTTGGTCGCCACTCGTCCCCCTGGTCTGTTTCCGGCTCTGAAGGAGGGTTGCTGGGACTGCTCCTTCATGTCTCCTGTCCCTGGGGAGAGTCACCAGGACCGCCCCTCTTCTGTTCCTGGAGGGGTTTCATTACCCCTCACGTCCCTCTGACTGCAGGATCCCTGTTTTCTGGACTTGAGGTTTTGTTCCAGGTCCCCTCCCCACAGGTGTTGGGCATCTGGGATCTTCCCTTTTGGGGAGGGGTACTGTCATGATTCAGTGCTTAGGTTTTGTCATGTTCTGTTTTCCCTGTCAGTTTCACCACATTCAGGTTAACCATCCACAGCTGTCTTCATTTAGTTAATCAACCTCAGTGTATTTAAGTGTCTGGTTTCTCAGGTTTGTCATTGTCAGGTCATCTGCTCTTTCTACGTTCTGTTGCCTCACTGGTTTTCATGCTCCTGGGTTTTGTGTCCATGTTTTAAGTTACTTTAGTAAACGTTTTTGTTTCTGCCACCAAGTCTGGTCTCCTGCATTTGGGTCCTCCACCACCATCCCTGACAACTACATTTGACCCGTTCCCAATGGCTTTATGATTCATATAATGAAAGTATTTGTTTTTTCAGTATTTTTTTTAAATGTAGTAATGGAAGTAGACTCTTCCTCTACCCCGCACTGAGACACTTTTCTCCTTCATTTTTGTTCTAAATTTCTTTGTTTTGTAAATTGCTTCTTTCTTTTTCACGATTTTTGTGAGGACGTTTTGACAGTTTTTCCAACGTTTTCCCCTGATGGACGTGCATGAGAAAAAGCATCGAGAAGATTCAGACGCTTTATGCACACAGGGAGTTTACAGCTGCAATAATCCCGATTCCAGCCTCTCTCAAAGATGCTGGCGCGACATCTTCTATTTGTTTTCCAACAAAGTCATCCTTGTACACACTATACCAGCAAACACTCCACAATCTGCTTTCATCTCAAGCTTGCTGGCGTCTTCATTTTCTCTCGTTTTGTTTTCGCCCCCGTCTTCTTTCCTTCAGCTTCATTCTCCTGCATCTCTCTCCGCGGGACTCTGTTTTCAAAAGACACATGTGGCGACTCTGCCCGTCCGATCTGGAAAAGGGCGCGTCATCGTAGCAAAACTATTGACTTTAGCTGCGCGATGCTGAGTCATAGTTTGTGGGAAGTTTTGCATGAAAGCTCCGACGTTCAAGGATGTTGGCTGAAGGGAAGGAGGTTAGAGGCGAGATAAGCTGCACTTCAGAGCAGAATATTTCAGATGAATACACAGAATGAAACTTTAATGACTCGCTCTGCCTGGAAAATAAGATGTTAATAGTTTAGCGCTCGTTGCAATGTAATGGTGTGTGACCCGTTGATATTTTTTCACAATCTTAAAATGTAATATTTTCTTTTCACATTTTGCATTATTCTGTCATTCAATTGGTGGAAACCGCAAACACGTAAATAGGAAACCTTGAGTTGTTTCTATCAGAAACCAACGAGGCTGAGGAGGAAAAAGTAAAACAAAAATGAACAAAAGTTCCGTCATTTGTTACGTTTAAATGTTTTAGTTTTCATCATGTCAAAATAAAAAACAAACAATCTTTTACATTCTAAAGTGTTGAAAGACTTCAGTTCCACTAAATGTATTTATTTTAAAGAACATACCTTCCTCTCGAAAAATATGTATTTCCAAAGAAAGGAACTTTAGTTTTTTTTTCCTTTTTTATATGTTCCAACAATAAATATTGTTATGGAGCTCACATACAGAAGGGGTTTATACTAATATACATCTCGTGTGTCAGAAGATTCCCAACTACCTTTTGTTGCAGTAAAAATCTTTTCAAAACAAAAGAAAAAAGGAAAAAATAAAGGTTGTTTTTTAAGGCTTGTCAACATACACATGTTGATGCTCGCAATTCATCAAAAAAAAAAAAAAAAAACCTTATAGAAGCTAATTAATAACACTTCAAGTAGCAACCGGTTCAGGCTTCCACAAAGTGCATTAATTTCTGATAATGCTCACTTTGTTGGGCGTTATCCCACTTATAACATGGTCACTTACAAGATTTTTAGTATTCTATTCTTGTTGTTCTTTTAGGTTTAGATTACTTTTTCACAAAAGGAAACGGCTGACTAGTTTAAAGGTAATGCGACCGGATCTCACAATAACACGACAAAATGTCACTGAATGTATATAAGTGATAAATATGCTGATCATCACTATAGGTTGAATAAAGAATCAGTTCACTTCTTACTGCTTGTTATTGTCCAGAAGACATTTTACCGAAACTTCTGTTTTAGATCGACACCCAGCAGCCAATCAGAATCAAGTATTCACCTGGACCATTTACAGGATTGTGGTGTAGTTGTAGAAACACAAAGTTTGTTTCTGATGGCTAAATGTCAACATCTTAGCTCTCTTGGAATAACACTACAGACATAAAAGTATTTAGAGTTTTGTTTATCTAACTGTTGTGTTTTGTTCACACAAGTTAAACTTATGAGTTAGCACAGTATAAATGTCAACATTTCAGTTGTTTTGGTTTTTTTTTTTTTTACAAAAGCTGCATATTGTCGTATAAAATGTACCTTGTAAAAAACAGTGATTAATCCCAACTCAAAAAGTGCGATTAATCACTTTTAATCATAACCCAAAAATGTACTTGATTGCGATTAATCATAACTGGAAATGCGATTAATCGCGATTAATCATAATCCAACGTGATTAATCGTGATTATTCATAACCAGAAATGAGATTAATCGCGATTAATCATAATCCAATGTGATTAATCGTGATTATTCATAACCAAAAATGCGATTAATTGCGATTAATCATAATCCAACGTGATTAATCATGATTAATCATAATCCAACGTGATTAATCATGATTATTCATAACCAGAAATGTGATTGAGATTAATCATAATCCAACAATGTGATTTATCATGATTAATCATAACCATAAATGCGATTAATCATGATTAATCATAATCCAACAATGTGATTTATCATGATTAATCATAACCAGAAATGTGATTAATCGCGATTAATCACCACCCAAAAGTGTGATGAATCAAAATTTTTAATCAATTTGCAGCACTAATGTTCTTTTTTATTATAAAATATAGTTTAATGTCTTAATAATAAAGTAAATAGCTGCTAATCTTCGTAAAGCACAAACAATTCCAAGGTTAAACCTGTTTTGATTTAGATTGACGACAAAAAACTAAAACTAAAAAAAATAAATAAATAAAGTTAATGTTATATTACTTTCTTTGTGGAAGTATTCTTCATATTTAACATCTTAAATTGACAGATATTTGTTTATATTTCTTCATTTCCATCTGAACTTAACCTTGGAGAATCTAAAGGGTTTTTTTGCCGTTTTTATTTATTTATTTATTTTTGCTCATATGTTGATTCTGTGCAGCTTCAGTAAACCACATCCACTAAAACAAGAATAATAAATGATCCAATTAGTTCAAATCTGATTTTAGAAAAATTTAGTTCCAAAAATGCTGAAAAAAAATGGCTTCAATTACTGAAAACAAGTTTTATTTTCAGACCTTTAGACTATTTTTAGACTTCTGGTTAAAAGTAGCCGTTTGATTGGACGCTGAAGTTCACATATGAGCTTCTATCACGGCGTCAGGCTGGCGTACGCCGTCCCACTGAATCCCTGCAGCTTTGCATTCATTTCAGAACATCCCTTTTGTTTGGGGGGGGGTACATAGTCATAGTGAGTTTATGAGGCTAAAACACTGATAAACAGAACGGAGGCAGTGGAGACAGAGAGGTGAGGTGTTAGCTAAACAAACCCATATCACTTGTGAAGCAGACGGATGACAGAAACTAAATGAAATGCCACTCAGGGTAATAGCAGAGCGCCGGTCTCAGGAAAGCAGGTCACTTGAATTGCAGGAGATGTTCTTAAGTGGCTTTGCCCCGGGGCCTCGTGCATTCACGCTTCCTCCTGGAGAGTCAATAATATCAGCTGGAGAAAGCATCGCCGCGCACACGCGGGCATTAGGAGCGCGTTTGCAGCAGATCAACCACCTCGCCGCTTTTTATTGTGGATTATTCGTCCTGCTATCATGAAGGTGAGCGCGTTCTCGGTGGGATTCGCCTCGTCTACCTGACGCTCTGACCTCTTCGGTTTTCATGTGTGCTCGTGAAAACCCCCCTCCCCCTCCCAGTGACCTGGATTAGACTGTTTTTTTGTTTTTTTTTTCCCTCTGAGCTGAACAATACGCTCCAGCGTATTAGCATGAAAAAAAAAACCCTGCATAGGCTCCTCCTCCTTGTAACAGACCCTCATCGTTTCGTTTTTTTTTTTTCACCACATCTGTCTCCATTTTTTGCTTCCCTCCTCCTCGCCATTAGCTGCCTCGCCACTCCACGCTAAAAGAGGGAGCAGCACGCTTCATTTAATGACAATAATTAATTCTACCCATCTTAACGAGACGAATCACTTGAAAAAGAGACAAAAGGAAAAAAAAAAAAAAAGGATGTGAGTGCCTCTCATCAACCTCCTCCCTGCAAGTTAACCACAAACGTGACCATAAAGAAGGCTCACGCCGCCATCATCCTCATCCAAACATAGCCGCCGCCGCCGCCGCCGCCGCTGCTGCTGCTGTGACTTTTAACCTGAAAGCTGCTTCCAGCGCCAGCAGCCAAGAACAACCTTTCAGGTCAGCGCCGCACTCACACAAGCCAAAGGCGGCGCGGTCCACGCCGTCTGAACTGCTGAGCATGAAAACCGTCGCGTTCCTCATCGGAGTGCAGCTGGAGCGCAGGTCGGGGCCGCGGTTTCTTAATAGCAGCAGAGAACTGTAGAATCTATTTTCCCCAAAAGCCCCGTCAGGACGGCCAAAGGACCGCTCACGGTTTATGAGACTTGATGCTTTCTAACTGTTTTTATTTTGAACTGAATGCTAAAAACCTTTAAACATACTTTATTGTTTGTTTTATTCCTTATTTCTGATTGTTTTGTCCATAATTTATGATTGAAATAAAGCAGATCAATCAAAAGCATTAATGGAAGAGAGTTTGTTAAGTTTATCAATCAATATTTCTTCTTATATGACTAAAGTTATATTTTAGAAAGAAAAACAAACAAAAATGTTTGTTGTTAAACATTTTTAGAGTTTACTTTTGTGTTTGATTAAAAATATTTTATTCTTAAAAACATTTTTATTTTATTTTTTGTGTTTATTTGAGTTCATTTTGCTTCATTGAAATGTGTCTATTTAGGTTTCAATAACTGAGTCATAACTATATTATAACTGCTATAATTATTCATTAATTCACTTTATAAATATCCAAGACAAAAACTCGTAATATAAACAGACTATTTTCCTCCAAATGTAAGAATTTTGCTGATAGAATTCATTTTATTTTTAACATTTTGGTTGTTTGACGTTGATATGAATGCCAGTTTTTTTTTTTTTTCTGAAAATAACCTTTAGACACAAATATGTAGACATTCATTGGGAGTGAATTTTGTCAAGTATTATTTTCATGAGAGCAAAGTTATTAATAATCACAATATTTATCAGAATTTTGAGTTATTAAAAAGTTTGTTTTTAATTTTTTTTCTGAAATGGCCTCAATTTTTTTACTTTTACCTACATTTTTTACCATATTTTTAGTTACTTTTGCTTCATTTTAATGTATCAATCCAAGTTTCAGTTTCTGAGTCATAACTATAGTATAATTAAGGATTCATTCGATATATAAGCATGTTTATATCATAGAAAAAAATATATTCTTTGGAACATTTTCATGACACAATAGAAGGGGTATTTTCTTTTAAAATGGAACTATTTTATACTATTTAAAATTTTATCCCATATTTTAATGTTATTTCTATTTGTAAATGTAGTTTTTGTCCAGTTTGTGACCCAAAAAAACATTTAGTGTCCAAGACTAATCATTTATAAATATTTAAGTTTCATCTCATCTAGAGGAATTAAGTACTTTTTATCATTCATGTTCATTCTAGGAGTTTTTATAATTTTTTTGTCAGGCCAATACTTTCATTTTACATAATAAAATGATAATTTGGAGCTCATTGTTCCTTCTCCGTGGGTTTACTCGGCTCCTTTCCTGAAAGCAAGTTTCCCATAAACTGACACAAAAGTTACAAAAACCTTTAAATTATCAAAAAATTCTACTTTTTAAATCCTTACAATAGTAGCATTTAAATTGTTATAATATGGGGAAACTTTCATATAAAGATGTGAAAATATTTTACATTTTTAACAGAAAAGTCGGGTAAATCCTTTCAGAATCCATCACAGGTTACTTTTTAAAACAACATCTAAATCATGCAGGTTGTTTTTTTATTTTTTGATTGATTTATTTCTTTAAAATGTATGTTTTTCATTTTATAGGATTTACCTTTTTAATTGTAAATTCTCAAAATTAAATAAGGTAAATGTTAGTTTATATTTCTATTTAGGACTCACTTGTTTGGCTGGCACACTGAAATTAAATAAAATGATGCTTTAATTGTCTATTTTAGACGATTGTTTCGCTGACCAACTAAAAAAAAAGAAAGAAAGCAATAAGCCCCAGAAGTCAGGAAGGTTTGACTGCAGCATTACATCACTCTGTCCAGTCTTGCAGCACCTTTCCGGCTCTCTGATATTTCAAGCGGAGGTGCGCGGGCTCACGGCGAGTGACGTCTCGCCGCCACCGCTGACCCGCTCCGTCGCTTGAAAGGCAGTGATTATGTTGGCAAGCTAGCGAGACGAAAACACGGAGGCCCAAACAATAGCGGGAGGTCACCTTGATGCAGCTGCCTGCCAGAGACGGAGCTGGAAAGAGGAGAAAATGACTCAATTACCAGCAGGCGTGCAGCGGAGAGCCGGGGGGGAGGAAGATTGAGGGGGAGGGACGGCATTTCCATGTGGTTAACATCCACGTTTGATCAGACAGCCTGATAAAAACAGCTCGAGTCCTTCTAGTTCAGCGGTTGTCATAACTTTGCTGGATCTTTGTTTTTGGAGCCACACTGCGTCAAAAAATCCCTCATTTCAAATGAAATGTAAGAATGTCATCATATGTGGCGCCCTAATACAATTCTGACTTAATAACAGGGATTTATTGCTGTTTAATAGTCAAATTTGCAAAGATAAACTTTTAATCCTTTTCTTCCTTATAAGAAATAGTTCTGCAATAAAAAAAGCAGAAATATTGAGTGTGAAGGACAGATTTCTGAGTGATAAATGGTTAGAAAACGCCTATTTTTGATTATTTCCAGATGCTACTCTGAGATATAATTATGACTTTAAAGAAAATTACATTTAATTCAAACACATATGACTTAAATCTCTAGAAAAAACATATATTCAAATTACTTAACCATTTAATACAATTTTTTAATTTGCTCATAAAATGTATCGTTCTTGTGGTCGCGATTTTTCTTTTTTTTTTTTTTTTTTTATCAGATATGTGGATTTTCTCAGTCCAAAAACCTCCTTTTATACATTAATTGATGACTCTTGACCCCGTGACCCCGCACATGTTAAAACGAGTTGAGAAATTAAGTTTGGATGATGAATAGATATAAAATAAACCTAAACTGTTCAAACATCCTAATTCTGAGTAGTGAATTTGTTGTGTTTTACTACTATTATTATTTTTTAACTTTTATCTTTTTACGCTTTTAAGAGTTATATTTTTTACTTTTAACGGTTTTAATGTCTTAGTTGATGTTCTAAATGTTGTCCATGTTTTTCATGTATGACGTCTTGTTTGATTTTGGTCATTTAAATTAAAATCAACGTTTAATTTCTTTAATGGTTTATAAAATACACACTTAAAACTCCACAGATAAAAATAACTTAAATTAGGTTGTTTTTAACCAAATCGGGATGTTAAAACTTGTTTCTGATTTATTTTAGCTTGTTTTTAAAACAATATATATGTTTTAAAATATAATATTATTTATATTATTATTATTATATTGTTTTTAAAACAATATAATATTATTTTAAATGTAAAAGAATATATATAACATAAAATACACTATAAAAATATAAAACATAAATAAAATATTAATATAAAACCACTATGACCCAAAAAATGTGTATTGCTCCAAAAATGTCCCAACATGAACAACCTTTGAATTGAAGAAAAAGTGTTTTAGTAGTGTAGATTATAAGTGTAAAGATTGAAAACAAAATAACTAAAAAAAAAAAAGCCAAAAATAAAGACAAAATATTCTTAAAAATACTTAAAACTTCCTTTAAACAACTTAAAATCTTCCATAAATATATTCCAAGCAGCATCATAACTACAGTATGTGTCATAACTCTTTTTGTTTTGGTAAAATCCAAAACATTGTAAAGCTAATAACTTTTTTAAAACCTGGACATTAAATTTAGACGTTTATCATCATAAATCATATAGAATCATTTAAAGTTTATGTACTAGTTTTCATCAAATTAAAATGTTGAGATGATGGTTTACTCCACTTAAAAATGAGTTAATTGATCTAACATTTTACTTTTTAAAGTTTGTCCATGCTGCAGTTTTCTGTATTTTCGTGTTTCTGGACTCAAGTGTCCCCCAGTGATGACCGTGGCCCCATTCTGCCCCCCGACTGCTTAAAAGGGGTCCATCATTTAACCAAGAGACACAAATCAGAATGGAGTCAAAACTTTCGTGTCTCTTTAGATGTTAAAAAGCGAACAGGCTTACTTATCCGCAGCCGACTCTCCAGACGCTCTCTCACAGCTTTGTGTTCCTATGAATTTTTAAGCAGCGTCAGACCGTGAGTCAGCGGTCACCGGCGTCGACGGAGCGTCAAGCCGTGCGTCTGCAACCCTTTCAAAATAAATGCAGCGTCTGGAGCGTCCTCGCCCCGACGCTCCATCCGTCTCTGCGGGACAACTTAATGAGTCTAATGAGAATAAAGACGAACGCGGAGGGGGAGGGAGGGAGGCGGGGAAACAATCAGATGTCCAGCCCTTTGGCAATGACAAAGTGGAGCCATTATGCATGAAGGCTGTGACATTGACTGTGGCGTCACCTCTTCTGCTGATCTGTTCAAAAGTGAGCGTGCTCTACGAATTCAGCGAGGCGCTGGTAGAAGCAGACGCGCTTCTCCCTGTCAAGGACTCAGATGATTGCACTTTGACAAGTTAACACGTCAATGCACACGCGGACACGCCACAAACGCTTGACGGGTCAGCAGAGGGTCAGAGCTCTGCTCTCAGGTTCGGCTCTTGGTGGAAGTTCACCCTCTCATTTCCCCGTCCGAAAATGATGTTGCAGCTCAGTGTCATAGTTCCTGCAGAGCGGCAGGAGTTCATTCAAAATTTGTTTCAGAAATTCACTTTTAGGCTTAATTTTTTAAGCCATATCATAGGAAAAATGAAGAAGTTAAAAGTTAAGGTCCCATTGGTTGCCACACAGAGCAGTGACCCCTCCCCTGTGGGAGTGGTGAGCTGCAGACACAGCTCAGGAACCGTTTGGTTGTTTAACCCCCCCAATCCAACCCCTTAAAGGGGCCCTACTTAAACTTAAACTTAAACTTTATTTATTTATATAGCGCCTTTTTTTCGGGCGAAACACAGGGCGCTTAACATAAAAGCAAATAAAATACATATTAAAAACACAAACAACACAGTGTTTAAAAACAAACTTACATAAAGACACAAAGCAAACATCCCTCTCTCCCCCAGTCCCCCCACCCCACCCCCCATGTCCCCCCAATAAGACCCTTGTCAATAAAACTGAACAAAGCTATAAAAACTGCAGATGTAAGGAAACAATCTGGCTTGGTACGACTGTGTAGAAACGATATTCCGAGGATCCCCTAATTCAAGAACCCGCCCGACCACAGGGGGCATCGCCGCTGCGCCCGCTCAGCACGGGGCAGCGCAGGACCCGCTCTACCGAGCTGGACCCCAGCCGCCCCAAAGAGAACAGGCACCGCAGCAATAGCTCCCCGCCGCAGGCGGAGCCCCAGAACAGAGAATCCCCGTGAGGAAAACACTGGATTTTAAAACAATTAAAAAGCATTAAAAGAAGATAAAAAGAATGCATAAAAAAATAAATATAGTAATAAAAACATGGTTTGAAGATAAAAATAGTAAATACATTCATAAAATAACTATAAAATGATTCTTATAGAAGTTTAAAAAAAAAAAAAAAAAAGAGAAGATAAAATGCAATCACTAGGAAAGTCATGTAAAAGCCAGGTTAAAAAGGTGAGTCTTGAGCCTCTTCTTAAAAACCTCTACGGTCTCTGCAGCCCTGAGGTTCTCCGGCAGGACGTTCCACAGGCGAGGACCGTAATGATGAAACGAAGCCTCACCATGTGTTTTGGTCCTCACCTTAGGAACAACTAAAAGGCCAGTGCCGGAAGACCTCAGGGTCCGCGAGGGTTCATACTTTAAAAGCAAATCACTCAAATAAGAAGGCCCAAGACCATAAAAACATTTATAAACCATTAAAAGAATCTTAAAATCAATCCTGAAACACACAGGGAGCCAATGCAGCGATTTTAAAACTGGTGTAATGTGTTCCCGCCCCCTGGTCCTCGTCAGAACACGTGCTGCTGAGTTCTGAAGAAGTTGTAGATTTGACAGAGACTTTTGAGGTAAACCAGAGAGCAGGGCATTACAATAATCTAAACGACTAAAAATAAAAGCATGCATCAGCACCTCTGTGCTGGCAAGAGAGAGGAATGGGCGGACTCTGGCAATGTTTTTGAGGTGGCTACCACGGTTTTCTTCAGCCTTTCAGAGTAAACTATATCCATATATATGGTTATATATATTACATTGGGAACACTAGAAAACAAATTATTGATGAAATATGACATTTCAAACATTTCCCGACGTCATACTTGGACCCGCCTCCCCAGTGTGAACAAAATTTGTAAACAAAACTTTGAGAAAGACGAATGCGATCTGCAAAATCTTCTATTATTTTGCTGATGGATTTTGACGTCCAGATTCAACAAGATTTGATACCGCGGAGGAATCCTGAAGGGCGGCTACAGGTCCACACGCTAAAAGACACGGCGGTAGAATCAATGTAGATCACGTTAAAAGTTGTTTTATTGAGCATGATCTCATGCGACCACATTTGAATGAGTTTCCGTGTCTCATCTTTGAGGTTTTATGGTTTGTTTTATAAGAGAATTCTGTTGAAACCAACTAAAACGGGGTACGGTGGACGTTTTGGTTCAATTGTTCCGCTCTCGGTTCGTTTCATATCCAGACTGAGGAGTCTCAGAGTGAACCGAAGTTCGAAACGAAGCGAGACCGCTTTACAAAATGGGTCCCGGAGCGGTTCCTGATACAGGAGGGTGGTTATCTCCTGCCACAGCTCCGCGGAGAAGACGGGGGTGTGTTCGTTGTAGTCTGGGGGCGGAGCTTACAGCACAGATTCTTCCTGGAGTGAGCTGTTGGCAACGATCTTATGTCAGCACATTTCCAACCGCTTGTTTTCGTGGGTATGGGAGGGGCTGCTGCAGACTGTCCAGGTTTTTAAAGGATCACTCTTAAACGCATGAACGGATCAAAATGCCGTTTTGGGGTTCTTTATAGTGAGAAATGAACAGTAAAATGCATTTAAAGCCTCATAAAGTAGAATTTTCATGGTAGGGCTCCTCAAACTCTTGTCTTTGCTGTGACTCGAAGTTTTGTCGGCTACTAGATAATAGTTTCTTTGACGGGAGTTTCAGAAATGCATTTTTAGGGTTAATTTTTTTAAGCTCAATCATGAAAAAAATGCCAAAAGACCACGTTAAAAACGGCAAATGCACCATTTTTCGACCTAAAAAAACAGTTGAACATCTATTTTTCAAAATGATTCTATCTTCGTTTCTGTTCTTGTATAAACATGTTAAAGTAATTAAGTACTTCTCAGTTGTGTGTCTGTTTATCTTGGGCAGCCACGCTCTGCTTTTTGACACTGAGTGGGAACAAAATCCCCACAACTCAGGAGTAAACAAAACAACAACAAAAAAATAAATGTACTTGTGGATTTTGGGAGGTGGATAAACAACTGCTGCAGGACTGCAGATATCCAAATGTTTACCTGGACAGCAGATCGACAATTCAGGAGACAGGAGGATGCCGGCGTTATTTACTGAGGACGCCAGGAACATCTTACCAAAAGATGTAATTGTTTGGTGCAGTTTTGTCGACAAAACCTCAATACAGGTATTTCTATCTAAATCTTTGTGTTATCAGTTTTGTTGATTCTGCTCTCCAGTTCTAAATAAAAGTATGAATGATGATTTAATACGTATAATTTCATGCATCCAGTAAAAAGACAACAATTCTATTAAAAATTAAGATTTTTAGTTCGATTCGTGAATCCACAGCCCTACTGACGTGATAGCTAAGTGCCTCCCTCTTACTTAATCTTAGGTGTTCACTACGACTTCTCACCTGCAGCATACCCATAGATAAAAATTGCGCATTTACATTTTTGGTTTAGGTCAATCGAGCAGTCTACAACTTTCATATTTCATGCGGGCCAATCAGAAAGTGTTCTACAATCCAATGTCTAATTAAGCATTTCAATCAGTGGCAAAAACCTGGAAAAGTGTAAAAGTCATTTTAGTTACTTAATTCCCAAAGGAGACGCCAAACACAAAAAATAAGTCATTTAAAACCACAACATCTGTTTCTTTTATGTGTTTAATATGCTAGGATTTTATCTGAAGATGCTCCAAAAAGGTCAAAAAGCCTTTGCAATGTCAGGAAGTTGCTTAGAAGCTTTTATTATCCTTAAAGCAAACGATTAAAATAACCCCCATCCACATCCAGACACACCGTTACCTCCAAATAAAAACCAATGCAGAGGTTTCAAAATGCCAAAACTTCACAAGACCTTTAAAACTCACCAACAATATCCTGCAGTTCCTGAAACGCTCGACGTTATCACGAATTAGCTGCATGAACTTAAAGAGCTGACCTTTATTTATCTTCACACTAAACTTATTTGCCAGCTTACAAAAAGTATTTATACTCCCAACAAAAGATGAGGCAGCAAAATGCTGTCAGTAAGTCAACTGAGCACACCAGATGGGTTAGTAAAGGTCGCGCTCTGCAGCTTCTCCATTACTTTGACTTGAGTTTAAGCTAGTTAGCATTTTTGGAGACACTGAAGTCTTAATATTATTATTATTTGCTCAGATGCAAATAAAGAGTGTAATTACAACATGCTGTAAATGGCAAAACAAAGTAAAGTGACTTTTTTAAGTCTACCTAATGGTCCAACTACCTGCCAATCAAAGTAACACGATTTTTGATAACAAGCTGCCCCCTTCATGTCTGTTCCTGAGGAGTTGTTCTCTGGAATCCGTCTGGCTGCAGGAGCCTTAACTTTTTTTTTTGTTTGTTCATCCATGTCCCTCCTCTCGTGTGTTTTGGGCATCTGGGATCTGCCCTTTTGGGGAGGGGTACTGTAAGGACAGTTGTATTCTGGGTTTGGTCATGTTTTGAGTTGTTCCTGAGTTACGTAATCAGTGGTCCATGCCTGAAAAGTTCGTTAGACATAAGTGGACATATGTAGAATGGTCACGGAAAGCCACAAATTTGCGTATTTATCTCACAAATGTGTAATATTTGGCTAATAATTCAACTCATTTATTGCAAGTGAATTCGTCGCATATTGATGTTTGGCTAAGGACTCCTCTGCATCACTTTTCTTTTTTTGACGTGCTGGCTGTTCATTAAATCAAGGATGGGCAACCCTCAGGACGCGGTGCTGGATGTGGTACCGCATCACCCAGTACCAGTTCGCGTAATGGAAACAGATGCAAACTGGTCCTCAGGACACACACAGTACTGGTACCTTAACCTAGTACAGGTACCTAATCACAAAACGGTACCAGCAGACTGGTCTATGGGACACGTACAGTACCGGTACTCTAGCTAGTACTGATAACATAACCGTAAACCAGTACCAATTTCTATACCGGTACTGTACGCAGACTGGTCCTTGGGACTCGTACAGTACTGCTACTCTGACCTAGAACAGGTACCCTAACCCTAAACCGGTACCAGTAGTCTAGACAGGTACAGTACTGGTAACCTAACCCAAAACTGGCAGCAGTTCGTGCCCAGTCCTGTGCCCGGTACTACATCTGGTACTGTGTCTGATACTGCATCCTGTGCCAGGTTAGGGTACCAGAACCGGGTTTGGGTACTGGTGTGCTTGTGGTCGCGAACTGGAACCGGGCCAGTACTGTGATGCGGAGCACAATGGTACCCAAACACGTTGGGGACCCATGACGCATAATGGGAACGAGTTGGGGACACTCAAAAGGTGACGAGGGGGCGGTCCTTAACCAAACGTCAAGATGTGATGACTCAGGAGAGAGAATGTGTTGAGTAATTGGGTCTAAACTATTCAACCTAAAATACGCACAAACTGTGATTTTCATCCGACCAAAAATTTTGAACAGATCGAGACCCGTCAGGCGAAACACTTATGAATTCTGAACATCACAAATGCATTAAAAAGACCAAAATTACATACGAGGAAATGTGTGTGACACAACCTTTACAACCATAAAACGATGAAGATAAAGGGCCGAATCTTTAACCTACTTCAGAGATGTCTCATAGACGGACAGAAAGGATTCCTCTCAACCGTACTTTGATCAGAGTGACGCTCCCTCTCGTCCACGGAAAGTGTAGAACCAAAGACAGCAGAGCAACTCACGGCCAGTTACAGAACTATAGAGTCGTCTCACCCAGGCCAGGTCGCAAGCCCGCACAAACATGCAAGTGCATGACTCGGAGGACGGATTCTGATCAAACAGATGAAATGAGGGCGTCTCTGTGGAGCTGCTGAGGAGACGGAGGTTAATGGGGGCTCAGCGGAGCGCCAAGATTTCCCACCAGAACGTGCAGAACATTATCTGTGAAGCTGCAGATATGGTCAAGAAAGAAGGAGATAATTTAGCAAATTGGGGTTATATTTACTTAAAGCTTCAGGGTTATTCGGAGCGAGGGCTGATAGAAGTGAAACGCTAAAGTGGGGGGTGTGACTGAAGGAGGAGGAGGAGGAGGAGGAGGAGGAGGAGTGTTTAACAAAGATCTGAACTTTAGTTGAACTGGGTAAAATAGTGAGTTGTGTAACCAGAAGAGACAGATGACTTAATCATTTTTTTTTTCTAAAATAGGAAAGTGAGAGTGGAAATGGAGATGTGGGAGGGGCTGAACATGCAAGCCAGCAGCAGGACGCCGCGGGATGACGAAGAGGGTTCTTGAGCATCATAAAATGGAAATCAATGAAAATGGAAATATACGTTGATAAAAGATCCAAGAAAAACATGGGAACGACAGATGGAAGCGATGCTGCAAATCTCCACAAAATTAAACTGAATAAAAGTTTTTCTATTAAACTTTTAAACCGGCCCAAATATGCAGCAGGACGCAGTCGAGCTATCGTTTCAGCTCCAGCAAAACGACGTAGATCTGAAAAAAAAGAGTTCTGCTGTTCGATCTTATATCAACATACAGACTCAAATAAACAGCAAAAAGACAATATTAGCTACATCTCTCTCTAAAAGTCTTAGTTTATGATGAATGATGATGAAGTTTATGATGAAAAAAAAGAATAATGTTCTGGTGAAACTTAAAGCTCAGAGCTGAATAAAAAAGAAATAAAATAAACTAAAATAAAAGGAAACTAAATAAAATCAAATTAAATTAAACAAAAATGAGATGAAATAAAATGTAACTAAACAACTAAAATAAAATTAAATCAAATCTAATCTAAAATTAACTCAACTAAAAATATAGTTAAATTAAATCAAAATAAACTAAATTAAAGTTAAATCAAATCAGATCAAATCAAAACTAAAATAAAATAAATATAATTTAGATTAAATCAAAATAAAATTTAATGACAATAAAAAATCTAAACTAAAACAAAAAAAACAAAAAAAAAAAACGAAACAAAATAAAATAAAAATATAAGTACGTTAAATTAAATAAATAAATATAAAATTAAATTCACTAAAAAAACGAAAGTAAAATCAAATCAGGTCGGATCAGATCAAATCTAATTTAATCTAAAGTAAAATATAGTAAAACTACAATGAAAATAAAGAATTAAACAAATAAAAATAAACTAATTTAGTTTAAGAAAATTAAAATTTAAGAAAAAAATAATAAATTCACATTTAAGAACCCACAAAAAAACGATAACGATCATAAAAATAAAAAGAACAAATTTGTTAGCATAACAGCAACAAACACTTGCAAAATTAAACTAAAAACATCCAAAACAAGAATTTCACGAATATTTGAGACACGGTTTAAGCCTTATTATTTTGATCGAACAACTTAGAACAAAAAATCCACAACTAAAATAAAATATAAATTTCAAAAAGTGAAACCTGATTCCAAATCCCAGAGTTCACAGTCGATTCATAAACTGTACATGCATTTATTTTTGTTTGTCTTCAGTCCAACCACAGATCCTGCAGCCGCACTGTCAGGCCTTCAGAAGCTCCTCCTGTAAATCGGAGTCGAATCCTGAACACATTTAAATGAAAGACGTGTAGAGCGACTTCAGAACACGCAGCGACCAGCAGGTTTAATGACAAACGCAAACAGAAAGTCTCTCCTTTGTCTGATCAGAGTCTGGACAAATCCAGCTGAACAAACAGCAAACAGATGACGACAGACGGGAAGGCAGCGAGCCGTAGAAGCAGGACTGGATGATTCATATTTTGTCGTGTTTAAGCAACGGCTTTCAGCTCGTCGTGACAATAAACAATAAACAAACAGGAAGTAAGATCATTCTGACTAACATCATCAGGAAAAACCTCCTTAACTTGTGTTTAATATTCTTATAATCTTTGGACATTTGAAAAAAATAATAAAAAACTACAAATTCAAATTTCGTCTTAAAACAAATTGTGATAAAAAGGATTAAAGTGGTATTTATAGAGACACAACTACTCCATTACTTTTTAAGTAAAAAATAGGAAATTCACAAATTTAGCAGGGTATGATATTTAAAAATATACGTATAAAATGCACCATAAATGATTTACATAAAATAAAAGAGAAAATTGAAAACTAAAGTAAAGTAAGATGTGTTTCTATTAAGTGTGTAAGGCTGTGAAATAACTGTCAACCACTAATCAATGGGGCTAAATCAATGAACAAATTTAATATATATTTTTATTTATATAATTATTTATGTTTACAATACCTGCTTTAGACAGACGGAGAACGCTGGAAATTCTCCTTTAGTCTCCGCGGAGCGTCCTGATGTGTTTGGTTGGTTAAAAACTTCTTAATCATAATTAAAATACTACAAATAAAAAAATAATTTTAATAAAAAAATTCAGAATTCAGATATTGGCTGTTTTTTCCTCTTTGACTGACACAAAAAATAAAAATTTAAATAAATGGAGAAAAAAATGTTTGTTTTGTTTTACTTTTTTGCAAGAAAAGCATGTATGTATAAATAAAATACATAAAAAAATGAAACTCTTAAAGTAACCAAAGAAACTATAATATTTGTGCAAAACACAAGTTAATTTTGAAGCAGAAGTTTGCGATCTTTATGGCTAAATCACAATTTAATGTTCGGAAAAAAAAACTATTAGTTATATTTTTTTGTCCATAAAGCCTTTTATTTTGAAAATGTAGCTTTTACATATCCACAATAATTCAATTATAGTAGATTTAAATTTTTCCATACAATTTAACAGTTTCAAGACTGTAGCTCATAAAAGGTCCTTTCAAAATAAAATACATCAACAAAAAAAAATAATAAATCACCTATGTATAAATGTTTTTTTAATCTTTAAAGCCAAAGAGCCACTTGTTTTAAAGAATTCCTTCGAATATTTGAAATCCTTTCACAATAAAAGCCCCATAACAAAAACTGACATGTTTAGCAACAAATATGACTTTGAAATTTGAGGAGGAAAACAATGAAAATAACTAAACAGAAACATAAAGAGCGCATTATATAACCACCGTAAACTACATTCCATGTCTGAAAGTCAAGCGGCAGCATGACTGATGAACATACAAAGACACAAAGGAGCGAGCAGGCAGTGCAGCCGGGGGATCAACACTTGATTATCTTCCCCATGTGCAGCACACTCTCTAAGCAGGACTAAATCAGACGACTTCATTAGCATATCATCTGCATAATAGCTCAGCCTCAGCAAGGGCATTTTCCTGCTGCATGCTTGATTTTAAACCAGGGGACAGGATTGTTTGCTTTACATTTATGCTATTGATTAGCATAACTTGGCCCCTTTAAATAAATAGAATATGAATATAGTGGCCTCATCGCCTTGAGTTATGTTTCATAGATCCATCCGATAGAAATATTTGAACAAACGGAACAGAAATATTGGAAAAAATTGAGCCGTTGTTCCGTTTTTGGTGAATTAAAGTGAGAAATCCTATGAATTATTTTTAAAAATAAAAGAAAACATACTGGAGGATTCATTCTGCAATAATTCTCGAAGAATGAAAGTCATTCGACAAAAGAGTTGTGCCTCATCACACAATAGATGCCCTTGGCAAGTACTAAAAGCTCGGTTGCTTTCACCTTTCATTTCACATTTTGATTTATACAATGCAGCTTTCTTTCTGCCGTTATAACATTCTGCATTGTTCAGTTTGTGACTTTAAAGTTGAAAGAATTTGGAGTTATTTGATTCCATCTCTCATCGTTCTTTTGTTTTTTCATTAAGTGTTTCCTTCCTGGTTAACAGCTAATATGAGGAATCACCTCAGAAATGTTTCTACCTGTTTAACAGCCTTAAATAGGAAAGTCAGAGAAAGATAAAAATAAGGTTTATTAGTCAGAGTTTCTGCCTAATAGAGCAAAGTTCAGGTAGATGTGACAAAAAAAGAGAATTACGTCAATAAATCTCTTAACGTTTTTCTTTTAGCAGCCTCTTTTTCACATAGAATTGTTTTTTTATTGAATTTTAATTGGCCTAGATACTGTTCAATAACATATTGTGTTTCTTCAAATTTCACTTTATTCGCCATAAAACGTGGTGTAAAATCTTCTGTTTTTTGAATGTCCCCAACTCTATCTTTGTAATCACAGATCCCCAACCCTTAGATGGCGGTACAGGACCCGGACCTGGTACCAGGTTAGGGTACGGCTTCAGGCTCCTGAGGGGTTGTCTGTTTCCCGGACCGGTACCGGTTCATAGGTTAGAGTCCCCTGACTTAGTGGGAACAGAAAGCACATCAAAAAGGACGAGTTGGGACCCCGAACGTCAAAAAGTGGCGCAGAGGAGGCCCGAACCATACGTCCATATATGATGAGTTCCATCCATCCATCCATCCATCTTCTTCCGCTTCATCCGGGACCGGGTCGCGGGGGCAGCAGTCTAAGCAAAGATGGCCAGACTTCCTCTTCTCCCGGCCACTTTCTCCAGCTCCTCTGGGGGACCCCGAGGCGTTCCCAGGTCAGCCGAGAAACATAGTCTCTCCAATGTGTCCTGGGTCTTCCCCGGGGCCTCCGCCCAGTGGGACATGCCCGGAACACCTCTCCAGGGAGGCGTCCAGGAGGCATCCGAACCAGATGCCCAAGCCACCTCAACTGGCTCCTCTCGATGCGGAGGAGAAGCGGCTCTACTCCGAGCTCTCTCCGGGTGACTGACGGGAGCACCTCTGGGTGAATCATTTCAGAGGCGTTAGTAGTCTGGGAAACTTCATCAGCCGCTTGTAGTCGGGCTCGTTCTTATCGGTCACGACCCAAAGCTCATGACCATAAGTGAGTACTGGAACGAAGATCGACCGGTAAATCGAGAGCTTTGCTTTCTGGCTCAGCTCTCTTTTCACCACAACGGACCGGTACAGCGACCGCAAAATGGCGGACGCCGCTCCAATCCGTCCGTCAATCTCATGCTCCGATCTTCCCTCACTCGTGAACAAGACCCAAGATATTTAAACTCCTCCACCTGAGGCAGGAGCACTCCACCACCGAGAGAGGGCAAACTACCTTTCTC
This sequence comes from Oryzias javanicus, assembly GCA_003999625.1. Taxonomy (NCBI): domain Eukaryota; kingdom Metazoa; phylum Chordata; class Actinopteri; order Beloniformes; family Adrianichthyidae; genus Oryzias; species Oryzias javanicus. The sequence continues at coordinate 4,451,179 of CM012460.1, read as the reverse complement.
CGGTCGAGAACCATGGCCTCAGATTTAGCGGTGCTGACCCTCATCCCAGCCGCTTCACACTATGAATATATGAGTTGGGAGTGAAAAAGTGTAGGGCAACAGATCTGATTGGACGCTGTGTAAATGTCTCCAGACAGCTGCAGCGAGGACCTTACCAACCGATTTCTTCTTCTATGACCTTCTCGTCTTCTATGTTCCTCCTTCTTCATATTCTTCTCACCATCAACATCTCAGACACAATGTGGCGCTATCGGCACCATGGTTGGTTTTGGGCAGCATAAATGCCGTCTCCCCCTTTTGATCGCCAGATTTACGTCCTGTCAGCGCCAGTTGCCATTTCCAAAAGCCCTCATCGAGTAAGGCTGTGGATCGTTGCTCAGGTGGCGATCCGGTTCGATTCACGAATCAAGGTCAACGAATCGAACCACGATTCTTACTCTTTAATATAATGTTTATTGCTATGTGAATGTCTGTTTACTGGATGGATTAAAATTTAAATTATTTGTATTTATTCACTATTTATATCTTTATTTAAAACAGTGGATCAGAATCAACCAAAACTGATAAAAAACCACAAAAATTCAGATAGAAAGAAAGGCTTTTTGTCATTTTAAACTTTTTTTCCTTCTGACAATCTTCTGTTTAAGGTCACTGAGTGGGACTTCAGTCTCGGTTTCTGAACGAAATAAAGGTTGTTTGTTTTACTTTGAAAACCAAAAGTTCACTCTCATGAAGATGTTTACCTCCGGTGGCGGTACCGCTGCTTTTTCGGCTTTGCTTTAGTTCGTAAGCTTAAAATACAACATTAACCTGCATTTCAGAGCAAAAATACATCGTCTCCAGATCATATTTTGACAATATTTTACCACAATTTATTATATTTATAAAGATCGTGAATCAGCGATCTTGGATAATCGTACTCGAAATTTGGGGAGCAGATCGCGAGTACTTGAGCACCCGAATACTCGTTACAGCCCTATCATCGAGTACTCTGTCTAACAATTTGACGGTGGCAGTGGGACGAGGGAAATCGACTCATAATCAGCCAATTTTGGGAATTTTAGAGAACCTTCTATCAGTCAGTTATTACGCTGCCGCCTTCCTGCCACTGGACTGACCTCTTTGGAGGTCAACTTTTAGAGAAAAATTCTAACTTTTTTTTAAAACAGACTATTTAAGATTACTAATTGGTATTTGAATCAAAAATATCTAGTATATAAGTGCACAATAAAGTTCAAAACACACTTTTCCAAACTCCAAAAGCAGAATATTTAGTTTATTTTGTTCAACTTACAGCCAAAAAAGGTTCATTGTTTGACCAAAAACTTCCTCATTTATCCACAACTTCCTGTTCCCGGGACAGCTGGTTCCAGAGAACGAAAAATATGACCCACATTTTATTCTGCTTTCTTTACAAACCAGTTCTAAAGGAACTTTTATTTTGGATTCTCTCTACCAAGTCGCCTGTGAAAAATCCATCTGTTACTTTAAAACGTCTGCGCTGACCACCTAATTCAAACTCTCGAGCTAGCAGAGTTAATGAAATAACAAACATATCAGGAGTTTTTTGTAGAAAAGATCCAGAGAGGAAACCGAAAACGAGCCTTCGACTTCAAAATAAAAGGAAAAATTGTGACATTTATTCCAACAAACTAATAAAAATAATGCAGCAGATCCAGTTGTCTAATAATAAGAGGATGTTGTTAATAAAGTTGCTCGATTTATTTAGAAAATACCAATTTTAGTGACTTTTTTTTCGTATTTATTATTATACCTTGAAAGTGGGAGGAGACTGACAGCAACTATGACACATTTTAATGGTTCCTGCATGAACGATAAAACATTACCCATAAAAGTGAAGGGAAACTGAAAGCAAAAGAAAGATTTTGGGTGTCATTGTCAATGATAAAATAAGACACAAGCTGCAGAGAAGCTGACAGGTTCGTCTGGGGAAGACTCGATAACAGGACGGGTCACTTTCATCGCTGCATCCTTGGTTTTACATGGATTTCACATTAAATTGAATGCGAAGGCAGATCAAACCGTCACTCAGGATCTGTTTTCGCTGCTGATATGTTGGTTTCAGTAGCCAAAAGTTTCACTTTAGTCGACCAGTCCTAAATGAGTGAAGATATCATTAACTGCATATGAGAAAACACGAATAAATAGTCAGTAAAAATTAAAAAAACTGACGGATAATCTGTTTTCTGCGTCATTCGTATTTCCTCCTACTGTGAAAAGTTGTCCAGATTCCTAAAACCATCAAAACAAAAACCCAAAGAGATTCTTTGAATGAAAATGGAAAGATGTTCTTTGCAGTGGTCACTGAATTTCTAACATTCGGCTGCCACGTTTGTTTACTTTCTCCCTGGTGTGAACACATATGCATGGCTGCAGCCATCACATCTACACATGTCACCCTTTCGCACAAACACACTGGATCCCAAGTCCTTAGACTCTCACAATACAGGCCTTCCAGCCATATCTTAACCTAATTCTTTGCATAAATCCTTCTCGTAAGATTCTACAAACAATACTCAACATTTCAGAGGCTTTTTTTGCAAAACGTGGCGCATTTATTGTGCTTTTATGAAAAAAAAAGCTTCCTCTTTCCGGTACAGATGTTCTTAGCACTTTTTCCTTTGCTGCATGTAAAAAAATCAGTACATTTTCCGTGTAAAAGCATGTATTTTAAATAAATAAAACATTTTAACCAATAGAAACATCCTTTAAGAGTTAAGCTGCAACGCACGAAGCTATGAACAAATATGTCAGTTGCATGTTGTCATGCTCGCTCGCCCTCTCTCCCTTTCCTTGTGTTGTGTAACCACTGACGCACTCGTGATCCGTGAAAAAGTAGAAATCAGTTTTGCTCCGTTGATCCCAGAGGTCAGCGGCACAGAGAGACGGAGGGGAGAGCAGCGGCGGGAACGAGAGGCCAAAATAGAAAGGAAGAAAAAAAAAAAAAAAAAAACAGGGAGGGGAAATGGTTCCAAACATCATCCAGAAAACGGTTTGCCCGTGCCGCCGCAATAATTGCCTTGACGATGTTTTCCCAACCTTTGCTCATTGTCTGTGTGAAACAGCACAGCCAGGAAATAAGAGCAAAAAATGTTCAGAATGCAGGAAAGAAATGAAAACTCACCAAACGAAACGTTATTACTGAGAATACATGAATCCAGAAGGGTCAACGTTTATTAATGCGTCAATCTATAGATATATTATTAAGATGTTCTTATACATTCATGTAAATGGATTTAAAAACAAACAAAAAGATGTGAAACTTTATTCTGACGGTGATAATGCAGATGTTTAAAGACGGGTTTATGATGATGCAGGACTATTCCCAGTTTACCAGCTGGAGTTTAAAGTTTTGACCAAAAGTCGAGACGGTCAAAATGGCCGCCAACTGAAATGAAATGGTTCTATATCTAGAATCACACCTTGATTATTGACCTACAGGCAAAGGGGTTGAGTCAATACAGATAAGAAAGTAAATTTTGTGCTGATCATAGACAGTATTAAGAGAGAACTGGACCCTCCCCCTCTTGACATTCCAAACAGGAAGTCTCAGGAAGCCAAAATCTCATAGACTTCTATTGAAAAATAAATAGTTTTTACTCAGTCGTTCTATTTTCTTTGTCGCACGTTATAAACTGGCCAATCAGAAGCCTCAATAAAAACATTTCATAGCTTAACGTTGTGATCATTAAATACAATGAATTTTACCATTTTAAAAAAGCTAAAGTTAAAGTCCCATTCGTTGTCACACACCTAGGTGTGCCAAATTTGTTCTCCGCATTTGACCCATCCCCTAAGGGAGTGGTGAGCTGCAGACACAGCCGCGCTCGGGAACCATTTGCTGGTTTAACCCCCCAATCCAACCCCTTAATGCTGAGTGTCAAGCAGGGAGGCACTGGGTCCCATTTTTACAGTCTTTGGTATGACTCGGCCTGGACTTGAACCCATGACCTTCCAATCTCAGGACGGACACTCTACCACAAGGCCACTGAGCTGGTTACAATGGATTTTATTTTATTATTATTTTTTTTTTCATTTTATTACAATGGATTAAATTCAAGTAGAGTTTTTAAGTCGTAAAAAAAGTTGAAATTGTCCAGGTCTACTATTGGTATATATCATGATACATATTGCATCGTGAGTCGGGTATCGTGATATGTATCGTATCCCCAGGCTCTTCTCAACACACACAGTGTGCGTTTTTTTGTCAGGTGAGTTTAAAAGAAACTGGACTCTCACTAAGATTAAAGCTAAAGCTGAAGATAGATCATGAAAGGTGGAGGGCCAAAGACAGAGCCTTGAGGAACACCCAATGGAATTCGAGTGAAGCAAATTGAGGACAGTCTAAATGTAATCCAGGAAGGAGATACCAATAGAACATTTTGTGGAAGCAACAATCCTCTCAAGATTGTAATAGAAAAAAAAAGCAGGTTGGAAACTTGTTAAAAATCAGTCGGGTTGAGGGCAGGAATTTCCAAACTGGAGGCTGCAGTTTTTAGGGGAATAGATAACAGAGAAGATGAATGGGAGGAGAGAAGGGAGACGGGTCTTCAATAAAGGCCTTCAAAAGGGGATCTAGCTGACGGGAGAACGCTTAGAATCGTGAACAAGATTAGACATTTCTTTAGAGTTAGGCAGCTGGAAAAAAAAAAAAGAGGGAAAAGCTCAGGTACCAGGGGAGAGGTGAGAGAGAGGAAATAGAGCTGCGTTACTGGTTTACTTTTACCATTTAACAATTTCATCAGCGTTGCAGAAACTTTTGGAATACAAGAGGTGACAGGGGGAGGTTGTCTGTAGTTAATGTATTATTAGAGTATTAATATTCCTAATATATTATCCGATTGGTCACTGTTATACCTGATGTAAACGGGTCAGTCTGTGGACCGTCTCACGCCCATCAGTAACACATTATCTCTGTCTGTTGCCCCTCCCCCCCGGCTTCTAGAGGAGTGGTTTGTAGTAGCTTTGAGTAGTCCGTCCCACTTTAAGTCCTTGTAAAACTATATTGTGTTTATGTACTTCCAATATTAAACTCTCAACGTGTTGTCTGCAGTGTTATCGTTGTGTGGGCACACAACCTTCAAAATAAAAAAAGCTTTATTTTGAAAGTACAATTGAGGTTTTTACACAACTCTTTTGAGTCTAAATACCACTAGGATCCTGGGTAACATTTCTTGGATGTAACATGTTACCAAGAAGAATAATCCAAGGAGGTTAGACCAGAAAAAAATGGATGTAGTTTGACCAATAGACTACGACCCAATCCAAATTCCCCCCTCCCCCTTCATTTAGCCTCCAAACGGAGAGTTTTGAAAAAATAGTGTCACTTTCGTTCGATGACATCACCAATAACCACCGGTCAGCTAGCATTATTGCGACGCTTTCGATATTAAATTCTCCTAATGGAAACACCACAATTTCGAAAAAACTCGCCTTTTTCGAAATAAAGTTTTTGCGCTTAGAGGAGGTGGTATTTGGGCCGTATCGAAACAGTAGTTTTTCGAAAAACTGTAATGGAAACACTTTTTTCGAAACAAACGAGTCACGTGACCATTAACCGGATATGACGTTTCGGACAGGAAGCAGGAAAAGCTTTTTCACAGCAACTGGCTGCCTTGCGCACCGCACAGCGGGCGCCACGAGAGGTCCCACAGCATCGCACAGCTCATCAAAAGTTGAGCGTGTCATGCGAAAATGCTGAATCCACAGCTCTTCGGTGAATTCTTCAACCACGATTTCCCAAAAACGTTTGACTCTACGTCGCTCCCACGTATGAGGAGCCTGCCGCTCCAAGGCTCGGATCAGACGTAGACGTCTTCTCTGAATGGCGAGGATGAGAGCTAGCGCCGTGGCAGAAATGTGAATGAATCTACTGCACATCAAAATAGTGTTTATATCCGTCACCATGTTTTTTTAATGACTTATCGCGGGAATTACTTCGAGTTTTTCGCATAATCAGGGTTTAATGGAAACGCTGTTTTTTCGAAACAGTGTTTTATCGAAATTCTAGAAAGTTTTGCGCAAAAGTGTAATGGAAACGCAGCTCGTGTTATCGTTATCATGTCAGACTTCTGAATTGACCAATCACAAAATTCCACTGTAATACCTCATTTCAACCTATAGGGGGCAGCACACAACAGGGTTTTTGACTACATTTTGAAAAATTAAACAGTTTTATTTCAATTTGTCAAAACATTTGGCAACAGACAGCACTTCTAAAGCCCCATTTATAGACGTCAACAGCAAAAGAAGTTAATTTCGGGTTTGGTTACCCTTGGATTTAGCCCACCTAGAGTGGGAAAGAAGTCAGATTTATATTTCTTTATGGATGGAAAGACCAGATTTCTTGGACAGAGACTCTCTGGTGTTCGCCTCTTGGGTTTTCATGGGGCAAAGTTCTGGTTAGAAGGAAGAGGCAGAACGGGAAAACCAGACGAGACTCAATGGGACTTTGGGATTTTAGAGTGGAGATGAAGCATTTCTGTACATAGAAACCAATCAGTCAGAAGAGCACGGGGAAGAGGGAGAAGGAATGGCCAGCGATGAGTTATTAGAGGGTATCTGTAATCCTAATACTAAGAATAATGATAAAGGTAGAGGGTGACATAAAATTTTAGCCAAATTTGATTGGCTAAATGAATGTCCTTAAACATGACAGCCATCGTATTGCAAAAAACTGCAACTGTTAAACATTTTGGTGATTTTTTCCCCAGTCTAAGGGCATATATTTAGAAATAATTAGCTCTGTACCTCACAATTACACAGAGGGTTTTTTTTATTTACCGCTCGTAATTTCTGAAGGCTGGAGAAGCAGCCGGTCAGCGCGGAAACCAATTTGACCGATGCCCCCAATTTTTCAACCAGTTTGAGACCCCCCCCCCCAGAGGACCGCGCTACAGTTTTACGTCCAGTAATGAGGAGAGACGAAGTTAAACTGGATTTCAGGGAGAGCGTCTGGCTATTAAAAGACGTTTATCAACAAAACGGCCAACGGTGACCGAGGCCAATGAGTTCCAGCTGGTGCTTTGAGTCTAGAGAGTGAAGCAGAGCTGGTGCGGAGGTTAATGAAGCAAACCTCTGATGACACCACGCTCTGGTCTGATGCAATACAGAGGAGAGAGACTTCAAGTTCTTATGTGGAGTTGTTCGTCAGTGGGTTAGAGACCAATGGAAATAGGAGTTTGTGGTGTTTCTCTGATGATTGAAGACATATATTAGGATAATTGTCTGATTGCTGAAAGCAATCAGAGTATGTTATCCTATACCTTTATTATCTTTTTTTATTATTATTGTCTGATTGCTGAAAGCAATCAGAGTATGTTATCCTACTGCTTTATTATATTTTTTTCTTATTCTCTTTTCTTATTCCGTCAAAAGTTTGACGCACTACTCCTCCTACAGTTTTGTAGCTACAAAGTTGAAACTTATACAGTTTGTAGAGTTTGGTTGTGTGAGGTGTGCTATTATACAGTTTTTCGATTGTACCTATGGTTGATTTTATATTAATATTTTTATGAATTATTTTTCCCATTGACTTAACATTGAAAGCATCTTTAAATGGTTATATCTTCAAAAGTAGTAAAGATAATTTCATGAAACCTTAGAATATTGTAGCCTATAGTAAACTGCACGTCCTATTAAAATTCTAGCTCAATGGTACTCTATAGCGCCACCAGGTGGTCGTTTTAGTAAGCAATTCGTTTTTGGCCTCTATCTCGAATACCGTAAGTCAGAAATTTATGCTTTCTTTTTCTGTGTGTTCCTTGGATGCTAATGAACGTTTTTCAAATTGGGACCATGGACTTCCGTCTACTTAGATTTTTCGCAATTTGCGATTTTTCGTAAAACACGTTTTTGGCTCCAAATTCAACATAGTTTTACCAAACTTGACAAGATATCTTACATACCCTATTTAGAGTACCCCGAATCCAATGGTACCACTCAATTGGCGATATTCCTTACCGTTTTGGAGATAATCGTAATGTTAATGAGGTGGGTGTGGTCACTGATTTTTTAACATGCTCTAAATCCTACAAAGATTGTCAAAACTTCACAAATTTTGAAACATAACTTCATCCTACAGTGATAAAGAAGTACGTAAAGTTTTATGAAAATATTCCTATAGGTGGCGCTATAATTTAGGAAATTGTGTTTAAGCCTCTATCTTTTGTTTTTAAATCTTTGGCGTCATCTAGTGGTGGTCTGATGAAAGTTTGAAAGGCAATTTCTCTAGATCTGTGGAAACTGACATATGCATACATATATAAAGTGGGTATTTTTGGCTTTTAATAGTAACAGCTTTAAAATTGCTTTAATACGGTATTGCTTTCAGCAATCAGACGCAATTTCTTTATAGGAATTGCAAATCTAGTTATATTTTCTTATTCCGTCAAAGTTTGCCGGACTACTCCTCCTACAGTTTAGCAGCTACACAGCTGAAACTTATACAGTATGTAGGGCTTGGTGGTGTGACGTGTGCTTGTATTCAACTTTTTAATTGGAGTTATGGTTGATTTTATATTAATATTTTTATGAATTATTTTTCCCATTGACTTAACATTGGGAGCACCTTTAAATGCTTATATCTTCAAAAGTACTAAAGATAATTGCATGAAACTTTCCAATATTGTAGCCTATCGTAAACTACACGTTCTATTAAAATTGCAGCTCAATGGTACTCTATAGCGCCACCAGGTGGCCGTTTTAGTAAGCAATTCGTTTTTGGCCTCTATCTCGAATACCGTAAGTCAGAAATTTGTGCTTTCTTTTTCTGTGTGTTCCTTAGATGCTAATGAACGTTTTTCAAATTGGGACCATGGACTTCCGTCTAACTAGATTTTTCGCTATTTGCGATTTTTCGTAAAACACGTTTTTGGCTCCAGATCCAACATAGTTTGACCAAACTTGACAAGATATCTTACATACCCTATTTAGACTACCCGAATTCAAGGTACCACTCAATTGGCGAAATTCCTTACCGTTTTGGAGATAATCGTAATGTAATGAGGTGGGTGTGGTCACTGATTTTTTAACATGCTGTAAATCCTACAAAGATTGTCAAAACTTCACAAATTTGAAATATAACTTCACCCTACAGTGATAAAGAAGTACGAAAAGTTTTATGAAAATATTCCTATAGGTGGCGCTATAATTTAGGAATTGTGTTTAAGCCTCTATCTTTAAAACCACTCAACTAGGTTCTGATGAAATTTAAAGGCATAGGTTTTGCAGATCTGTGGGACTGAATAACATACTAGAAAGTGGGCTCTTGCTGCGCCACTAGTGGTGACTTAAGAATAGGATAAGCTAAGTTTGGATGGGTTCCTGTTATCTTTCCAAATAGTTGCACGTACCAACATCCAACCACTTGTATTTTTGCTTAAGTTGATTCAAGGAGGTTTTGGTTTTAAAATTTCGTACCTTTTGGGTTTATGGTTGATTTTATATGAATTTTTTAAAAATATTTTTCCCCCTTGACTTAACATGGGAGCAAACTTTAAATCCCTATTAAAGAAAAGTAGTTGATAACTTGGTTATTGAACTTTGTAAGTAGATACTTTTTTAAACCAGATCTTTAAAGTCCTCAATCAATTTTTAGTCTTTGTGCCACCTGTGGTCTGTTTTAAAACTTAAAAAGTGTATAGCCTTATTCTCATTGCATTTGTCTAAAACACTTGGCTTTAATCCTATATGATTTATTAGATAGGAATATACACCTTTACTAATCAAAATTTGCGATCTCTATTTTGTGTAAGGACTTTTTCTCAATTACAGAGATTTTTCAAAACACTTTTTCTACTCCCCGTGTGAAAGTTTGAAAATTTTACAATTTCTGCACATACCCTATTTGGGCTACTCAAATCCAATTGGTAATATCCGTTTCCATAGTTCCGAGGACTGGTTTTGCGTAAACTTATCCCAAATTTAGACAGAATGAGATTTATGTTGCAAAGCTGCAGTCCCCTTCCCCTCTTTGAAAAGTTGACATAACTTCACCAAATTTTTAAAATTTCTTCCACTGTGTATGGTTGAGTAATGAAAAAAAAAAAAAAAAAAAAAAAAAAAAAAATTAAAAAAACTAAAAAAAAAAAAAATGAAAAAAGTTTTTAAAAAAAAAAAAAAAAATTTCATAATTTAAAATCAATTTTTCTAAAAAACTAAAATTTAAAAACTAAAAAAAAAAAAAAAAAAAAAAAAAAAAAGCCCTATGTAAAAAATAAATCTTAAAAAAAATAAAAAGGAAATAAAAAATTAAGATAAAAAAACTTCTTTAATTTTTTAAAATTTCAAAACATTTTTTCTACTTCTTTTATTTCAAACAAAACACTTTCTTTAATTAAAACTACTTTTCTGCCAATACCTATTTGGGCTACTGCAAAAAAAAAAAAATAAATTTTTCCATAGTTTAAAAAAAATTTTAAGAAAAACTTCAAAAAAATTAGAAGAAAAGAGAAAAAATGTTTGCAACTTTGAAGCTCCTTGAAAAAAAAAAAAAAAAAACTTCTTTTCCACAGTGTAAGATGAGTAAGCCGCAACCAACTTTCACAACAGTGCTCCCGTAGGTGGCGCTACAGCCAATTCCTGACGTTTCCTCTAATATCTCCAAAAGTCCTTGACCTACGCGGACGAAACTTGGTGCGTGCGTCGTACGGAAAGTCTTTAACGCTTGCAGCTAGAAAATATTTTAGATCGGTATTGCTTTCAGCAATCAGACGCAATTTCTTCAGGGAATTGCAAATCTAGTTGATCTTAAAATTGCATTTATGAGTATTTCTATATTCAAATCATTGAGAATCAGGAGCAAATAAACATAAATCAGTTTTGACTGTATTTGTAAAATAGAAAATATGCAGAGTTGGTCAGAAGATCTGTTCATCTGTTCATCTCCAGGGTTTCCCGCCGTTTCCGTTCTAACAGTAATGTGAGTTTGGGGCGTGAGGGGCTGTAAGCTAGTGGGAGATTCTGTAAACAGACAGTTCTCAGAATCAGGGAGGGGAACGGGGGCTCATTTCCTCAGAGGTAATGGTCCCGCCTACATTTCAAAGGCAAATTTCTACTGAAACTATGTATGTTCTAGAAAAAAAAAATGTATTTGGGTAAAAATGGCACAATCAGAGCTAAAAACAAGATCAAAAGATGACGGGAAAAAGTGTTTTTGTACATTTGGCTGATATTTACACAAAAAACTTTTCAAAATTACTGGAAAAAAGTGAAATGAGTTAAAATTTTTTGTTTTTAATACATAAAAAAAAAATAGGTTGACGTTTTAATCAACTCAGAAATGTAATTTGATAAAAACTTTTATCTTTAAATGCGAAAAATTATATATTTTTTAAATAATTCAGTGAATGACTTTTGCTTGAAAGAACCTAAATATAATAACTGTGAATCTTAATATTCAAACGCCAATTCAAAACCTTTAAGGTTTTATGAAATAAACCTTATTAACCTCGGTCAGCTAACTCCTGACAGCTAATGGGACTTTAAAAAAAAAACATGTTTTTAGAAGACGTCCATTGGACCAATAATGCATTATGTCTTTTCAAGGTTGACTCACAGCTTTAGACAGACAAACACAGCCTGTCGCTTCGCTCACAGAAGTCAGTGCCGCTGGTCACAACTGTCGACGGGGGAAAACTTCTGCTTTTGAAGGACCTTTGCAGACACTTCGATTAAAAAAAAAATAAGAAAGAAAGAAAGAAAGAAAAAGGACCAGGAAGATGTATAAAGCTAAATCTGTGTCCTAACACCAAGCTTTGTCCTGGACTTAAAAAAAAAAAAAATTCTATATTCTGAGAGTTGCATGTAACACCTTTAGGTTCATACGTCTGCACTTTATAGGACAACACTTTATGATACTTTAAAGCATTAGTTAAGCATTAGTTAACACTTAACTGATATTCTGCTCATGTCAACTGTGCAATATTTTATAATGATTTTATTCGTGTGATTTTGACACTTGTGATCAATTTCTATTTATTTTACTGGAAAAAATTGTTAATTTTTTTCCAAGTGAAGCTTGTTCTGTTTCAATTGTACAATTGTAATTGGTAACAAAGCTCTTACATCTCATGTAAAGACTTTAGAAAGCAAAAATTATAGTCAGAAAAGGTCTCAAAAACAGTAAGTAATAAATGTTTTATAAATATATGAATTCGTTTTGAGTTAAAACAAGAATATGGGTTTACAAATGATTTATTTACATATTAACTCTATGTTCAAAAATGTGGATGTATATCTATAAATTTACAAGTTTTTAAAAATAATTTACTAAACGAGCTTATAACTGGTTTGTACATCATTAAATACTTAATTTTAAATGTTTAATTGTTAATAAATAAAGTCTTAATATAGTATTAATAAATATGTTATAGTATTTTTTTTAAATTATGAATAAAGTGTTAATAACAACACATATAAGCAGCTTAATAAAGTAGGAGTTAGGCTTTATAAATGATTAATTAAGTCTTAACTAATGATTAAAAAATGTGCTATTATAAAGTATTACTCCAATTTGTATTGCAACTTGCAATAACTACATTTCTTAAAGATCTAGATGAACATGGAAAATGAAATCAAGAATCTTCCTTTGGATGGAGCAAATAATCTAAGAAGAACCAGCTGTGGTAAACAGTAATGGACAGAGAGTAATGACTAAAAGAACAAAACCAAGATATAAAAATGAAACTCTCAGGCCAGCCTTTCCCAACATCCTCTTTCTATCCTTCCATGGATTTTAGGAAAGGTTTGCTCTTCCTAATGGTTCTCCGGCTTTCCTCTTCCACTTAGCAGTTCAAAGTTGAGGCAGATCTTTCTGATGTCCTTCACATTCTTGTTTCTTCCATCCTTGAGGATGGCTTTGATGCTCATTCTGTCCAAGCCGAAAGTGCTAGGTATTTTTTTTAGTTTACGTTGAGTATTTTCATGGTTTCCAACATTTTTTTGTCATTAAATCAAAATAAAATAGAGAAAGTGGCGCGCAGATGCAGTCTTTAGATCAAAAACAAAATACCATTTAACCACCCGGCTAACAAAAGTGCACATGGGCATTTTTTTAAAACCACCACCCACTGTTTTATATATAGTCTTGTACACCCGCAGCATCCCGACACGCATCAATGTTTCATTATCTTCCACTGGTCAATTTTCAAGCATCAACACACATCACCTCCCCAAAAAGCTGCAATTTAATCACCACTCAGACCAGCTTAGCAAGCAGCACAAGTATGTTTTAAAAACGAACGCAATTTTTTATTTGCAAACAACGTCTCATTTTGTGATCCTGCAGCAGAGAGTTGGGCCGGAGCTGTTTCTAAATCCCACAGAAGCCCGGCAGTTTCTGTGGACAGGCAGTAACCATTCCTTTCTTGATCCCCACTGTGAAACTGATGTCCAAAGAGCTTTGATATGGAGTAACAAGAAAGAGACTGGAGGAGGAGAGAGTAGGGAAAAATGAAAGATGCAGCGGCTGGAGAGTGGAGGGCAGACAGAGATGAATAGAGTGAGACAAAGGCAAAGAAGGAGAGAGATAGAAATAGTCAGAGCAGAGGCCAGAAGCAGAGGGAATTTATCTGTTTGGGAGGGGGGCGGGAGTAGTAAAAGTGCCATAGAGGCAAAAAGCAACAAAAAAAAAAAAGAAAGTTGGAACTTTTCTGTGAGACTTGAGAGGATAATTAGTGAGTGAATCCAGAAGTGTAAGTTTTCAGTCCTAAGCCTTCATGCAGAGGGATTAGACTCCATCTGAACGACTCGCTCCTCTCTGTATTCCCTCTAGCTCTCATCTCATTGCTCTAGAGTGGACGATCCACTCAAGAGCAATGAGGAAAACCAATTTATGGCAAGTGGTCCCGTCTCATGCTCTCAAACAACCAAGATTCCTGGAACACTCACTGAAGCACTAAACCAGGGGGGTCAAACTCAATCGCACCGGGGGCCAAAATCCAAAACGCACCTCAGGTCACGGGCCGAAAAGGATAAACATTTATTGAACACTCTAAAACTACATTTTTAAAACTTTAAAACAGTAACTTTTTAACATAATTATGAACTAGATACATAGGAATACCTGTGATAATGCTAGTGTGAATGCTATAAGCTGAATTTGGCCGCTGACGATACTGAAATTGACAGTCAAAAATGCCGAAGCTGAAAGCCCGCTAAAATATTAGCTAAATGCCAAATTAGCCTAAAATGACAAAAAATAAATAAATAAAAACTTAGGATAGCCAAAACAGCTAGCATGTAGCTGAAAAAAATAGCTAAGCTTCGAAACAGGCTAAAAATTTTTAGTAAATCCCAAAATAGTCCAAATAGTCCAAAAGAATGCTTATAATTAAAACTTTACAAACATAACTTTAGAACATAATTATGAACAATAAAAAGTCAGGAATATTATTCCAGAATAAATCAATTCAAACCTTAAATAACTTTTCAATATTTTACTTTCCATAAAAATATATTTTGTCAAAGTTATACACGTTAAAAATGAGCACAAGATAACGTCGGGCCATTAATAATGATAAAATAAAATCATCTGGAGGGCCAGATAGAATCACCCAGAGGGCCGGATCTGGCCCCCGGGCCTTGACTTTGACACATAGACACACACACAGCACTAAACTGTGTACTTTTGCTTTGCTACCTTCTTTAAAAACCTCCTGAACACTGGAACCAACCACTAGGGACAAACGCGAGGTTCAGTGGGGACACTTCAACACATGGGAGGGCAAGGCGGAAACCCAAACCTCGACCGCTCTACCCCTGTACCACGACCTTCCCGCATTAACAACCTAGGCTTCACTCCTAAAACCATTTAAAAAGTCAAAAATTTATGATCAATAAAATGAATAAAGTAATTCTTAAAACAAAGTAAATAGTTTTAGGTTTGGTCTTAAAAAGATGTGAGTCATTGATGGTCTAAAGCTCAATGGACAAAGAATTCCTCCACTGAGAAGAGTCATCACAATGTTCCAGGTGTCTCCCGCCCGGGTCCTTGTGAGTTACTACCCTATACTTGACCCTTGATCCCCTGGATCAATGACTGATCAACTAAAGCAGCTGCAAAACAAGCAGGGCGGTAGCTCACCAAGAACAGGGTTGGAGACCTTTAGACCATTGATTATGTATGAGTCCCAACTGGAAGTTCCCGCTGGCTCCAAGGATCCCAAATCCCACAGACTTCAATAGAGAAATAAACAGCTGTTACTCAGTCATTATATTTTTTAGATTAACCATTCTTGTCAGGATGACCAATCAGATACTTCAATTAAAGTAGGTGGTCTCACATCAAATGTTTGAAAGTTTCAATGACCCGATTCTCCCAATCCAACTTTCAAGAAGTAGGGGTTCCAATAAGCTCACTCCTAAATGGAAATAATGGTTGCCATAGAAACAATGACTCGGACCAATTGGTGCTTTACACTATGGTCACATATCCCAAAATCCCACCGTTGGGCAACAGTTGGCCAGCCAGAATTAATGGCTAATAGCAGCTCTGATGTAGTCCATATCAAGTGCCGGGGGGTTGACTGGCCCCCAACTACCAACGTCTACATTTACGGCTATCAAACGACTTTTAAAGAAAATCCGGCATGAAATCTTAAAGATTCCACCAATACCTCCCCGCTGATCTGTGGCAGTTGTGACCGTAGTATTACTGACGTTGCCTGGTTCCAACGTGGCAACAGAATGAACTTAATTTGGTTGGAACCATTTTCTTAGACCTAGATGGTGGAAGAACCAAAAGGTTCTGATAAGGCATTGATCGGACTCTGCCAGGTTGGTTTTGGCTTGAAGGTTTTCTTGCGCTAAAAGGTTTATGGGTATTAGTTGTGTAAAATTAAAGAAAATAAAGATCATTGGTAAAACTTGTTTTGAAGAAGAGGTAATGCTGAAAGAAAAAAAAAACTAACCTCCAGACAAACTTCATTTTGGATATCTGCTTGTGTTGGTTTGGTAAAATAAGTCAAAAAAACACAAAAAAGAAGAAAACATGGACCGCACTGAGCAGATTTATAACTCAAATATTCATAGGTACCTGGATTGCATAACCTGCATCTCTTCACAACTTCTCGTCCAAACTTTTTCTTGGTTCCCACTTCAGCAGCTCTGTAGGCTGAGGTTATTTTTCTGGTTTTTTTTTCAATCATTTTCTCCTTCACCTTTGGGTAAATCACACTAGGGTATACCTGCAACTAAGACTCGTATTTTCAGGTGGATAAACGCTTGGCTGTTGGAATCCCACCAGAGTTCAGATGATCTTCACAGCTGCCAAAACAAAGCGGAATGTCCAAAGAAAAAAAAATATTTGGTCCAGACCAAAGAATCCGACAATGAAACTTTTCTGGGCTACAGAACGCTTGAACAAATGTTGCAACCAACAATGTGAAATGTGACCATCTACTAACATTTATGGGGGATAAATTCACTATTTGAAAAGATAAAGAAACAGGTAAGTACTATAATCAACAGCATTTTTGCAAAGCATGAGTATTAACGGGTTTGCTTCCACAAGACGATTAAATGTGACGGTTTTGTTGAGTTTACAGCTCATACATTTGGAGGCCTACCAATAGAAGAACGATTAACGCTACAGGAATTAGACGACTGGTAGCCCCGTGGAGTCATTGTTGTTTAATTAAAAAAAAAAGATTTTTCTCACCAGGCCAAAGGTTTTGAGTCAGATCCTGTGAGTACTCACGGACGCTGAGGGGTTCCAATTTGGCTTAAAAGCACTAGGTAATAATAATCATCATTAAGTCAATTATAGAATGGTTTTTTTGCCCACTTTATGAGCTGAGGTTATATTCAACCTGCTGGTGTGTTTAGGGAACCATATGCCTTTTCAGTTTTTTGGAGAAATCTCTAAATGAATCTCAAATATTGTTGGAGGTTTTGTACGGTAACTGTCATTGCGTTGCCTACTTTTTTTTATTTTTTTTATTTATGTTGTGGATTGCCATGTTTTTGTTGTCTCTTCTAAAGCCTAAGTCACAAACACCCGTACAAGGGCTGTCGCGTCCGGGTGTTGTGACTTTCTGAGTTATCTGTTTGTAGAAAAATTTGCTTGAATATTTTAGCTCTACAGGCTTACCGAGAGGCCAGCAGATTTGTCTGTTTTTTCTCACGGAGAGCCGTACCCACGTACAGTTGTGACTAGAAATGTAGTTTCCTGCTTATATGGTGATTCCCTCCATTATGGAACTCCAACTTATGGAAACGGAAGCATCCAAGTCCTGTAAAAGACTAAGGCCAAATCTGAATCCTACCCCTTCTCCCTACCCCTACATTTAGCCCTCGATGATGTCATCAGTAGTCGCCAATCATCTACGTTAGCATGTTGCTGCTAGCGCTCGGAAATACACGCCAATGTCAGTTTTATAACTTTAAAAAGTCATGTCAAGTCCTTATTATATAAATGTAAACATCTGTGCTTCAGAGCGCATCCACAAGAAGAAATACATTTCTCCCTGCAGTGGAAGGATACAGTCAGTAGTCTCTATGTATTAAACAATTTCAGACACCCCTATATCTACAAATGCCCCGACAATTGGAGGGGCAGGACGAGCCGTATTGGTAGGGGTAGAAGTTGGATGGGATGGACATTTTTTGCCACGGGTGAAAGTACAACCTAGAGCAGCGTGGGCAACTTTTTGATTGGGGCCAGAAAGGTTCTAAAATTTGGTTAAGGGCGGACAAGGAGCAGATGAAGGAGTGATTTGGTAATGAACCTCATAAACTAAGATAATATGGATTTAGAGAAACATGCTTTAATTTGGATTAAAATTCACATACATTAATTTAAAAACAGAAATTTGGGAATTTTAATTTCTAAATTTTGATTTTTGTTCTCTTTTTGGTGATCCAATGGGTTGATGTCCTTCAGAGGAAAATGCGAACTCAAAGAAATCCGAAAAATCACCTTCTGACTCAGAAAAAACAACATGACGCCAGAGAAACAACAGAAGAAACCAGAATACAAGGAAATCAATATTAGGATTTTTGTTCAATGTATTTTCAATTGGGGGCAGATTAAGTATCTTAAGGGGCCGTATGTGGCCCCCGGGCCGTAGTTTGCCCACCCCTGATCTAGACTAAGGCCGAATCGGAATTTTTCCCCGACCCCTTAAAGCTTCTCCCTACCCCTCCAATCGGATTTGAAGGGGTAACATGTCCAAAATAGTTTTTCTTAAAGGAAAAGAATAGGGGCTTAAGGCTGCGTATCCCTCTGCTGGTGGCGTGATACCGTCCAAATTTGAAGACTATTTTTTTTTCCAGAACTCTCCATTTGGAGGGCTAAATATAGGGGTAGGGAGAAGAAACTCACAGCCCAGAAGATTAGATAAGATTAGAAATGGTTTAATTCAAGCAATTAAAAAAAGGTGCAATACAATCAATCATCTGAAGTTTGCATCTATAAAGACACGCCAAACACAGGATAACTAGACATTAAAGATTACCTGAAAGGGAGCGGGAGGAAACGAATTTATATAATCCCACCCCAACCATTTCCTTTACGTGTTTTCCGGTTCATAACTTAAGATCAGATATTTAAATCATTTGAACATAGATTTAGATCACGCAGAAGACCACCTTGATGTAGGTCGAATCAAGGACAATATAGAATAATGTATAATACATTATAAATCTGAAGACTATGTAATGAGATTCAACTAAAGAGAGATTGTAATGTATTGAATCATTGAAAATATTAGGAAAAACATCTTAAAACAGTGCTACAGTTACTTTATAACTCCACCTCTATATGCCTGTAAACCTTTAAACCCGGACAGAAGTTGCATCATTTGTACATAGATTACCATGAGCGTTTCCCCGCCACGTGAAACATATCTTTACGAGCCGGATGCGCTCAAAATAAATCTTGAATTTCTGGAAAGCGATGTGTGGCGTGCTGATAACTGGAGCAATAAGTGGAGCAGAGCCTGATCTGCTGCTACGGCTCAGAAAAAAGTTTGCCGTATTGTCCAAGCTATGCATCAAAGGACGCTTGGGCCAGGAGCAAGCAGGGGAATACGACTTCTCCTATAGGTGGAGAGGAGCCACGCTGTGGTGTGGATTCAAAATCTATATATGTTTTCATGAAATATATCTTTCCACAGCACTGATGTACAATCCTGACCTCTTTGTGAGCCGGTAATCTTTCCTCCTGCCCTCTCTATCCCATCTCAGCTCTGTAGTCTCATCTGTTTTTTCCCAGAATGCCATTTACAGAGCCCTCTGACTACTCTGTCATTTACAGCACATGACTCTAATTGTATAGTGTGATGTCACTTTTAATGTTCGTCAAATCTTTGAGTTTTACAGTAAACTGGACCGTGTTTGTCGCTAGGACTCACTAATCTTGATGCTGAAGCGGAGAGAAAATAACCAAAACTGCAGTCTGGTGTTTATTCATACGGTGTGGCGAAGATCACTGCAAGGTTAATGCAAGTATAGATAATCATTAACATCTTCACCTAAGCATAAGTTGCAGTCCCACTGCAGTCTGTCTAATTTCCGTGCCCTTGGACGGCTACAGGAAAGTGGAGCGCCCGGATCAAACCTCCACGGACTCAAACGGGGGGAGTTCAGAATCACGTGTTGGAACTGGGTCTTTGTCGTACGGACTGAAGCGTTTGTGAATGCTCGCCTGGTTTTGATTGACGCGGTGGAACCAGATACTCTCGTGTGTCACAAACCGACGAGCCTGAAACGGTGTGGTAAATTTCCACTGTGCGGAAGCCAATTCTGGATGTCAGCAGAGTTTAGGGTGACACACGGCGGCTGATTGATGGATGCGACCAAGAGATATGAAAACACAGGGACTAATATTACAGCTGGAGAACTTCTCATCGAGAGCATCTCATCGCCAAAAACTCACGATGGTTCAAGTTGCTCAAAGCCCTTTTGTTGTCACGTTTTAACCCAATATAGTGAATCAACTACTTCACCCATGAGTCTGCATTGACTCATTTGCAATAAAACAGAGAAATGTATTTGTGTTCTGGAAGCTGCAAAACCAATAAGAACGAAAACAAGAGAAGAAGAAGGAGAAGAAGGAGAACCATTGTTCAAACAGAGCTCAAGAAAGATTGAGTGTCACCGCACAAACCCCAAAATGTACTGTGTGTGGCTTAACCCTTAAACACCAGAGACGGTGTAAATAACACACACTCTTTGACATACCATGAACATTTGACCAATTACACAATAGGCGTATATCAGCTGATTTTGCGTATCGGCTTTTACTAATGTGCAACTCATCACTTCACTGCTGTACAGTGGTTCATATCAGTGCAAGGCTACTTTTCTCCACTTCTTAGTTTTGTTTATGTAGAAGAAAAGAATCTATATGAGTCGCTCCGGAGTATAAGTCGCACTTTTAGGAGAAAAGTCCAACATTTATGGACAAATTCAACAAGCCGGATCTAATGTTGAATTTGACCCTGAATGCGTCAAATTTGATTCCGCTGCTTCTTATGAGTAAAATTTAAAGCTCAAAGTTTGTCCAAAAATGTGTTCGTAAACTAGACCCTCCCATTGCGTGTGGAGAAGCTAACTTTTAGCCTCACGGAGGCTTTGACTGTATATCTCGTTTAAAATACGTGAAAGATACGGACGATGGTGAGAAGTTATTTATTTTTAAGATCTCTACAAAAGCATCTATAATCATGTCTTCAAGTCTGAGTTTTTCTTACAATGATGGTCACCTTCTTAACCTGCAGGAGCTGCATCTGAATAACAACAAAAATAATATGAACTTGATGTGTTTTATCGTGTTTGTTTTGAACGTCACTTCTTCTTCTTCTGTGTTTCTGTCAGCAGACAGCAGCAAACACCTACAGTACCCTCTAGTGGTCATTAGTGGGAAACAACCGCTAAATGGCAACCGGATGTAGGTGGGTGTAGAGTGTAAGAGTGTATTTATGTCTAAAAAAATCACAAATAAGTCCCACCTGAGTATAAGTCGCACCCTGTCCAATCTATGAATAAAAATGCAAGTTATTTTCCAGAAAATTTGGTACATAAATATATATAGTGGTGCAAATCTCACAAATCCTGCTCCAGACTTTTTCCTTCCACAGCTCTGTTCCGATATATGAAAGACTTGATATCATAGAATTCTGCCTGGGTAAAATTTCAATATTGTTTCTCAACAATGATCAATTTCCAAAGGGTCAGCACTTGAAAGGAACGCCATCCATACATCCTTAACAGATCAGAGTCCCTGATTGGTCAAAGTTCATCCTGGTATGACTTAAACATACCTACGTAGAGTCTGAAAGTGAGGTTGAAGTTTTTAAAATCCCAAAACTTAAATTATTGTAGTGTTTTCATGAAAGAAGTCAATTAAAAGTGCTGAAGGCGGTTTGATCTCTTAGCTTTGGGAAGACAGAGGAGCTCCAAAATTGTCCAAATATGATGGTATCTCCACCATAAAGCTGTTTCACTTGTCCTGTGTGTTTGGGCAACACAAGTTGTCATAGATGGACGTTTGGCTAAGGACTCCCCGCCTCAAAAATTGACGTTTTTGCTCCTCTAATTAAATTAGGGGGGCTCCCCATCCCCACAAACCAATAAAGAAGGTTCCCTCTACTTAAACCAATACGGACACGTGCTGACTTGAACTGGTAACTGGTACCAGACCCATGGCTCTAGTTTGTGGACCGGGTTAGGGTACTGACAAAAATGCCCCTTGATGTTATTGGAACAGCGACGAGTTAAGGACTCCCAAAACGTCAAAAAGTGTCCTTAATCAAACGTCAATATGTGACGACTCGGGGATGAGAACGAATTGGTTTGGGCCTTGAGACGAGAACAGAAATAAAGAGTCCATCCGGTCTCTAGGTAACGCAGATGTGACACTGAAACAATGAGATGCCATCTCGACAAACTTCCCCAACGGTTCAGGCCAAACTCAACTGCACACATAAGGCCAAAACAAAACGAAATCTCAATTCCAAGCGTCTGATTTCATTGTTTTTTTTCTCTGACTGAAACCAAACATCAGATCAAAGGAAGCCACTTCCTCTTCAGCAGTCACACGTCCCCGAAAAAAAAACATGCGCATCTTCAAAAACAGAATTTAATATTAATATCCACTGTTTAAAGAGACTCTAAATATTCCATTGCACAACTTACTCTCATCATTTTGTTCTGGGATTTGATATTTATGAGTACAAATCACTCAGTGCAGCTCTTCCATCCACACATCACTCTGATCTGCTCTTCATCCCAGGAAATGTGGGGAGCTCATTAAGCCTCCCTTGATTTGAGCTTATTTTTATATATATATATAATAATATATATATACAAATAAAAAAAAAACATGATTTTATTTATTGAACTGATGAATGAAAAACCAGCAAACAGGAAACACACACAGGTCTCACTGTTCAGACAAGAGCTCAGCAGGGAAAAAAAAAAATAGAGTTTGCTGTACCTTTGTTTCTACCTACAGGTTTCGGAGCGGAGAAAGGATCCGTGGAGATAAAAGAGGGAAGAGTGTCATCATCAGAAAGACACATGGAAAAGAAGAAGAAGAAGAAGAAGAAGAAGAAGAAGTGAGTGTTTATTTATGCTGCACGCTAACAAAAACAAACATGCAGAGAGAAAAGCAAAAGGATGAAAAAGCATGGCAACATACCAGGGCGCACAAAATGAGTCATGGCCTTGTTTTAAACCAAAAGCATGTTTTAAAACTAATATTTGTCACATATATATGATTTATACATATACGCATATATAGGGTTTTTTTCCTAATACAAAAAAAAATAAATGTTTTCAATTTAAAACACAAACTAATTAGGTGACTCTGAATATATTTAAAAGTTTCTTGAATACATTATTTTACTGTCTACATCAATCGTAAGATTTTTTTTCTGTTTCTGCATTTTTTGTAGAGGGATATTTTAAAAAGATAATTAACTTCATGAAACCTTTAGCAGTTTGTACATATTTTTGTGCGGACTTCCAAATATTCTGCATACTCTCTTAAAGACTAGAGTAGCCTGTGGAATACAGTGTGCCCCACTAAATCGCAATCTTGCTATTTTTAAAAACCTCTAACTGTGCTATTTTGTTATTACGTTCTGATTGGCTGTTGACCTCGTCAATCAATCTCCTCTACAGAATGCCTTCAGTTCCTGTGTTTACTGAATTTTCTGATTTCGAGTAAGAGAGAAAAGTTTGTCCGTCTGATAAAGGTGTGAAGGGTTTCATTGCCTCAAAACATCTATAATCCCCTAATTTCACCTATTAGAGGTTATTTGTAGATCTTTAGCAATAAACGAGGGAACGCTGTATTCTGTGAAACCCTTGGAAAATCCTTTTGAAAGTGAACGGTTAAGCTACTTCAATGTGAGCATGTGTGCATATCCAACACTTTCTGGTCATACTGGGTGTCCCCAACTCGTCGTTTTTGATAAGCTGGTTGTTCTCATTGAATCAGGGGTCCCCAATCGTCTACAGTATGTAACCAAGGTCAGGGTTAGAGTACCAGTACCAGGTTAGGGTTAGAGTACCGGTACTAAGTTAGGGTTTGGGCACCGCTCCAGTCCACGTCCTGTTACCAGTCCGTGTTTTGATGGTTGGTGACCCCTGATAAGTATTTTTACCTTTTTATGACCCCTTATTTAATTGGAACAGCTAGCACAGTTGTAGATATCCGAAACATCAAAAAGTGACGTGGAGAAGGCCTGAAACGTTCATATATATATTTATATAAAGAGTAGTGAGAATTTACTGGCAAATCAGGGCGTCTCTCTGTGCTTCGATTTTACCAGTCCAGAAGATGAATTATATCTAGTATGACCTCAATGACGGGTGGAAGACAATAAGAGAGAAATCCAGAGCCTGAGAAAATTCATGACCTATGGATTATTTCCTTATATTGTCTGCAAATCACAGTTATCCAAAACTCTTTTAATAGTGCAGAATTTTCATGACTAATTTGGACGCATGAATATACATATATATATATGCATAACATTTTATAAAGATTTGCATGTTTTCTGCATTTAATATGGAAAATATACCAAATTTAAAAGTTTTCTTCACTTTAGTGAACAGAAGTCTTATATTAAAGAGTCATATCATTAAATATAATATATTTTTGAACTTTTGTTGCCCCTCATTTATCCCAAACTTACACTTCTGAATGGCGACTAAGATAATTAAATCCATAAATATGAATTTATCATAAATGTGCATCTTATGGCTTGATTTCAATGGAAGCAATCTGTTTTATTTAACCGTTTTTTCTCTCCAGGCAGCAATAATTGAATGCAGAAACGTAAAAAAAACTGTTTTATCGGTACATAACTCTAAAATAAACCCTCATTTATTTAACTTTAAGCCGTCATCGTGGATTCCCGTGACCGCTGCCCCCCCCTTCGTCCTGCCTCACAGTGGATCGTATCACCGCTGCAGAACTGAGACAATTATGTAATACAACGAAACACTGAGGAGACACAGCTAAGAGGGAGGAACTGCAGAGGATGGGGGTGGAAGTCAGACGCGCTGTGCACAACTACCCGCAGCTGCGCGGGGGGGAGGGCATAGTGAACACACAAATGCACGCAGACAGGTAGCGAGGGGGGGGGCACGCATGCACGCCCCAAAACCAAGCCGGGAGGAAATAAACGACGGCGTCCTGAACAGAGAAAAGAAGAGAGTACCTTGTTCTGCCTTCAGGTGCGCCAGGCCTTGAAAGAGAAGCATCAAACAGACAGAAGAATGAGAACAACACACCAATACAACCGCTGTATTGTCGCTGCGCATGCTTTGCGTGGCGGCAAACCATGACTATCACTCTAAAAAAATCAAAGCTTTCCTCATGCGCACATGAAAGCTTCCAGCTGAAACACAGAAACGGCTAATTATGAATGCATTAACTAGCTGTGGGACTTGTTTACAGCAAAATGGCAATTATAAAGGCAATAATTTGATTACTGGTAAATGTTGTGCTTGTCTTTAAAGTGGAATATATAAATAATTAGCACAAAATGATTAGACTTTGGTAATGTGGCTGACTAATTCCCCTGGAGACTCACCTGGTTTTCTCGGGACTGCTGAGGATGTGTCACAGGAGAGGAGAGAGCAGAGAGAAGCATGGCATTAGCGTCACACCGCAGCTGCGTTTGCATGGGGGTTCTGACATGCAAAACATACCACGCTTCCAATCACCGTCATGTAAGGAGCACGCAGAGGTGCCCCTTAACATGCCCGTTTAAAGGAACCAGTCGTGTAAAAACCCTGTGGAAAGAAACATGGCATCTGTCCCGTCCTCTCAGGGAGCCAGATCATTCCTTCAACACTTTAAAATTCATTTTAGATATTGTTTTGCACATCGTGTATCACACAGGGTTCCTCACACACTCTGAAAGGTGCATAAATCCGTCCCACCGAGGATTTACGGTGTTGTGAGGTTTGTGGATATCAGGATGCTCGATCTCAGACCCATGTCGTTTCCCCTCCTTTTGCCCTTTCATCCACCCACCATACCGAAAACCGGCACTTCCCTTAAGGTTCCTCAAGAGAATGCTCACTGTGCGACTCGGAGAAAAGTTCACCGTCCGTGGCATGGTGGCAAAAAAATAAATAAAAAAACCTGCTTTAGGCTAAACGATTCAACTTCTCTGAAAATGCTCAAGATTCCCAAAATGTTAGCTCAATGCTAAATTAAAATTTCCTTATTTAAGGATTTTTTAATTAAAATCGAAAAAAAAAAAGCTGTCGAAAAAAAAGATCTAATTGAAACGATTCAACTTCTCTGAAAATGTCAAGCTCCCAAAATATTAGCTCAATGCTAAATTAAAATTTTCCTTATTTAAGGATTTTTAATTAAAATCGAAAAAAAAAGCTGTCGAAAAAAAAGATCTAATTTGAAACGATTTAACTTCTCTGAAAATGCTCAAGATTCCAAAAATATTAGCTCAATGCTAAATTAAAATTTTCCTTATTTTCGGATTTTTTTATTAAAATCGAAAAAAAAGCTGTCTAAAAAAGATCTAATTTGAAACGATTCAACTTCTCTGAAAATGCTCAAGCTTCCCAAAATATTAGCTCAATGCTAAATTAAAATTTCCTTATTAAGATTTTTTTTTATTAAAATCGGAAAAAAAAAGCTGTCTAAAAAAGATCTAATTTGAAACGATTCAACTTCTCTGAAAATGCTCAAGCTTCCCAAAATATTAGCTCAATGCTAAATTAAAATTTTCCTTATTTAAGGATTTTTTTAATTAAAATCGAAAAAAAACTGTCGAAAAAAAAGATCTAATTTGAAACGATTTAACTTCTCTGAAAATGCTCAAGATTCCAAAAATATTAGCTCAATGCTAAATTAAAATTTTCCTTATTGTCTGATTTTTTTTATTAAAATCGAAAAAAAAAGCTGTCTAAAAAAGATCTAATTTGAAATGATTCAACTTCTCTTAAAATGCTCAAGCCTCCCAAAATATTAGCTCAATGCTAAATTAAAATTTCCTTATTTTCTGATTTTTTTATTAAAATAAAAAAAAAGCTGTCTAAAAAAAATATTTAATTGAAACGATTCAACTTCTCTGAAAATGCTCAAGCCTCCAAAATATTAGCTCAATGCTAAATTAAAATTTTCCTTATTTTCTGATTTTTTTATTAGAATCGAAAAAAAAAGCTGTCTAAAAAAGATCTAATTTGAAACGATTCAACTTCTCTGAAAATGCTCAAGCTTCCCAAAATATTAGCTCAATGCTAAATTAAAATTTTCCTTATTTAAGGATTTTTTTAATTAAAATCGAAAAAAAAAAGCTGTCGAAAAAAAAGATCTAATTTGAAACGATTTAACTTCTCTGAAAATGTTCAAGATTCCAAAAATATTAGCTCAATGCTAAATTAAAATTTTCCTTATTTTCAGGTTTTTTTTATTAAAGTCGAAAAAAAAAAGATCTAATTTGAAACGTACGTCTTCCTCGTCTGAGCTAGCATCTGGATCAGAGCTGGATAGATCGTCATTTTTGTTGCTTTAGGTCGGGTGTGTAAACAGAGAGCTCTCGGAAAGGGGAAGAGAAAGGGGGGAACGGTCCTGCCCAGAACTCAAAAATGAACAGGTTGAGAATACAACAAAACTGATCGGAGTGGGTCTTTAAAGGAGCCTAAACTGGTGCAACTTATACTTCAAAAATGAGGGTTATATTTCCTGTTTGATCATTTTTTTTGTCTATTCCGTCCTATAATTATTACTGCAGATGGTCGACTATCGGAGTTCGGTTCTGCTGGAGGTTTCCCCGTGTTCATCCATTTAAAGGGACCTCTGCTTGCTCAGGGATTACTGTGAATCCCGCATGTAATCTGTCAGTCATTAATATAAAGAAATGAAGACAATCTGGTCTGATTGGGATGAATTGGGTTCAAATATTTAGAATTAATAGGATCAGTTGCTTTATGACCACACTTTATATTTAAATGAGTTGTGTCCAGTCCGTAGACATTAAGTTTTAGATGTCTTGAACTTTAAGGCTTAGCACCAAAATATTGATTTCTTTATTTTTTTCTCTGCACAGATGCTAAATTGTTTGGTTTGGCCACAAGGATAAAAATCCTTTCTTATGATGCAAAAGCGCTTTGAACGGGCCGATGTGCTGCAGAGGACATGTGGTCCGAGCATAATCCCCTGATCTATTTTACCAGCAGCTTCGCCTCTCAAATCCGAACATAATTTTTAGCCAGGGCGCTACACACAAATGCACTCTGCTCTGGGATCAAGCAAGTGCCTGCGCCATTTTTTTTTTTTTTTTTTTTCCTGACCTATTTTTATAGTAAGATTATTGTAGCTGTCATTTTTCCATGTCTGTTTATTAATCCCCAAAGCTAAGCCTAAAGGCACCATTTTAGCACTTGCTTAACAGTTTGCTCGGCCTTGCCCTGCACCAAATCAATCCAGATGTCCCGTCGAATGAGGTCTAAAGGTGTTGGTTGCACCTCACAACTAGAACTTGGTTGAAAGGAGAAATCTTTCAAGACATTATGAGTTTGTGCTTTAAGTGGATTTAGTGTCAAAAGGGGGAAGAAGATATCTCAGCTAAAGCTGAGAAATGAGTCAACTGACCTACATCACATGTGTCAAAGTCATGGCCCGGGGGCCGGATCCGGCCCTCTGGGGAGTTCTATCCGGCCCTCCAGAACCTTTTATTTTATCGTTATTAATGGCCCGATTTTATCTTGCGCTTATTTCTAACTCAAACATATTTTTGTGGAGAGTAAAATATTGAAAGTTATTTAAGGTTTAAGTTGATTTATTCTAGAATAATATTCCTGCATTTTTATTATTTATAATAATGTTTAAAAGTTATGGTTTTAAAGTTTAAAACGTGGCCTTCTGCTAGCTTTTGGACTATTTAGGCTTTTCAGCTAATATTTTGGCTAATATTTCAGCTACATGCTAGCTGTTTTGGCAAATTTAGGCTTTTTTAGGCTATTTTCTAGTTTAGCTAATATCTCAGCTACAGGCTAGCTATTTTTGCTAATTTAGGGTTTTTTTAGGCTTAGATTTGAGCTAATATTTCAGCTACATGCTAGCTGTTTTTGTGAATTTAGGCTATTTCTTTTTACCTGTTTAGGCTCTTTTTGAGTTCAGCTAAAATTTCAGCTACATGCAAGCTGTTTCGACTAATTCAGGCTTTTTTCAGTTTTTTAGGCTATTTTGAATTTAAGCTATATTTTTAGTTACATGCTAGCTGTTTTGGCTAATTTAGGCTTTTTTTTAGGCTATTTTGTAGTTTAGCTAATATCTCAGCTACAGGCTAGCTATTTTTGCTAATTTAGGGTTTTTTAAGGCTATTTTAGCTAATATTTCAGTTACATGCTAGCTGTTTTGGCTATTTTTTTTTTGTTTGTTTTTTAGGGTATTTCGGAGTTTAAACAATATTTCAGCTACATGTTAGCTGTTTTTGTGAATGTAGGCTATTTCTTTTTACCTGTTTAGGCTCTTTTTGAGTTCAGCTAAAATTTCAGCTACATGCTAGCTGTTATGACTAATTCAGGCTTTTTTTTCAGTTTTTAAGGCTATTTTGAAATTAAGCATATTTTTAGTAACATGCTAGCTGTTTTGGCTCATCAAAGTTGTTTTTTTTTGTTTGTTTTTTTAGGCTAATTTAGCATTTAGCTATTGTTTTAGTTGGCTATCAGCTTCAGTGTTTTTATCTATCAATTTCTGCATTAGCTGTCAGCACTAGCATCTTCAGTTTCCTACAGTATTTAAACTATCAACTTTCACACTTCAATCACATATCTAGTTCATAAAAATGTCAAAAAGTTACAGTTTTAAAGTTTAAAAAAATATATATTTAGTGTGTTCAGAAACGTTTGTCCTGTTTGGCCCGCGACCTAAGGCGTGTTTTGGATTTTGTGCGATTGAGTTTGACACCTCTGATCTACATGGTAGTGGAGACTGACCATGGAGGATGGAAAAAGTTTGAACTTTCTCCCTAAAATAACGATGTAAATTCTTCTCACTTCCTGCTTTTCTCGTTTCAGGCTCTGCCTTCAAAAGCACGGCTGGCAAAATGCTATCGAGGCCCGGTCCACTCGTTCAGCCAGTCAACCATCTGCCCGTTTTAACGAGCAGCTCAAGGGTCTCGGCCATGCTAATGCCGGCGATTGTGTTAATGCGCCTTGTGTTTGAGCTTCCCTCGACCTGCGCCGCAACACGTGACAATGCAACATAAATATTCACAAGTCGGACAGATTGCCGCGCTCATTAATGTTGCGGTGTAATCACAATGTACCGACAAAGACAGGTGCGGGGAGCAGTTGTTCCGATGTACCTTCAATCAAACGGAAAAAACAAGTTTCCCGACTTTGAACGCCCCCGGGGGACGGCGTATGTGCTCGAGCGTTGATTGAACAAGTACTTCCCCACTTGTGGACTACAAAACAATGGAGAGAAAAAAAGCCCGCACTATTTGCCTCGTGGACAGTCGGATGGTGTTTGTGCCGGCATTTTCCAGGGAAATTAGCAATCTCTGCTCTCATTATCATCGTAATTATAGTTCCCGGTCCCTGTGGAATAATGAACAATCAGCCACATCTTTTAATGGGAGAAATGAGCAGCAGTCAGATCAGCAAAATGACTCTTTTTTTTTTTTTGCTCTCATCTCCTGGAAAAAGGAGGAACAAGACGACTGCATGTCTGAATAGATGTGCCTCAAAAAAACAACAAGGGGTGCTTCTAGTCCCACAGCAGACCTCCTGGGACAAATTAGGGTACAGCACGCCGGCGGTAAATTTTCTCGTCGCACATCCCCTGCCCTGAGGCGGTAATATGACAACCTCTCCATCAATTTGGTTGCGTCTACTTGAAGCATCCGTTGTTTCGTCACAAAGACGGTTCACCCGGAGACGAACGGACCACCTTCTCCGTCTGTATTGAATCTTCGACATGTTGTTAACAAATGGGATGAAGCGAAAGGGGGTCAAGTCCACTCGGCTCGCTTGGCTGCTCAGCAACCAGCACATCGCGTGCTGGCCTAAACAGAGCCACAGGCCAGCACTCCAGATTTCAAACAGCTTCACTTGAGCAGAAAATGCTGGGACATATCAGTAACTAGATTTTAATACAAAAAATAAGAATTTTTTAATATGAAATAACGTATTTAGCAGCCGCAGTATTCAGTGAGCATTCCCTTGAGGTTCTTTTCTGTCATGTCAGTGGGATTTAGCCACACAGGAAGTGGGTCAACACATTCTCACTCCCAAGTCATCACATATTGACGTTCGGTTAAGACCATTCCAGCGTCACTTTTTGACGTTTGGGTCTCCAAACTCGACGTTCTTTGACGTGCTGGCTGTTCATAAAGCCAGATGTGCACGGGACACGTCCAGTACCGGTACCTTAACCTTAACCCGGTTCTGTTCGTGTGCAGTTTGCGCCCGGTGCCGCGTCTGGTACCGGTTCAAGTCCAGTAACACATCTGGTCCGGTGCCAGGTAAGGGTAGCGGTACTGAACAGGTCCCCAACTTTAACCTGGTATTGTTTGTGTCCGGTACTGTCTCTGGTTTGCGCCCGGTGCCGCCTCTGTTACCAGTTCAGGTCCAGTACCACATCTGGTCCGGTGCCAGGTAAGGGTACCGGTACTGAACAGGTACCTTAACTTTAACCTGGTATTGGTTTGTGTCCGGTACTGTCTCCGGTTTGCGCCCAGTGCCGCGTCTGTTACCGGTTCAGGTCCAGTACCACATCTGGTCCGTTGTCCAATACTGGTTCGTGTTCTATACCGTGCCAGGTTTATGCCCAGTACTGCATCTGTAACTGGTTCAGGTACTGGATGTGTACCCTAACACAGTACTGGTACCCTACTTTTACCCAGTACAGGTTCATGTTCTGTACCACGTCGGGTTTGAACCAATTGCCTCATCTGGTATTGGTTAGGGTTCAGTACAGCATCTTGTACATTGTGGGGTCCAGTACTGCATCCGGTCCGGTGTCGGGTTAGGGTACCCATACTGAACGTGTACCCTTGGGAAACTCCAAAATTGTATCTTTGTTGTGCCGCTTGGAATGTGGGGGGCCTGGAGTCCTGCTCCCTGGGGGGCCTGGAGTCCTGCTCCCTGGGGTGGCTGGCATGGAGTGTGTACTAATCCTGCCCTGGTTTGGTTCCTCCCTTTGTTCTCCCAAGCCAGTACCGGTACCAGTACTTTTTTTTTTTTAGTATTTTATGTACTTTTAAATGTGCTGTATTTTATGTATCTCTTTAACTTACTTTATGTATTTTTTACTTATATCCTGTAAAGCACTTTGTGACTTCTGTCTGGGAAAAGTGCTATAAAAATAAACCTTACTTACTTACCGGTACCCTACCCTTAACCCAGTACTGGTTTGCGTCTAGTACCGCATCCGGTTTACGCCGGTACCACATCTGTTACCGGTTTGGGTCCGGTAGCATATCTGGTCTGGTGCCTGGTACTGGTTTGTGTTCCACAGCTGGTCTGGTGTCGGGTCAGGGTACCTGTACTGTGTTAGGGTACACATCCAGTACCGAAACTCTATTCTGACACAGGACCAGACCAGACCCGGGCGGGTGCACTAACCTTAATCCGGTACTGGTTTGCGTCTAGTACTGCATCTGGTTTACGCCGGTACCACATCTGTTACCGGTTCGGGTCCGGTAGCATATCTAGTCTGGTGCCTGGTACTGGTCTGTGTTCCACAGCTGGTCTGGTGTCGGGTCAGGTGTTAGGGTACACATCCAGTACCGATACTCTATTCTGACACAGGACCAGATGTGGTGCCAGGCGGGTGCACTAACCTTAATCCGGCACCACATCTGGTCGGGTTAGGGTACCAGTACCATGTTTGGGTACCCGTGCGCAATATGTCACGGTACTGCACCGGTTCTGGTTCATAGCCCGGAGTACGTCAAAAACCGACGACTCGAGGACACCAAAATGTCAGAAAGTGACGCGTACGAGTCCTCAACCAAACACGTGACGACTTGGGAGTGAGAATGTGTTGAGTGGGTCAGGCGGGAAGGAAATAAGACATGAGTCTGTTCACACAGAAAGTATCTTCTACAACCCAAGAAGAAAAAGATTAACTGACTAATCAATACCTGAAATTAGAAGCACATTTTTATCTATCAGTTGACTGTAGAAGAGTCAAAGACTGACAGGAAGCAGTACAAGGAAAAGGATACTAGAGAAGTTTTTAAACAAGTCATGAATGCTGGTCACTGGAGAGCAGAAAGAGATCTGATCTTTAAAGAGTGAAGTTTTGTCAATTACACAGAATAAAGTTGGTTCTCGTCCAAACTTTGTGTGTACCTTGAGGTTACTGCATCACCTTGCAAAATCTAAACACATTCAATGAAAAAAAAAAGGAGAGAACTCAGTTTTTGTAATTTCAGTCACATCAGCTGTATCCCACACTGGAAGAACTGCGAAGAGAACGGAAATGCTGAGCACATCACCTGCAATTCAACTCCCACGTGAAAAATGGAGAGTTGCTAAGCCCACAAAACCATCTTCAATGCATCTTCGGAGCGCGACTATCGATGCAAGTCAATAAGCAGACTTATTTAATGAGGGATTGGCAATATTTGCTCGAGGAGAAATGAGCAACGTTTTTGCAAATATTATTTCTGCGAAAAAAAAAACAAACCCTGGGAGGTCAGGTCTATATCTGAAAGGAAACCCTCTAAATTTTTTACAGACTTTAATCAATATTCTGTGCTTGACACAAAAAGCTCTGGAGCCAGCCCTCTTACCTTCGGTGCAGTATCGACCTACATATCCAGTTCTGGAGCAGTCACAGTAGGTTTCTCCATCTGCCAGAGAGCAGATCCCGCCGTTCTCACAGGGGTTCTCCGTGCAAAGGCCAATCATCTCCAAGCGTACTTTCTGACTGTTGATTAACGTGGGCAGCTTACTCCCGTAACTGAGGTCTGAGATAACTCCTCTGAACGCTGGTAGCTCACAGACAGAAGGGAGGGTGATGGCGGACATGCGGATGTCCTCGGGAAGCCCTCCCAGGAAGAGGTCGCTGACGATTTTCATAAAGTGGCGCTGAGGCCGCACCTCTCCCGTCTTGGTCTGGCCGTCCACGGCCAAGCCAGTCCGCAAGTTTTCCCTGTTGATGGCGGCAAAGTGCCAGCGGCTGTCGTTCACCATTTTGGCCGAGGTGATGGTGGTCTCCGCGCAGTCGATGCTCACGTGAAGCTGAAGCCTCCCCTCGGACAGGGTGAGAAGGAGGAAGTCACAGTATCCCCCGTCGTCGAAGTACAGCATCAGGCCCTCCGACGCCGAGGTCTTGAACTGGAAGGTCAGGTCGCTCGTGGAGCTGGCGTCCCAGCGCTGGTAGCGAGCCCACTGACCTTTCGAGCCGGGAAACTCTAAGCTGGCGCTCAGACCCAGCATCGTACTTAGCAGCATGACAACATGCCTGAGCAGGCTGGTAGGATTCATCGTAGAGGGATGAAGAGCGGGAGAACTAGGAGTAGATCTTCACTGGGACAACATTTGATTCGGAGTTCAGGTCCAGACTTCTTTGTCTGCTCTTCGTTATTTCAAAGTCAGATCTATTATTGAAAACGTGTTCCCCAGGATCCGGGATCTTCAGAGAGAGGATTGGAGAAGGACACTTAGACCCGCGTCTCCTGATTCGTCCTTGATTTTTCCTGTTTTGAAGCATATGATGGCAACACTCAATCTGCCCCTTTGCCCCATGGTTTGAGAGTCATGAAAACACAATCCTAGACAGCACAAATCTGTGTGGAGAGAAAACAAAAAACAGAAAACTATTAGATAAATTTACTTAAAAAAAAAAAAACAAAACAGCCTATTATTTTCAAATTTATCTCCTTAAATCCACAACTTGTCTTGTTCCTAATAAGTGCTGAGGAGCATGGACTCTCTAATGGGGTCATTTTGCATTATAAGTGGTATTTAATGAAGGAAACACAGATTAGGCCAGTAATTGCTACAGGTTTAGATAAAAAAAAATAAAGTAATTGAGTGCTTCAATCACTACAGATTAAACTGTCAAATGCTTCTAAGTAAATGTTAAAAACATCCATTAGGGTTTTGTGTGCAATTTATGCAACTAGCTTTTTCTGCTAATTACTTGGTTTCTTTACATATATTTTTTTAACCTTGAAAATATAAACAAGTGTAATGGATTCCAGTTGTTGATTGCTTAAGTTATTCTCCTCTACTTTTATAAAAGCCATTGACATTGAACTTATTTATAGTTAACAGGTAATATCAGCTTTAATAGACTTTAAATGATGCAATTTCGACCTGAAGTGAACAACAATAACTTTTGTAAATATAATTTTAGTGTTTCAACTAAATTCATCATCACAACAAAACAGAAGGAAATGTTCATACTAAAAGTTAAAAGTTGTCATCACAAACTGAAGTCTAGGAATTTAGTTCACATAAAGGTGTGTATTGGGAAGAGCTTGGCGAGACAATAAGTATCGCGATATGTGTCTCACGATACATATCGCGACATGTCCCAAGACTGTACCAAGATAATTTTCACAAGAGCTGCTCGAAGAGCCTCAATGTCCTGTGCTGCTGACAAGCGGTTGGAAGTTTGGGTGGAAAACAAGAACGAAGGACACTCATAAATAAACAATTAAATATTGTCTTGTCAGCATTTTAAATCGATACAAGTATCGCCAGATAAAGAAATATCGTCAAATCAATTTTTTCCTAAGCCCTACATATTTGGACAACACTAACCCTCGATAATTTCATCAATAGTCAAAAGACAGATTTGGTCATGACCCACGAGATTTGGTCATGAGCCACGAGATTTCATTGTGACCCACGAGATTTGGTCATGACCCACGAGATTTGGTCATGACCCACGAGATTTGAGTCACAGCCCACGAGATTTGGTCATGACCAAAGAGATTTGAATTGTGAACCATGAAACTTGAGTCGCAAGCCACGAGATTTGAGTCACAGCCCACGAGATTTGGTCATGACCAAAGAGATTTGAATTGTGAACCATGAAACTTGAGTCGCAAGCCACGAGATTTGAGTCACAGCACACGAGATTTGAGTCACAGCCCACGAGATTTGAGTCACAACACACGAGATTTGAGTCACGACACATGAGATTTGAGTCATGGCCCACGAAATTTGGTCGTGACCCACCAGATTTGGTTGTGACCCACCAGATCTGGTCGTGACCCACGAGATTTGGTCGTGACCCACCAGATTTCATTGTGCCCCACGAGATTTGGTCATGATCCACGAGATTTGAGTCACAGCCCACGAGATTTAAGTTGTGACCGACGAGATTTGGTCGTGACCCAAGAGATTAGAATCGTGAACCATGAAATTTGAGTCGCAAGCCACGAGATTTGAGTCACGACACACGAGATTTGAGTCACGGCCCACGAGATTTGGTCGTGACCCCGGAGATTTGAGTCACGCCCCACAAGATTTAAGTTGTGATTCAGGAGATTTGGTCGTGATCCAAGAGATTTGAATCGTGAACCATGAAACTTGAGTCGCAAGCCACGAGATTTGAGTCAGAGCCCACAAGATTTGAGTCACGGCCCACGAGATTTGAGTCAAGGTCCACGAGATTTACGTTGTGACCCACGAGAAGATTTGAGTCACAACCAATGAGATTTGGTCGCGGCTCACCAGACGTGAGTTGGTGAGCCACAGCAAACAGGTCAGAGCTGTTTGGCGCCCCAGCTCCTGCTGCAATAGTCGCTGATCTGCCACGTTAGTGCAGAGCTGCTGGTGCTCAGAAATGCATACCATTATTGGTTTTATAACTTTAAAAGGGTTATTCTAAAACAAACAGTAAATACTTACATTCAAATGTAAACTTATGTGCTTCCAAGCACATGAAGAAAATCAACATCCAAACAATCATGTCTAATTGGTCGTTCCCAGGCTGAGGACAAACTCCCTGAAAGCTGCTGAAAGTGTCATGGAAACCCCATGAAGCGCTTTTCAATAACGCTAAAAAGGCCTAGCCCGATCTGGGGGCGGGGTATGTTCAGATCTTTCGTCTTTGTGAATCAATGTTGATTAAATGTTGATGTATCGCGATGTATCATCAAATCCATTTACCTCTACTTTTAACCTATCCTCTGGGGGAACGGTGAGACACTACTGCGTTTGGGAACCATTTGGGGGTTTAACCCCCGATATAATCCCATAAATGTCAAGGCTTTTGGATTTCATTTTTGGAGTATTAGTATCACTTAACGAGGGATTTGAATTGACGAAACTACCAGTGTCCCAGTGCACACCACCCCTAGATCCACTGAATCAGTTTGATTCTAACTTCCACTGTAGGAAATTTTCACGGTCACTTTCTAGTATTCAACAGCTGCTAATGTCTTTGCTTGTCAGAATTGTGTTAGTCTGAACAGAAAGCAAACAACAACAAAAGCTATTATGGAAGTCAATAAATACACCGGCTTGTTGTTTGGTAAATAAGTACTGTGTTTGGCTAAAGATGAAGATTCTCATACAGGAAGTCTCTACTAGTCTGTACTAGCTTGAAACAGTTGAAATATCAAGTTAGCATAACAATCAGTAAGTTGAAGTGTTGAAGGCATGAATATGTGTGAAGGGAATAGAGCTAATCAAGCAGGATCGAACAGCTTTTAGTCAAATCTGGACGCGGAGAAGTTGTTACCCAGACAGCAGCTGTAGCGATCAGCTTCCAACAGCAATTAAGAGACGGGATGAGACAGATAATATATCACTAGAAGAAGGAAAAAACGTAACAGAGAACAGTGGAGAACATTTTGGAGTTTGCTAGTAAATACTATAGAGAAGCCAATATGCTCAAGAGATTATTCAGTTCAACTAATTGGTCGACAGAACATTTACTAGCATCACCTCTGTTCAAACTAGAGGTGTGTATTAGCCTGTTGATAGGGTACGTATCCCGATGTGTCTCACGATACATGTCGCTAAAACTTTTTCACTTTTATTTTTTTAAGAGTGAGACTTCCAAAAAACCTCTAGGTACCCATCCAGAGTAAAAACATATCTCACAACGCTGTGAGTCTGACTGAATATTTAACACAAGCTGGTTCTTGTGAGTTTTTGTTGCTGTTGTTTTAGTCGCGGTGTAGAGCCAGTTACTCTAGAGCTGCTCCTGTGCTACCAACCATCAGTCAGGGGTTTAAAAAGAAAGACGGTGAAGAACACTCATGAGTAGTAAAGGAATTATCATCATCTTGTCGGTATTTTAACTCAACTCAAGTATCACCAAACGAAATATTTCACCAAATCGATTTTTCCTACATCCCTAGTAGAAACCTTACAAGATTTTTTTATGTATATGTAATATACTTTTAATAAAAAATGAATGGAAGTTGTTAAACACAGACTACAGTTTCTTTTCTTTTAATCATTAAATTAGGTTTCTTTACTTTGAGACTTTTATCACCAAAAAAAAAGAAAAAAGGTTAAAAAAAAGGATTTTTTGTTTAATTTTTTTTTTTAATTA
Source organism: Oryzias javanicus (assembly GCA_003999625.1). Lineage (NCBI taxonomy): Eukaryota > Metazoa > Chordata > Actinopteri > Beloniformes > Adrianichthyidae > Oryzias > Oryzias javanicus. The sequence goes on along the minus strand of CM012460.1, from coordinate 4,413,186 downwards.
GTGAACTAGAAGGATGAATCTGAATCTGACGAGAATAATCCAACAGATTTGGCTCACTAGTATTGTGAAAATGCAAAAATATTTACTCTCACTTTAATTTGTTGTCCTCTAAAGATACACTTACAAAGAATAAAGTCACCATTAGATTGACTCATTTTGATATATTTATGTTGTGGTTCACCTTTGGGCATTTTCAGTGAGAACCAATCAGTTTTCACCGATCTGCACATTTGGTTTAGAAGAGAGACCAATACAGTCCCAGACTCAGTGGCTACATGCACTGTAAAAAATGAAATATTGGATCAACTAACAAAAGCTCGGTCATTTGTTATATTTAAATTTTTTTTTTTTTTTTTGGTGTTTTTTTACCAAATTAAATGTTTAAGTTGCATAAACCATCAAGTCAATATTTTTAATTTGATGAAAACTAATTATTTTAAACGTAACAAAATTGAGATTTTTTGTTAATTGAATTAATGTTTCCCTTTTTTCAGTGTAGCTAGGTAATAGCATGAGAGGGTCTTGGAGCGTTATCTTATTCGGACTTAATCAACTGAGCTACCAAGCTGTTTAGAATTTAGATTTTTTTTGCATTTAGTTTTGTTTTAGCTGATTAAAATAAAGAAACTTCAATTTAAAGATATATACAAAACAAGGGCTAAAGATAACCAATATTATGATAAAAAATGTTATGACTGTGATGGTTTAAATTCATTCCAAACTTTTTTTGTGCAACTACAACTTTTTGTTTCAAAGAAGTAATGTCAAAAAAACACCAAGAAACCCCAGAAACACAATCCAACAATCCCTCTCTCCCATTTGTTCACATAACAACCAACTCTTTGTTTGTTTGTTTGTTTAGGTCTGATTCTGACCAAACAGACCAAAAGGAAATTTTCCTTCCAATTTCTTTATATATATTTTTTTTTCAACATTATTATTATTTTTTTTTTTGGTAAAATGAAGATGCCTTTGTCAAAATAGCATTCTCTACCACACATTGTTTACATTCTTTCATAAACCTCTTCAGGTGAACAAATGTTAAAGTAATCCCCATCACCTGAACCTGCAGGAAACGTCTATAAAATATTGAACAAAGCCCTTTGGCGTCGACGCTTTTCCCGCTCTCCTACAGTTCTGTTCAAATTTGCCCGGTATGGTTCCAAATCATTTACATGCTGACATCTTATATGTGTGTGTACTCTTCCAGCCCTTTGCCCTTGCAATTGTTTTGGCGGTGCGTTGCGCACCAGACAAATGCATTGTCCAATCGTGACAGCGGCACGGAGCCGTGCAACACAATAGGTCCTTTAACCACCTGCCCTGAATAGTTAATCTTGCTGCAGCAGGCGAGCTATTGAATTCTAGTAACTGATACCTATGCTAATGCACCGCGTGCAGCTCGCATGCGAGTCTTTTTTCAGGATAAGTGTGTGTCTACATCAACACTGACTAGATGTTTGTCTTTGTCTGGAAAGTTACTCAGCTGCACGGTGGAGAGGTTAAAAGGTTCTGTGTGAGGAAGCAACCCTAACGAGCAGAAAGGAGGACGGCGCGGCGGCGTTATCTTTGCCGCGCTCCTTGAATGAGCAGCGTTCCATACACTCATGAAACCCGAGACGTCAGTTTGGTTTAATAATTAGCCTGGCTTCTATTCAATTAGCTTGACTTGTAGGGCGTGCGGCCTGTCTGAGGTGTCGGGTGTCGCCGGTGAATGCTAGCAATGCTAGCATCAGGTCTGTATAATAATAATACTATATGACTATATATGAGAACTGGACCGAGTGTGATGTCACCCAGAGAAAATGGTCGAAATAGTTAATTCATTTACACGATACAGAGAGCGCCACATTGGAGTCAGGTGACATCAATGTTTCCATGGAAACGAGGGCTGGTTTGATCAATCATTTAACCGATCAAAGCTTAATAGATCAATAATCAATCCGTAAAAGTAGAGATAGATCTAATGCATGATTATGCTAACGTATAATGGGATTTCCCATAGGACGGCTAATGCTAACGCTCGATTGACCTAAACATACATTATTGACTAAATGAGCATCTTTTAAACTCACAGGGATCATTTTCCAAACTCTTTTAAGGAAGTATTTTTGATAAATTCCCACCGAACGGGGCAGGCGAGTCAAATTCACTTCAAATTTACTGCCCGACATCTGTGGTCCAGTTTGAGCTTTACCCCCAGATGGGGGAAATCAAAATCAAACTGGGAGAACATTTTTATTATTGTCTTGATAAAAATAAGAAAAACTTCATAAGCCCATGAAGCTCGCTAAGCTATCCACCAGCGGCTAGCTAGCATAGCGGTTGAGAAAATCCTCACAAAACGTCACGTGCCCAAAGCTAGGTTCCTGATTGGTTGACACTTTCCATTGACCCTAAATTAAGACTCAACACCTCCGGCCGCGTTTGCTGCGAATGCGCCGGTACTGTATCAGATTAATATGTATATCTTCCAAACATTTATAGATTATTAATGCAATTTCTACACAAATGTGTCTAAATATGTAAAATCGAAAATTGAATTGGATCAAAAGTTAAAGAAAAGTCTGAATCAATCCAGGCTCTGGTGAATCAAACTGAATCTGGAAAATGGCCACTACTGTTAATGTTAATCTGTCAACCTGTAGCTTTATTGAGGCATCTGATTGGCCAGATTACTTGAATATCTCGCACAAAAGAAAATAATTATTTAGAATTATCAACATTTAAAAATTGATAGTATACCAAGAATGGTTGTTCTGATAATTACAATGACTCAGTAAATATTTCTCTATGGAAGTCTCTTGGTTTCTTGGAGTTAGCGAGTACTTCCTGTTTGGAATGCAAGACGGTAGGAGTCACTCAGTCCAGTCCTCTTATACAGTCACTGCAGATTAACTGTTACGTCTATAAACCATAAACGTATTTATCTAAAACTGGAACCTTTTACCCTGCGTGTCAGCTGGCTTCACTGACGACGGTTTGGTTATGAAAGGCGCCCCAGAGCTAACCTCACACCTGACAAGGAAGATTTCACACTTCACTATGAGGAAAAACTCTCCACTTCTGTCAACTTTCAAAAGTAAAGACACTTCCTGTTTGATGTCAAGATGTTGATTTTTTTTTTTTTCTTTTGGCAGGGCGCATTCACCATACATTCTTTCTCTCACTTAAGTAGTTTTTTTCATCTCGTTTCCATTATAATTAAGCGTTTTTTGGTATTTTTAATCTATGTTTCGCATTCTGTTGTCTGGAGTTCCTTTACTGCAATAAATCCAACTTTTTTATTGGAGATACATCATGCTCACTCCTCACTGTAGCTCTGTAAGATAACTTTTTTTTTTTTTTTTTTTACTGGAAATACACATTGAATTATTAAACAGAGCAGGATCTAAGATGGCCTGCATGGGTTGTGTCACAGACCGGCCATGAATGATGTATTGAAGCGTCCAGCTTTGCTGCGGCAGATTTATTGACATGTTTTTTAATGCAAGCGAGCCCCCGTCAGGAGACCCCTCCTGCGCTCCCTGTCTATCACAAGCCTCAGCCCGGAGGAGCGATTTCACTCGACATCAGTCACAGCAGACAAGACTGCACTACAGTAGGGGAGTGTCCGGACCTATTAGTCTGCTGGGTACACAAAGCACCACCAGGATTCCTCGTAACCCTTTAAAGCCTGCTCAACCAAACGCTGGGGAACAATTAAAAAAAACATGCTTTTAAACATATTAATTGTGTGTGTTACACTCCAAGGTACGGAACCCCTAAAGGGTCAAAAAAAAAAAAATTGAAGTAAAAAAATAATTGAAGAAACCTTTTTTTTGCAATTAATAATAACTGGTGTGCACCAGTAAGTATTTTTTTTATTCATTTTTTTTTAAAAACAGTTACTATCTGGTGCACATCAGTTAATAACCAGATTTTTTTTCTAAAAATTGAAAAATAGAAAAAATCTGGAAAAATATCTAGTATTTTCAGGCAATTTTTTTTTTTTACTTATTTATTTTTATTTTCTTAATTCAATGTTTCCATAACAAGGAAATAAGCAGAAAAAAATTTTTTGGGGGGTTTGTATTTTTGGGTTGTTAGGATAAGGAGGAGGGAGGACAAAAAGTCACCACACCACACACAAAAAAAAAGGAAAATAATTTACAATCAGTGCTGGGGGTTGGTTTGAAGTGTTGGCCACCTTTAAAATGAATGGACACTTATTCAAGAGTGTGTCCCCTGATACAAACCTGCAGATGTCACCATTAAAATATAACCCCTGGCAAAAAAATGTGGCATCAGCACTCTGGGAGGATGTGCATTCAGCCGTTTTATTTTGAAGGAAATGACTCACAACTACACGTAAAGATGAAATCAACACAATTGGATCTTTTTTTTAAAAAAATAAAATAAAAAAGATTCTTATTTATGACAATTAATTAAAAAATGATCTTGTATCTGAAGTAAAAACCTATTTCCTGCTTCTCTAGAATTCCCATCCCTAACGAGATCTACTTCATCAATCAGATATGAGTTTTCCCAAACGTGAGCTGACAGCTCATTCTTGCAGGATGGAGTCTTGTCACGGACCATTTTCTTCAATTTTTCACCATTAATTTTCAATCAGACAGAGATCCGAGCTGTTTGCTGGCTAAGTCAATGAGATGATGCGTCCTTCCTGGAATAAAAACGACTGCAGTGAAGGCGGCGGAGCGCTCCGATCTATCCTCTCCATTAACGGAGCGCGTGCTCGGCTTGATGGAAGGGAGGGAATAAATGCATTCATAAAGTCAGAATGAGTTGGCACTCACATTTTTAGGGTTTTCCCTCTGCCTCTCGCACGGTGGCAGTCTGTCTTTTGCTCAAGGATGAACGCACGACGTTTGCTTTTAAAATACGAGCCACACTTTGGACGGGATTAGTGGATTATATGAGAATCAATAAGTTTTTCTCGCCCTGCGAGCTGCTCTGTTGTCTATTTGCAGCTGCGTAATGCTCGAGCGAAACTTTAGGTCGTTTTTTCAACTGCAGCTCTGAAAAAAATGTTGCTTTTTCTCTTATTTCCCGCCCTAACATTCCACACACGCGCTTGAATGTGAATGAATTTTACAGATCAGATCAAATACAATAAATTCCTACCTCCGGGTCTGTGGGCGACGATTCCAAACGGATAAAGTCCAACTGTGCGCGTTAAAATAATCCAGAATAGGAGTCCATCCGCGGGAGTTGAGGAGATGCCGAATGTTGTGGAGGGATACAATAAAAAGGCTCAGCGCTCAGCGGACGCGCGTCCCTCTCTCTCGGCTCACTCAGCGCAACTGCTGCCGGGCCGTGGATTCTCTCACCGAGCGACCGACCCGCCTTCCGAGTGAGCTCAGCGCGGCGTGGGGCGGGGGGGCTGAGCCACGAGCCGTCAGGGACCATTACAAATCAAGGATTCCTCGTGTTTAGGAGCGGGAAATTCTGAAGGAAGGAGCGCGTCTGGGTCAGCACCATGGACAGCGCCCGGTGCTGAAACTCCAGAAGGAAATTCCATGAAATGAATCACTTTATCTTATCTGATTAGAATGATGATAATAAACTAAAAAACACTTTCTAACTAAATGTTTATTTTCTTAAAGAACCATTTGGGCTCATTTTCTACTAATCAAAACCTAGAAGGAGACATTTTACTTTAACCTTTAAGAAATTTGATTTGCATTCATAAACATATGAACTATGTTTATTTTCAGGCACAGACAAAAGCAAAAAAATATGAAAAAATACTTTGCATCACTCAAAATGTAATTTGACGGTCTTCAGGTCAACAGGGATGTAAAAACCTACAGTTTATCATCTATATCCATCTCATACATCAATTTATACATTTAACTAATCTCATTTAAATAAATACAAATTACTTAATCTTTACTTTAAACAATTGCTATTTTATTTTATTAATTTTTTGTTCATTGTCTCCTCGTTTTCTCACACTGCTAGGTTCTGCACTGCTGGGTTTTGTTATTTTAGTTTGGGGTTTGGTAGTCTTAGTTTCCTGGCTTTGTTTATTTGTTTTCTTTAGGTAGTTTGTGTTAGGGGGAGCTGCTGACTCAGATGGTCGACACGGCTGATTCAGCAGTCTCCGTGACTGTCAGGAAAATTCACCTCGACACTAGAAAGAAACAGAACTCAGTAAAATGACCAAACCAACAAGCAAAGTTACTCACATGTGAGGAAGAAACAAGAATGATGGGAACGATGCCATCATCCTTTTTCTTAAAGGAATGATGCATGTTGCGCTCTTTTTATTTGTCAAAGCACAAAGTGGGAGGTTATGTAGCACTTTGTGATTAAGAACTTTTTGTTCTTTTGTTCACATTCGGCTAGTTTAACCAACTGGGCTGAGGTGTCTTTCAGAAAACCACTAGAACGTTCTACTGACTAGGCATAATTACAAACACAGGATTACTGCAGTACCAAATTTAATATATAAACAAAGCAAAACAAACAGAAGAGTTCACAAAATAGAAAAAAAGAAAGAAAGGCTCATTCAGTTCATTGAGTCCGAATTTGAGTTCATCAGATATGATTGATGTGTGATCCACAGGGTGTTGGAAGGTGCAGTTACTTTGTCCGTCAATAGCAACGCAGGGTCGCTCAGTTTTTCAGGCCTGTTTAGGCACGTCTCGCTTCGTAGCTCGCCATCTTTTTATGCTCCTCTCAGTGTCTGTGCTCCTCTCCGGCACCTGCCTGCACCGCAACATAACATAACTCAAAGCAACTCAGAAAATACAATACACACATCAATGAACAAAACAGAAGCTCTAGGTGATGCTAACGCTAGCCCGCTAGCATTAGCATCACTTGGCAACTCACCAGTTCCTGTAAGATCGGTGGGATCAAACCAACATAAATCGTCCACGAATAATCTTTCAGCTCTAACAGAGTCTACAAAACAATTGATGCATCAACAAAAACAAAACAAAAAAGTATACATTTAAGTTACGCGCGTTCTACCTGTAGGCTGTAGGCTCCGGCATCCACCCAGTTGTGTATTTCCGGTGGAAGCTGGGCCAGCCCATAAATACAAAAGTCACATGGTCCAGCGGACCGTGTGATTGGTCCACGAGACCAAAACAATCAGCTGAGGGAATGCTGACGTGTGCTACACCCTCCCCCCTTAAATCTGTGCATGTCCGATGCAAGTACCTTAAACTACATGTATAGTAGAAATTTTGGCTTGCGTAGATTGGACTAATGAGTCTGATAAACTATGCAACAATGTTTGCACGACAGAGATCAGTGGTTACCTAAAGACTCGTATTGCAGTCTTTTGGGTGGGGCCCTATGTCGTGTGGTCGTTGAGAAACAACGTCACTACATGGACTGTCAAGTGTTTGTTCTGATGAACATGTCTCAGATGTGTCTGCAGTGATGGAGGTACACTCACAGGAACAGCAAGAGTTCTGGTTGTTCTTTTCTCCTGGAGTCACAGGTTTGTCCTCCACAAAGGTTCCTCAGACGTTCTTTGCTCCAAGTCTTTGTTTGTTGTGGACACATCCGCCACAGAAGAGTGGTCCATAGTTGAGTGCTCCGCCACAGTCCTGGAGGATATATGTTTTGGGATTTCAGGCAGTCTCTCTGTTCTGAATCTCACCTCCGGATGGGGATCAGCATAGATGGGGTCCTTCCAGTCGATACTCCTCTGGAACAGAATCTTCCGGGTTTAGTTGAGTTTTGCAAGTTTTGTGTGTTGGTTTTTGAAACCAAGGTGACAGCTGGTGGCTCCGTCTCTGCTGCAGGAAGAAAACCACATGGCAGGAGAAGGTCTCTATGTAGCGTACGAATGGGGCCGTCTTTGCATTCTGGCTTTACTGTATATACTGGGAGGTCCCCAGCGCGTTTAACCACAACGTAGATGTCTTCTTCCCATTTGTCGCTGAGTTTATGTTTCCCTCTAAGTCTCACACTGCGCACGAGGACACGGTCACCGACTTCTAGCGTTGATGGAACAACATTTAGATTGAACCTGGTTTTATTTCTGTTGGCAATCTTTGCAGCGTTCTTTGTAGCGATATCGTAGCTTTCCTTTAATCTAGTTTTTAGATTCTGCACATACTGTGAATGCGATTGTGAGGTTCTTTTTGACACAGGTAAACCAAACGCCAGATCGACTGGAAGACGAGGAGAACGTCCAAACATTAGTTCATAAGGGTGAATCCAGTAACATCATTTTTGTACAGTTGTACGCATGAACTAATGGCTTTACATGGTCTTTCCATTTTGATTTTTGCTTCATTTCAAGAGTGCCCAACATGTTCAATAACGTGCGATTAAAACGCCTCTACTGGGTTGCCTCTTGGGTGGTAGGGTGTAGTCCGACATTTTTTTATTCCAGCCATTACACACAGTCCTTTATTAGCTTGGACTCAAAATCTGCGCCCTGGTCGGTGTGAAGGCGTTCTGGAATTCCGTAGTAAACGACAAAATTCTCCCAAAAACACTTTGCGACAGTTTGCGCCCTTGGTTTGGTGTGTGGTATGGCTATAGCAAACTTTGTAAAGTGGTCTGTCAATACAAGAATGTCCTTAGTGTTGCTGGTATCAGGTTCGAGGCTGAGGAAATCCATGCATATAAGCTCTAGCGGTCGAGAGGTTTGAATGTTTACTAGCGGTGCCGCTCTTTCAGGAAGGGATTGCGACGAACGCAACGTCCACAAGTTTTTATTTGTGCTCTACATCGGCAGCCATTCGGGGCCAATAGAAACGTGTTCTAACAAGATCTAAAGTCCTATCGATCCCCATATGTCCCATGTCATTGTGGAGACTTTGCATTACATCTGGACGCAACTCTTTGGGTAGGACCAGTTGATATGAGAACTGTTCGTTTTCTTTGCGTTTCCTGTAGAGTACCCCATTGAGGAGTTCGAATTTACTTAGCTCTCTTAGCAGCAATGGAAGTTCAGGTAATTCGTCCCAGCAACGGGATGATCTTCTCTCCACTCTCCATGTGTTGTATAACCTCATTGAGGCTTGGATCAGCCCTCTGCTTCTCTTGGAGTTCCAAACGGGACAGCTCTGGAATTATAGGTAGATCCTGTGATTCCTCCAAGTAAGCCACTGGGAGTGCGTCAATGGTCATACATAATGATTCACATAGAGTGCTTGGTGTTTGAGTTCGGATTAAACAACTCTGACAAATTGCATCAACAACCTCAGATGATATTGTGTTGTCATATGGAGGCAGTTCTGTGAAAAGGTGGAGATACTCATCCTTTGGAGGGACAAAGTTGGAAGGAGAACAGTCATGAGGGCGTCTGGACAGTGCGTCAGCATCCAGATTCTGCTTTCCGGCTCGATACTGCAACTTAAATGAAAAGGTAGAAAGAGCAGCCAGCCATCTGTGACTGTTGCATCGAGTTTAGCTGAGGTCAACACATAGGTGAGTGGATTGTTGTCTGTCACCACTGTAAAGTCAGCTCCATACAAAAAATCATGGAATTTTTCAGTCACACTCCATTTTAATGCTAAAAATTCGAGTTTGTGTGCTGGATAGTGGCTTTCACTGGCTGACAGTCCTCGGCTGGCATATGCAATAACTCTTAACTTGCCTTCTTGCTGCTGGTAAAGGCTGCTCCCAATCCAGTAGCACTCGCATCAGTATGGAGAATATAGGGTAAAGCAGGATCTGCAAAACCAGAACTGGAGCAGTGGTTAGTTTGTTGATGAGAGTTGTGAAAGCTTCTTGACATTCAGGGGTCCATCTGGAACAAAAAGTGTTTTGGGGTCTAACCGAGCCTGGTTTGGATTTTGTTTGTTTCCTTTGTCATTGAAGGAATATCCACGCGTCAGGTTATTGAGTGGCTTGGCTATAGAAGCATACCCCTTAATAAAACGACGGTAGTAGCCTGCAAACCCAAGAAAAGATTTTAATGTTTTTAGATTGTTTGGAACTGGCCAGGATTTCAATGCTGCAATCTTTTCTGGATCGGTTTCAACTCCCTTTTCCGAAACAACGTGACCGAGGTACCGAACTGATGATTGAAAAAGTTTACATTTCTCGGGTGACAGTTTCAAACCGTATTCTTTGAGACGGTTAGTACTCTCAGTAAACGGTTCTCATGCTCCTCTAATGTACGAGAAAAGATTATCAAGTCATCTAGGAACACAAGTACCTCTTTGAGATGAAGATCACCCATGCACTTTTCCATTAATCTTTGAAAGGTGGAAGGTGCATTGGTGATTCCCTGAGGCATTCTGTTGAATTCCCAGAACCCAATTGGTGTAACAAAAGCGGTTTTGGCTTTGTCAGCTTCATCCATCTCTATCTGATAGTACCCGGATTTTAGATCGAGAACAGAAAACCATTTCGAACCATTTAATGCGGAAAATGATTCTTCCAAGTTTGGCAGTGCGTATGCGTCTTTGATGGTTTGAAGGTTAAGTTTTCGATAATCGATACATAACCGAATATCACCATTTTTCTTTTTAACAACAACGATTGGGGATGAAAATGAAGATTCTGATTCCCTTATTACACCGGCATCTAACAGTTCACGCAAATGTTTACGAACTGCTCCTATATCTCGCGGATGAATGGGTCTAGCACGATGTTTAAAGGGTGTATTGTCATGAAGATTAATATGGTGTTTGACATGAGAAGTGCAACCAAAATCCAAATCATGCTGGGAAAAAACGTCGGACATTGCACTTAGCTTTGTTGTCATTCTCTCCTTCCACTCTGGGGGAATTGGTGAACTGTCCAGGTTGAAATTAAGTGTGACTGGTTTCTCAGGTGACTGCTTGGCCACCTGGTGCTCAGAAATAATACATTCATAAGCACCAAGTTCTGCAATAATGCTCAAAGGTGAAAGAAAGGCATCTTGCTCTGATCTGTTTGAAATAACAACAGGGATTTTGTAGGGTACCTGCACTGGAAGACTAACCAAGCAGCTGCTGACACACAGACCACCCGGCAGGCCTGAATCCGGGTGCTGAAGAACAGCGTATTGGCTGGTAGGAGCAAGGATTTTTGCAGAACCTTCAATCACAACTGTGTGGCCAGCAGGAACAATCTCTGGAGTTTTGCTGAAGAGGGTCACCACCCCGATGGAGTCATTCTTCTTTTGACACATCAACTGTAGAGTTTTCAGCACAGTTCTGTAACCATAAGAACATGGGTGAAATTTTGAGAACTCACTTTGGTCATATTGTTCATATAGAGCTTCGAGTGTGTTCATTCCAACAAGAATGGAACTGGGGAAACCTGGTCTCATATCTGGAACAATAAGTGCAAGTGTTGGAACAGAAAAGTTACTGCCCAAGAAGTCTTTGGGGAAAATTACAGTATTCTATGTAGCCAAGATACGCACATTTTGACCTGCAGCTCCTTCCACGTGGAGTAATTCATTGAGTGGTTGAACTGGCTGATTTGAAAGGTGTTTTGTAAAAGGAAACGGGAATAGTAGTCACCTGGGATCCTGTATCTAGGAGACATTGACATTCGTGACCGGCAATGCTGACCTCTGCTGTGCACCTGGACCCTATTAGTCCTTGTGGAATCTTAATCTTTGAATCTGACAGTAATTCTGCACAACGAACTGGAGTTTGATTCTTTGAAGGGCGAATTTGACTTGACACAGTTCCTGTTTGCCCCATAACAGGAACCAAATCTAGTTTAAATAGTCGTTGGCTTGAGTGCGGTTTTGTTTTTTTCTCTGCTTAGCTTCAAACTCTCTTTTCTTTGCATTAACTAGTGCGGGGTTGGGTTTAGAAGAGCACTGCGGTTTAATATGCCCATCTTCACCACAGCGAAAACAAAATCCAGGCTTCAAACTGGACGAAGCCGGTTTCAAAAATGTTGCGTTTTTTCTTTCTGGTCTTTGAGTAGAGCTTGTAGCTGCTGTTTGGCTTCTGCTGTTTTGATTTGCAGTCAGAATGGCTAACTGCTGCTGTATTGCTGTGAAAGTTGCTTTGTTAAAGTTGTTAAAGCGCTGCATAAATTTGTTGTTTCAGCATCTGCAAACTGAGCTTGAGAAGTGACTTTTTGTTTAGCTCCTCCTAAGTGCTGCTTCATCCTAAGATGTTTTGCGGTTTCTTGATCTTCTTCGGTGCGCAACAACAATAAAAAGTCAGCAAAATCAGGTGGATTTGACTTTTTCTGTTTAAGTTGCAGCTCAGTTATCAAATTGTTGTCCCAGCACCCTCTGCAAAACTGCATCAACAGACTTTTGTTCATGTCTCGCTCTGCTACTCCACCTCTTTTTGCGGCGTGTCTTAATGCTACCTGAAGGCGTTGCAAATAAGCAGATGGTTTTTCACCACTATCTTGGAAAGTATCCATAAATTTTGCATAAAGCTCTTCACCGTCCTGCACGGTGCCAAAAGCTGAGTCGAGTTGCTGTAAATACACGTCAGGTAATGTGTCAGGGCTTAGATGCTTCACCATTTCACATGCAGGAGGCAATAAGCTATCACGGATCAGTCTGGTGCGTTGAAGATCAGAGATTGCAGGATCCCGCAAAGCTAATTCGACTCCAGACCGCCATGTGTCGTAATCCGTTTCATGAGTTGGTCGTGGCACTTTACCTGAGAAGGTTCTCAGTCTTTGGGCAGCGTGCATGAAGGTCTCACCACTCCTGACGACATGTTCCACAACATAACGCTGGACTCCAGGGGGGTTGAGGTCACTGGCAGCGATTGGTTGCCTTCCATTTTGCCTGTCAGCACGGTTGGGTTCAGAAGACCTTACTGGTGATGAAGGAGAAACAGAGTCATCTGTGTGTGATGGGTTAGGAGGAACCTTTGTGTCTGCAGCTTCATCTGACTGTTCAGTCTCAAGTTGAAGCTCAGAGACAGACTTTTGGATTTGGGACATCATTTCTTGCAGAACCACAGCATAATCTTTTCCTGATAGTCTTGAAATTTTCTTTAAGTCAGATAAATAAGTATCTGTTTTACTACCACCCAGTGCTGACATGTATATTTGTGATAAGCTCTGTACAAAAATTGTTTTCCTGTATCAGACACTAAGGTGTATGGGAGAATGGGATTTAGGGATTGTAATGCAGAACCTGACTCAAATTCTACAACAAGCATGTTGTGAAACTCAGACTCAGAACAATCAATGACAATATCACGATTGACATCACCATAGCTTTCAAGAAAATCAAGCACTTCAGATGAGCTTTCTTCATCTGCTCCGCTTACCAAGACCGACTTAGGAATGTTGATACTGTGGCGGTCAAAAACATCCATGACTGCATGAAACAAAAAAACAATCCAAGTAATTACTGCACCAATCAGCTCCTGGCTAGCTCGCCACTAAATGTAGCACTTTGTGATTAAGAACTTTTTGTTCACATCGGCTAGTTTTGTAACCAACTGGGCTGAGGTGTCTTTCAGAAGACTCACTAGAACGTCTACTGGAGCTGAGGGCAGTAATTACAAACACAGGATTGCTGGTACCAATAGATTTATATATAAACAAAGCAAAACAAACAGAAAGTTCACAAAATAGAAAAAAAAGAAAGAAAGGCTCATTCAGTTCATTGAGTCCGAATTTGAGTTCATCAGATATGATGTGATGTGTGATCCACAGGGTGTTGGAAAGGTGCAGTTACTTTGTCCCGGTCAATAGCAACGCAGGGTCGCTCAGTGTTCAGGGCCTGTTTAGGCACGTCTCGCTTCGTAGCTCGCCATCTTTTTATGCTCCTCTCAGTGTCTGTGCTCCTCTCCGGGCACCTGGCCTGCACCGCAACATAACATAACTCAAAGCAACTCAGAAAATACAATACACACATCAATGAACAAAACAGAAGCTCTAGGTGATGCTAACGCTAGCCCGCTAGCATTAGCATCACTTGCAACTCACCAGTTCCTGGTAAGATCGGTGGATCAAACCAACATAAATCGTCCACGAATAATCTTTCAGCTCTAACAGAGTCTACAAACAATTGATGCATCAACAAAAAGACAAAACAAAAAAGTATACATTTAAGTTACGCGCGTTCTACCTGTAGGCTGTAGGCTCCGGCATCCACCCAGTTGTGTATTTCCGGTGGAAGCTGGGCCAGCCCATAAATCAAAAAGTCACATGGTCCAGCGGACCGTGTGATTGGTCCACGAGACCAAAACAATCAGCTGAGGGAATGCTGACGTGTGCTACAGTTACAACATTCAAACAAAGAGGCAAAGTCAAGACAGTTCATTGCAGGTGTCATGTAAGGAACCATTTGGGGACATTTACAATTCAAACAACATCCTTTGTCCTGCTGAGGACAGTGCATCTCAAACTCCCTCATCCTAGCTTGGGAGAAAAAGCAGGACATCAAACACTAAACATTTGTTCCTAAAAGGTGAAATGTTAATCTGTATGCAACAGTTTGGGTTAACATTTTAAAATACATTTAAACAATGATTATAATAAAACAATTTATTTGACGGTGACTTATTTTATATTTGGCTGAGGAGTCACCATGGAGAGATAAAAGAGATACATGTGGATCTGGAGCCACCAAAAAAGACCATAACATATGAAACCAGACACCAAGATCACGAGGAGCACAGTTTATCGATAAAAAATAAGAAGAAACTGTGTCCTGTAAAGCACAAATAAGTTATTGAGCTGATTAAAAAAATAGAGATGTAAAACAAAGGGATTAGACCAGGGGTGGGCAATTGTTTTGACTCGTGGGCCACAAAGGGTTCTAAAATTTGGCATAAGGGCCGGACAAGGAGCAGATGGAAGGAGAGATTTGGTAATCAACCTCATAAACTAAAAAGATAATATGGAATTTAGAGAAAAACATGCTTTAATTTGGATTCAAATTCACATATATTCATTTAAAAACAGAAAATTTGGGAGTTTTAATTTCTAAATTTTGATTTTTGTTCTCTTTTTGGGTGATCCAATGGGTTGATGTTCTTCAGAGGAAAATGTGAACTCAAGAAATGTTGCATTTTATGTGGTGTAGGAATAATCCGAAACATCACCATCTGACTCAGAAAGGAACACACACGAACGCCAGAGAAACACAGAAATACAATGAAAATAAAACAATTAGGATATTTGATTCAATGTATTTTAATTTGGAGGGCCACATTAAGTAGCTTAAGGGGCCGCATGTGGCCCCCAGGCCGTAGTTTGCCCACCCCTGGATTAGATCCTTGGCTAATCACCAAATCAAAAAGTCAGGGAGACTATTGGCCCAGCCAGTTTTACCGCCTAATAAGATCTAACTAACAAAAAGAGACAAAATAAGCCCATAAATAAAGACTAAAACTAAAATAACAAAACCCAGCAGTGTAAGACTGCCGAATCGGGATGTTTGGTCCCCACCTGTCAGGTCAGTAGTAAGCAAATCTGGACTAACAGTTTAGTATAAAAAAATGTTTTCGTGAAATATTTCTTTTTTTTTCTGTGACACTATGAAAGCTAATAATAAAAACTGTTATAACACTGAAAGGCTCCAGCTGACTTCATACCAAAAGATCTCTGGTGTGTTTACACTTTCCTCCGTGTGACGTGATGTTTATGAAACGCTGCTGCAAAAGAGAGGGAACACAATCCCATGGGATTTAAGCCAAAGGAGCTAATGATCCAGAACCCATCTATTTCTGGGTTAAGCTCCATTTTCATGCTTTCTTCTCTTAATGCTTTGCATAAATCTTCAAATGGAGAAACATCTGGTTTACATGGAGCGCCCCATCAGCTGTAAAGATCACTTGTGCTTCCTTGTTCCACGATCCTAATGAAAAGAAAAAGAAAATACAGTTTTTTTTTTTTAAAGATAAATGAAAATGTAGTAGAGGACATGACTGGATTAGAAACATCAAAGTCAAATCTGCATATCTGAGACAAAGTATTGCCTGGAACCGTCTTGACCTGCTCGCTAGCTTATGCTGATCCATGAAGTCAGTATATATCTTACAGAGATAAAAACACACCTTTGTGCAGAGAACGGAATAAAGCTAAATCTGGAGATGTGTGGAGGTCTCTGTCTTTGGCACCTGCTCAAATCCTCGCTGTTGCACAGAGGAATCGCCCGGGGCTGCCGAGTGACTTTTTGACTGAGGTAAAACTAGTGGGAGACGAGCAGAACAGCTTCCATGACCTTCTTTTGTTCTGAGGACAATGAAAGAACTAGAGAGGAAAAAAAACAATTCCAGATTTGTTTTGGGGAATCTTCACATTTCTTGTATCGGACGTGATAGATTAGCTTCATTTCGTGTCATTACCTATAGACAGGTGACTGTGAGGCACTGATCACAATAAACACAGAGACATTCTCAGAGATAAATCACAGCCGTGTGGTTAACAGCGTGATGTCAGGCTCTGGAATCTAGCAGGAGTCAGATGAAACAATCCCCCGTTTCTGGTGCAAAATTGAGGCCATTTGTTACTTTGAATAGATCTACAGGCCTGAAAGCACATCTGGGCCGCTGCGGTCGCCCCGGTGTTGCTGCAGTCCCGGCCTGAATACCGACACGTCGATTCAACAGCAGATGTATCAAAAATATGTATTTACAAGTTTAATTTTTAACAGTTTTCAAGCTGCTGCCATCGTAGTACGAACGCACAGCCAAGCCTTTGAGATCTCTCTGTCCTTGGGCAGTCCGACTTATTTATTCCTCATTCAAGACTTTATTTCTGAGCAGAACTTTTTGTCCTAAAATGCATCAGCAAGTGTTGGAAAATATAAAGAATGTATCATGTTTGCAAGTCTAAAGCAAAGTTTTGCTTCGACTTTTCTCTGCCGACTTCTTCGAGGCGACTCGCTGCTCCGTCCAGGTTCATCCAGTGACACGTTAGCCAGGTCTTAGAGGCTAATCGAAACAGAGTCATGATGAGAAAATGAATAGCTCCTTCTAATTAACAACATCATCATGAAACGTGAGGCAGCGAGCCAAAAGGATGAAGGGATCTGCTCAGAAAGGTAAATAAAATCACTTTTCTTTTCCATTTTTCTGTGTTTAAATGATTACTAATAAGTGATAGTGTTCTGATGATACGTTCAACAGCTGCTGTAATATTTATGAGTCACAAATTTAAGAGCACGGTGGATGTGGTTTTATCCTCCAAATTTATTTCTTTTTTAAAGCATTTTTGAGTTTTCCTGCAGCCCACAGACATCAGTTTCCATAGAAAACATGGTCGTATTGTCCGTCTTCCATACCAGATCCATTACTGATTAGGTCCTTGAAGCACCCTAACTGGTTTCAACTGGTCTGGGGCTCCATGTGGGTTCATGTAAAAATATGTTAATAACAAAGAATAAAAAGTCTCTTGTACATACAGTATGTCATCAAAAGTGAGTACACCCCTCACATCTCAGCAAAAAATTAGTTATATCTTTTAATAGGACAACACTACATAAATGACTCTTTGACACAATGAACAGTAGTCGGTGTAAAGTTAGTATAGCAGTGTAAATTAATTGTCCCCTCAAAATAGCTAAAAAATACAGCCAATAATAGCTGAACCCCTGTAGGGCTGCCACAAACGATTATTTTAATAGTCGACTAATCACCGATTATTTTTTCCGATTAGTTGACTAATCTGTTCATGGCCAAAGTGGATGTAAAGATGCTGAAGTTGATAACCAGCTAAAATATTAGTTAAATGCCAAATTAGCCAAAAAATAAAAAGAGCCAAAGTTAGCCTAAATAGCTAGCATGCTGCTGAAATATTAGCTAAATTCCACATTAGCCTTAAAAAAAACGGAAAAATCCTATATTAGCCAAAACAGCTAGCATATAGCTGAAATATAAGCTAAACTCAAAAATTGCCTAAAAAAACTTAAAAAAGCTTACGTTAACCAAAATAGCTAGCATGCTGCTGAAATATTAGCTAAATTCCAAATTAGCCTTAAAAAAATTGAAAAATACTATATTAGCCAAAACAGCTAGCATATAGCTGAAATATAAGTTAAACTCAAAAGTTGCCTAAAAAACGTAAAAAAGCTAAAGTTAGCCGAAATAGCTAGCATGCTGCTGAAATATTAGCTAAACTCCAAAATAGCCTAAAAAACCTTAATAAATGCCAAAATATTCCAAAAAGCTAGCAGAATGCTATTATAACTTTCAACTTTACTACAATCTGACTTCATACAATATAAAGTAACGACTAATCGACTATTAAATTAGTTGTCGATTATTTTAATAGTCGATTAGTCGACTAATCGTGGCAGCCCCTAAACCCCTGGCAACAAAAGTGAGTACAAGCCTTAGTGAAAATGTGAAATGTTAATATTTTGTGTGGCCACCATCATTTTCCAGCATGGCTTGAATTCTCCTGGCCATGGAGTTCACCAGACCTTCACAGGTTAGCAGTGGAATCTTCTTCCACTCCTCCATCACAACATCACGGAGATGGTGGACATTTGACACCTTGTGCTCCTCCACCTTCCTTTTCAGGATGCCCCAGAGGTGTTCTATGGGGTTTGGGTCTGGAGACATGCTTGGCCAGTTCATCACCTTCATCTTCAGCCTCTTTAGAAAGCCAGTGGTCATCTTGGAGGTGTGTTTGGGGTCATTATCATGCTGGAACATTGCTCTGCGGCCCAGTTTCCGGAGGGTGGGGATCATGCTCTGCCGCAGTATGTCACAGTACATTTTAGAATTCATGTTTCTTCGATGAACTGTAGCTCCCCAATGCCAGCAGCACTCATGCAGCCCCAGATCATGAAACTACCACCACCATGTTTGACGGTAGGCAAGATGCACTTGTCTTGGTACTCCTCACCCGGTTGCAGACACACACGCTTGACACCGTCTGAACCAAATAGGTTCATTTTGGTCTCATCAGACCACAAGACATGATTCCAGTAATCGTCCTTAGTTTAGTTAGTGACAAAAGGGAAGGAAAATGACCAGATGTGCTCAGTTTGTACACTTTCACTTAGGGGTGTACTCACTTTTGTGACATACTGTAAATCTGCAATCCTTTTTAGATCCTATAAATGAGAAGAGACTATTTAATTCTTTGTATTTTTTCAGGAAAATTCTTGATTTTTGTCTTCAGCATAAGCATTATTGATAAGACGAGTGAATCGGCCATTCAAAACAAAAAGTTCAGATTTGAGTCAAATACAACTGATTGTAGGAAGTGTTGCTTCTTAGTTCTGAAAACATATTTTTTTCACAATGATTGTAACAGAAATGTAAGTCAGGTAAACATTTCAGCTGAAGTGATGCAGGCTTTTGTCTGTCTCAAGGTTACGAGTCCTCATCTGGAAAATGGAGACAGACGTTTGATTTTCCCCCGCTTCAGTCTGGCTTTGAAGGCGGGCTACTTAATGTTGTTCCTGATTAATGCGTTTGGAGCCACGCTTCATTTTCACAACTGTAAGTGTAAACAATCCATTTCAGCAGACCCTCAGCCAGTGGGCACCACCTGCTACAGAACTATCAATAAAACATGAGGGTCCTAATAATGGATCACTGTTTACCACCTGCACACTGAAGGTCACACGGGTTTTCTCCCATCTCTGGCTTACAAAACAAAACAAAAAAAACCCATACCATTCTCATCGTCCACCCTAAATCTCGGCCGACTCACTGGTAGGTTTCTAAAGAGGCTGTTAGGGGGTCAAAGTGATCACACTATCAAGGACATCTATTAGAATCCAATTTGGCCAGCTTGGGTCCTCAATCCGGCCCAGCTAACCTCCCTAATGGACATCCATTTATCTCCTGTTATTTGGGAACTGTTGCGTGCAGGGTCCGCAGCTCTGGTGCTTAGCGGGATGAATGTGATATTTATATCAATCGCTGCAGCTTATGGGGAAAAATGTGATGGTATGGGGATGATAAGAGGGTGATATTTCCTTGTAAATGTCACTTTAATGTAACCATCAGTGCCCAAGGTGGGGTGGGGTGGAGGGGTGCGAATTCACTTGAAACCAGAAGGAGCAACGGACTCGTATAGTACACTGTAAAAGCAGTAACTTATAGAACAGGACACACGAGGGCATTTCCTCTCTCTGTGTGAAGAATCCTCCTGAATAATGAGGAGCACCTGTCAGGTTCGGTTATCTTGACTCATGGACTGGAGTCCCAACACCTCCACACATCTGAGGGGGAGAGACAAAGACAGCCGGAGAGCGCTCGCCGCCCTAGCATGTTTTTTTTATCCGGATACCTTGAAGCATGAATAAGGAATTTCCACACGTGTTGCTGCTGTGATGCCGCATCAATCACCGGCCTAACTATGAAAAATATAGACTCAATGACCTAACGGAGGGGAAAAAAAAACCAACCGATTGGATGCAGTCAGTATTCAGGACACAAACAGTAGCGTGAACGTCGACAAACAGCTCCTTCTGCAGAAACGTGTCCGCTCTTGTTGACTGAATCTATCACAGTTTTCAATTAAAACGCATTGAACACGTTTACATTAAAGGATTGGGAGGATTAGAGGAGCAGCGGTAGATGTTTCATGGAATTTCTATCAATTCAAACCAAATTAGGCTTGGAAATCTGCAGGGTTTTGAACTTGGACTCTTACTTTTGTTATTAGCAGCTTCCATTAGATAGATAAGTGTTTGTTGTGTAGACTAGAAAAGGTACCAGCTATCAACCCTCAACAAACTGAAGGTAACTCTCTTTCCTTATTGATCAAACTACTTTTTTAGCTAATTGATTGGCTAAAGTCGCTACACTAGCTTGTTGGTACGCAAAGTGAGTGAATGAATGAAATGGTTTATTTCAAGCAGTCAGGTAATAATGCATCAAAGGACTTGTTACATTATCAATGACAAGTAGATCTTTTGAAAGGGAGTGGGAGGAAACGAACTTATATAATCCTAACCCGATTCCACCATACCATTTTCTCTACATGAATTATCAGCATCCGGTTCAGAACTTCATATCAAATATTTAGACTCTACAATCATAGATTCAGGTTATTAAGGATCATCAATATCAATTATGTAAATACATTTCAAACAAGTCATTTATATGAATCAAAACCACAAATGTAAATATACTCAGACGATTATCATCAGGAAAGAATCATCTACATGAATCAATACCAAAAATCAAAGAATATTCAGATCATCACCACCAAAAAAAAAATCATCGGCACTACCAGCACAAAAAATCCAGAGTAATCCCAGATGATTCATAATCATCTGAATATATTCCAGACTCCCAGCACTGATCAATGCAAATAATCCTCCCGATGATAATCATTAATCATCAGAAAGAAAAATCATCAACATTCGTCAATATATAAAAAGTGTAGCAAGCTAGCGAGCTCTGCTGCATGGTTCTGGCAGAGCTAGTTAGCGCTGCCCGCCACGGTCCGGAAAAGGTAACAAGGTCCCTGGGGAATGGAGCTTGCTTCGCTGGCCTGCTGGCGATTTGCTGCCCGCCGTGGGTGCCGTCGCAGCGGGCACGATCGCTCTAGCTCCATGGGGTTATGCTGACACGGAAAAGTGCTTGCCGGCGCCTCTGTAGAGCCCTCCAAAACGACAGCGCTCAACACCATCCATGTTTTCCACGATGTGGCAATAAATTAAGTCCAGAAAAACATTAGCGGTTGCTCCGCGGCCGGGTTGTCAAGGCACCGAGCAGTAATGGACAGGCATTAGGGACATCAGTTAAACATAAACTGTATAATATTTGGACCACTTCCTCCACCCCGTTTTGGAGACATCAAGTTCTCACGCATCCGTCAACTTCACATCTGGTTAAAATCATATTGTCACTTCATGAGCATTCCGTACATTGATAACTTCACAACCTTTTACAATAGACCATATCTCTTCAAAGCAGACGGTTTACATCCAAACAATAATGGTTCCCGTCTTCTCAGCCTCAACATAGACCTCACCCTCCGTTCTTTCAAAGCCATTACCAGTTGACGGTCAAACCAGGACACCCACACCCCTGATATGTCATTTTCTGTCACTCAGCATCATATTCCGGTCCAGATAACCAATAGGTATTCTCATAAGTTTCATTCATTTCCACGTGCCTCACATGTAAGATGTCTCTGTAAAATTCCTATTCACACAACAGCCACAAAACACATATCATGCTCAAATAATATTTTACCTACAACAATGAATATGGCTATCTTTAATGTTAGATCACTTTCTTTTTAAAACAATTGATATTTTAATAAATAAAGACTCTAAGTCCTCCATGCCATCCTCGGATGCTGCATGTGAGGACTTCGCAGACCACTTCATGGTAAAATCAATGCTATTAGATCTACCTTTCTATCATCTGTAAAATCTAATGCTATTAGATCTACTAGCTCTTACCTGTGCAATACTCTGGCTTTAACAGATCACCAGCATTGGTTTTACCCGAGGAAACACTGGGGAGTTTTGTCCTGGTTGATGCAGAGATGCTTGGTCGAGTTTTATCCCAAGTAAACACCACAACCTGCCTTTTAGACCCCATCCCCACTTCACTTTTTAAAACGTTTTATGGATTCTTTGAGTCGGAGCTTTTAAATATAGTGAACTGCTCTCTTCAGACGGGTGTCTTTCCGTCTGCCTGTAAAACAGCGGTGGTGAGGCCCCTTCTGAAGAAGAGCAGTTTAGATCCAAAAATTCTGGATAACTACAGACCTGTATCCAACTTACCGTTTTTAAGTAAAATTATAGAGAAAAGTGTCTCTACTCAATTGCATGAGTATTTAAAAAAGAAAAACATCTTAGAAAAATATCAATCTGGTTTTAGAGTGAACCACAGCACAGAGACGGCTCTTTTAAAAATTGTTAATGATCTTAGAATTAATTTAGACTCACAGAATCTTTCTGTTCTGGTGCTGCTGGATCTTAGTGCCGCCTTTGATACAGTAGATCACCAGATTTTATTAGACAGACTCAGGAGTCATGTGGGCCTTTCTGGAAATGTTCTTAAGTGGTTTTATTCTTACCTTACAGATCGACACTTTTATGTAAGTTTGGATACATGCTCCTCAAGAATCCATGAAATAAGTTGTGGGGTTCCCAAGGGTCAATTTTAGGTCCCATTCTTTTTAACTTATATATGTTGCCTCTTGGGGAAGTCATCAGGAGACACGGCGTTAACTTTCACAGCTATGCTGATGATACTCAGCTTTACATCGTCGTGTCTCCTGATGACCTTTAACCTATAAACACCCTTTTAAATTGTATTTTAGACATAAAGTCATGGATGGCAGAGAACTTCCTTAAGCTCAACCAGGACAAAACAGAAGTTTTAATCATCGGTCCTGATGGCAAGAGAGAGAGGATTTTACCTCATCTTCAGAATTTTAACCCTTCTCACTGCGTGAGAAACCTGGGCGTTCTTTTAGACTCTGAGCTGAATTTTATCCCTCACATTAAAAATGTCGTTAAGACAGGATTTTATCATCTTAAAAACATTGCCAGAGTCCGCCCATTCCTCTCTCTTGCCAGCACAGAGGTGCTGATGCATGCTTTTATTTTTAGTCGTTTAGATTATTGTAATGCCCTGCTCTCTGGTTTACCTCAAAAGTCTCTTACAAATTTACAATTATTACAGAACTCAGCGGCACGAGTTCTGACGAGGACCAGGGGGCGGGAGCATATTACACCAGTTTTAAAATCGCTGCATTGGCTCCCTGTGCGTTTCAGGATTGATTTTAAAATTCTTTTAATGGTTTATAAATCTTTTTATGGTATTGGGCCTTCTTATCTCAATGGTCTTCTTTTAAAGTATGAACCCTCGCGGACCCTGAGGTCTTCTGGCACCGGCCTTTAGTTGTTCCTAAGGTAAGGACCCAAAACATATGGTGAGGCCTCGTTTCATCATTACGGTCCTCGCCTGTGGAACAGCCTGCCGGAGAGCCTCAGGGCGCAGAGACCGTAGACGTTTTTTTAAGAAGAGGATCAAGACCCACCTTTTTAATTCTGCTTTTAGTTAATTTTATGTCCTTATTTATTATATTAGTTTTAATATGTTATTGATTTTATATTTTACGTATTTTACATTTTAGTATTTTACTATTATTTTTAACCCCAGTGTTTCCTGCAGGGATCTATCATATCAGGGCTTGCTGGCTTGGTCTGGGGTCGTTGCCGTGGTTCTCGCCCTTGTTGGGGCGGCTGGAGTCCTGCACTGCAGCCTCACAGCTGTGGAGTGGACTCCGTTGCTGTCCCGGTTTGGGTGGGTGCCGTGGCGATGTTCCTTTTGACCGAGCTGGCTCCTGGTATGATAGAATCCCCAATACCAGTTTCCTCACAGCAGAGCCAAGCTTATGTCTGTTTTTACAATTTTCGTTTATGTCATTTTTCATTGTATTCATTGTGTGTGGGATGGGTTGTATGTGTTGATAGAGGGTGGAGTGTTGGCTTTTATTGGTGGGGGGGTTTGGCTTTTATTGTATATGTTTTTGTTTTTAATGTAAAGCGCTTCGAGCTGCGCAAAGCATGAGAAGCGCTTTTTTATAAATAAAGTTTGATTTGATTTGATTTGATCCACTTTTGGGAGGTGTTGACCCGTATGGGTGCCTTAGGTTTGTGGGTTGTCTGAGGCTGTTGAAGGTCGTGGAAAGAAGCAGCTGCATTTCCCAGGTGTGTCTTGCAATCCCCTTGAGGCTCATACGGATAATTCAAGGGACGTCATGAAAAAGAAAAATGGAACGGACCGTTGTGCATGTGATAAGTGTATCCTCAAGTATTTATAAGGCAAGTTTCAATCACTTATGACTTATGGGTGACGCTGTCGTATGATGCCCTTACGCCACCCTCTCATTAGTAATGTTATTCAAGTAAAAACAAAAGGTAATGCCTACTGGCCCCATGTCCAAGGTTCAAAACATTTGACACATTTTCAAGAGCGCGGGTTCTCTTTAGTGAGGGACCAGGTACTGGTCTCTTACTGCCCACACCTACTACTGACTGGCTAGTATCTTAACTTCTAACAGACTGCATTCAAGGAGTACACACTTGTGCAAAAAGCACTAATACGTACCTATTACAGTCTGCAGGACTTGAAATGAACAATGAACTAGCTGTTGTTGAGCCAGTTTGTCTTCTATTTTTCTGAACCAGGTCTTGATAACAAAGCATGTTAGAAAAAAATCAATATTAAAGTGAAATATTTCTTTGCCTGAAGCAACTGACGCCATGAATCTAGAGAGGGAAAGGTCTTTGCAAGACAAGCGTGCCACCTGGCCAGCAGGGCATGCTGACACCTGGCAGAGCGAATGGTGTGACACCTGAGGGCTTCAGACTTCTGCCAGATGGCAGAGTAAAGGAAGATCACGCATGCAAGGAAACCGTACAATTGCCCCGTACAATTGGTGTTCAGCTGCTACACACAAATAATTAATGCAAACCAGATGCACTGTAGATCTGCGAGCCCGAAACAAGAAATGGATACTGTTGACTCCCAACAGGTGGAGGGGCTTTTCCCTGGAGATCAGACTTGATCCGACCAAGAGAAATCCTAATTTATGAAGCGAAATGGTTGATTTTATGTAGATTAGAGGGGGAAAAGAGAATTATTTTCAGTGTAAGGTTTGAAGCTTCCCAAAAAAATTCATGAGAACATCTTGTAGAGACGGTAGAAAAAGTTTCACGTGGGAACGGAGACAAAAGACAGATTTTTGAATAAGGACGGTGACAAACAGAGAGAAAGAGACAGAGACACAATGAACATCCCCTACGCCCCGCAAAAAACAACTTCAGAGACGGTGGGTGAAACAAAAGCGGGCGCTGACGGACAAACAAAGTGATGAAAGCTCTGAGATGTTCCAAAGCAGATGACAGATTCTTTGCTTTGCAGAGAGAATGGCTGCTTATCAAAAGAGAGCGCAGAATACAATGCTGAAACACAAGTGGGTTTTTTTCCTGAATTGTACTTGAAGTCATAAGAAACATGAGTGATGTGGATATTTCTTTATTTCAAATGACTGCCATAAGCTTTCATGAAGGAGGGGACGATTTATTTTCCCTTGCAAAGAGAGGTTTGATGGTTCTCAGAAGAACTCAAAAAAGAGAACAGATGTCATAGTATATCAAAGACTTTTGGAGACTGGGTTTGTTGAAGATGTAAAGAAGTGCAGGCCAGAGGAAGAAATCCCATCGCCTCATACTTTAGGCACCTGTAACTCCTACCTTTTTTTTCCAGAATTCATTTCTATTCTCTGCCTTTCATCTCTGAGGCAATCGCTCACGACTCGCCGGTAATGGAAGGCAGAGGAGCCACTTCGACCGAGCGAGAGGGAACCCCTGAACCGACGACTCCTGGATCCAAACGTAAGGGAGGGATTAAGAAATAATGTATACGGAGAAAGAAAGACAATGTAAAAGGTGAGGGATAAGGGTTGAGCCGCTAATGTTTGCTTTCAGATTTGAAATAAAGCCGCCTCGGGCAGGTGGGAGACAAATCAGTCAATACGGAAAGTATGAGGGTTAGCCTTTAGGGTCCAGGCAGATGATTTGTCTGTGAGCTGGAATTGAACATCCATGAGGCGGTGGTTATGAATATGGAACCACTTTTAAAGGCTGTTTCAGGTTGCAGATGGGAACAAGCGATGTACGCTGCAGGGCGGCCATATTTCAGGAACCGGGGGTTTGGTTCCGTGTGCCGGAATCCTTCTTTCTCTTGCAGAAACGCAAAGAAATGGTATCAATTCCAACGTAGAATAAGCGTGGCTATCAGTGAGCACATGTGCGCCTGCGTGGGCAGATAAAAAACAACCATTATTAAATGTCAAAGGCACAAGAACATTTAACAGAGCCAATTTGTGTCTATTCAAGCCTAAATCAAGCCCTGCCCTATGAATCAGCCCTGCCCTTGTGATTCATTTCAGCTGATTTAGATCTGCCACGTCCTTCCTCCCCATTCGCCATATCTGATTGGCTTCCTGGTGCCGCTTCCCTCCATCTTTTTCCATTTATCTAATGAATAGACTATTGATTACTCATCCAGACAGATGGACAGACAGATGGACACCAAAACAGAGGAACGAACACAAACAAATACGGAGGCACGAAACGGAGACAGATGAACCCAGCGGCGGACTGCCCGTTTGCAGGCGGATAGCCGGTGCTGAGAAACTGGTATGACAAAGGAACGAGTGGAAATGTATCTGAATCGCATCATGTTTTAAAGAAAACCACACAAGCTTTTTATCACAGTCCTTTAATTATGAGTTATTTCTAAACTACTGCAACAGGTCAAAGTGGAGAAAGCTAATTTATCAGTTTTCATTTCAAGTACATCATTTTCTAAAATATTTATAATTACTATTAATATATATATTTTTTCCTTTTTCTGCTTTTATTAAACTTATGACAACAGTTGGGTGAGGTGGATTTAAAGATGTTCTGGTGTTGCATTTTTTTTCAGTCTTAAATTGTCTAATTTTCTCATTTTTTTCAACTATGCTGCATCAAAGAAGTGCACACAAATCATATGAACAGCACTAACCAGCTCCGCAGGATTTGTGGAGGTTAAAAAAAAATAAAAAATTGTGCCTATTCCTCAGCTACTAGTTTACCCTTATGTGTTATTTAAGCATTCTCTATAATCTGTGACTCACAGCAGAATACCCGCAGAAGTAAATGTGGACAAACTCGATTTTATTCATGAATATTTCTTTATTCAAGTTGTTGTGAATCAGGAGCAGACAGAAAATATTAGTTTAAAAGAGATCAGTCGCTACTTAAAAATTCCAGGTTGAATTCTCCATGACCATCCCCCAGTGGGAGCAACAAAATCTTGATTTCTGTTTATGTTATTGTCTGTTTTGTATTTTTTAACATTTCAGCCAGAAATCTAATCAGCTAAAATAAATCGGAGATATTTAAGTGACCCCTGCTGTATTTCTTGAACCATAAGTCACCTAAAATCCTTGAATTACCCATCTTAGGGGCAAGAGTCAGGCAATACGATACGTATCCCGAATCACAATACAATATGTATCGTGATATATTCCAAGACTGGACTAGAACAAATTTTCAAGTGAATATTACTACGTCTTTCATTAAAGTAAAATCGTAAAATTTCGATATATGGCCAAATCAATTCTTCTCTACACCCCTAATACATGTTATGAAGTATGGGGAAGTACTTAACACCTGGTAAGTAGGAATTATGGATACTGACTTTCAATTGATTTTCATGGCAGACGGCAGCCGAAAACTATTTTAGTCTGATTTTGTTGAACTACAAAACCCTTTGATGGATTGTTGAGGCATTATGGGTACTGGGGCTAGCAGACTAGGTCCACTCTGTTTCTTTCTTTTTTTTACTTTTTAAAAAGAGCCACATGTGGCTCCGGAGCTGAAGTTTGCAGACCCCTGCCCTAGATATATGTAATGGGAGCGGTGAGCTGCAGACACAGTCGCACTCGGGAACCATGCGGTGGTTTAACCCTCAATCCAACCCCGTTATGCTGAGTGTCAAGCAAGGAGGCACTGGCTCACATTTTTAAGACTCTTTGGTATGACTCAGCTTGGATTTGAACTCACAACCTTCCAGTCTAAGGGTTGGACACTATACCATAAGGCAGGGGTGGGCAATTGTTTTGACTCGTGGGCCACAAAGGGTTCTAAAATTTGGCATAAGGGCCGGACAAGGAGCAGATGGAAGGAGAGATTGGGTAATCAACCTCATAAACTAAAAAAATAATATGGAATCTAGAGAAAAACATGCTTTAATTTGGATTCAAATTCACATATATTAATTTAAAAACAGAAAAATTTCTAAATTTTGATTTTTGTTCTCTTTTGGGTGATCCAATGGGTTGATGTTCTTCAGAGGAAAATGTGAACTCAAAGAAATGCTGCATTTATGTGGTGTAGGAATAATCCGAAAGATCACCATCTGACTCAGAAAGGAACACACACGAACGTCAGAGAAACAACACCATTCATGGGAAGAAACCAGAAATACAATGAAAATAAAACAATAATTAGGATTTTTGATTCAATGTATTTTAATTTGGAGGGCCACATTAAGTAGCTTAAGGGGCCGCATGTGGCCCCCGGGCCGTAGTTTGCCCACCCCTGCTCTAAATAGTCCTGCACTATATAATAAATGATGAGCCTTTGGCTGAATCTGAATTCTTCCTCTACCTCTATGGCTTCTCCCCACCCCTCCAACTGTAGGGGTATTTGGAGGGGTAGGTGTCCGTGATAGTTTGTAAATGGCTAACCCTCACGGGGAAAGGATGCAGGACTGTCACACAGACACACAGAGCACTAGCCACTCCAACAAACCCTAACCACTCCCAAAAAACGCTAGCCAGGCCCAATAAACGCTCGCCGTTCCCAGCAAACGCTAGCCAGGCACAACAAACGTTTGCCCCTCCAACAAACGCATACTCCAACAAATGCTAGCCAGTCCCAATGAAAACTAGCCACTCCCAAAGTGCGCTGGCAACTCCAACAAACGCTAACCCACTCCAAAAATGCAAGCCACTCGAATAAATGCAAGGCACGCCCACAAATACTAGCATCTCTAGCAAACATTAGCAACTCCTAAAGAAAGTTAGCCACTCCAACGAACGCTAGCCACTCAAACAAATGCTAGCCAATCCAACAAACATAAGCCACTCCCAATGCATGCTAGCTATTCTAACTAAGTTAGCCACACCAACAAATATTATCTACTCCCAGTGCATGATAGCAATTCCAAAAATATTAGGCACTCCAAAAAACATTAGCCACTCTAAACAAACACTAGTCCTTTCTAATGAATGATAGCCACTTCCAACAAATTCTATCCGCTCTAGCCAATCTCACAAATGTTAGACCCTTCCACAAACGCTAGCCACTTCAAAGAACACCAGCTGCTCCAACAAATGCTAGCCACTCCAAAAAGTTAGCCACTTTGAATAAACACTAGCTACTCCCAAAGAACGTTAGCCACTCCCAACAGCTGCTAGGCACTCCCACAAACGCTAGCCACTCAAATGATTTTTAGCCACTCCCAACAAACACTAGTCACTCCCATAAATGCTGGCCAGTCCGAAAGGTTAGCCACTTTGAACAAACACCAGCTACTCCCAAAGAACGTTAGCCACTCCCAACAACTGCTAGGCACTCCCACAAACGCTAGCCACTCAACTGATTGTTGGCCAGTCCCACAAACGCTAGCCACTCCCAACAAAAACTAGTCACTCCCACAAATGCTGGCCAGTCCGAAAGGTTAGCCACTTTGAATAAACGCTAGCCATGCTCAACGACTGCTTGGCACTCCCACAAACGCTAGCCACTCCATTGAATGTTAGCCACTCCCACAAATGCAAGCCACTCCCACAACGTTAAACTATCCAACACATGTTGGGTTAGGGGGAAGCCATAGTGGTAGGGGGAGAATTTGGATACGTCTATCAAGGATTCAATCTCCAAACTAGCAGTGAAGTCTGCCTCTTTCACCAAATGACTAGTCTTTTGTTTCTATTGCGAGGCTGAACTCATAACATCAGAGTTCTTTCAACTGTTCAGCTGTAAATACAGATAATTACAAGGTTGTGACCCTTCCTACTAACTATAATTCCCCTAAGTACCATTTGTTTCTAGCTGCACTGCAGAGAGAGGAATAGTTGGTGAGAGGGGAAAGTGATAACTGGAGACTTCTGCTTCTTAGCCACAGCTTCTAATTGATTTCATTTCTTAATCCCCCTGGATCAAGTTAAGGAAGGAGTGTGGCATGATTGAGGCATTTGAATTCCTTCAGTGAGGCTCTGCAGCAGCATGGAGTTCATTTAAATTGAAAGTGGATCCGCGGCTGCTCTCGCTTACACCGAGGATTTGGCTCCCGCTGACAGCCGGGGCTCTCGGTCCGTTAAGATGGATCGTCGGTCGGGCCATCGACTCCAGTCTGTTTGCTTGGACTCGCGCTGCCTTTGTGACAATTCCCTGTCACTTGGGCTTTCTCCTCCGAGTGCAGGACGAGTCTGGACTGTGAAAAACACTCATCAAATAGATTCTGTTTTCCTCCTTTTCCACGCAGCTTTAAAACAGCTAAGTTTGCTGGAATATCCACGCCTGGAGTGAATGTGTGTCTCTTGACATTATGAGGTTAAGCACAAAAGAAACATTTTGGGGCTTAGCGCCGGACTAATATTGGAATTTGACCATGAAAGACATTTCTAATCTGCTCAGGCAAAATCACATTTACTCTGGTAATGTAGTTTCTCCACACTTACTGAGCCGACTCTGGGAACATTCTTAATGGGAAACTTTGTCCCTTCCTCTGGTGAGGCAGAGACTGGATCACTACTGGAAAGAAAGCCTTTCCCTGTAATCCATCTGTTCTTATTTTGGAAGTGGAGCAACATTTTTTTTTTTTTTTTACGACCAATGCATGGAGAGATGGGTGGAAAAATGTACGATAGCTCTGCAGATTTACCCTTAGTAAGCACAGAAGAGATTTATCAAAGTCTCCTTCTGCGAGGAAAAGAGAAAGTGCCGGTCCGGCCCACTCCAAACATGAAACGGCTCTCCCGGCAGGAACATAAAAACGGCACCATCCCGAAATGTGAATCCAAGCAGGACGTGGCTGGAAGAGAGATGATTGGCTGTCAGGATCTCGCTAAGAGTCCCTGATCATCACACGGAGCACACTGCCTCCCTCCCAACTCCCCCTGGGGAATGGGAGAACTCGGCAAAGCGGGAGAAGGAGTGAGGAGGAGGTCAGTGGAAGCTGCTCATATGAAAAGGAGGGAAAAATGGGAACAAGACGAGCCTCACTACACGCCAAAGCTGTAGAAGCTATATGTTCAACTGACTGACTTCAGGTTAAAATAAACAGTTTTTCTTAAATTGTCTAAAATAGGATTTTCGTGGAGGTATTAGCATCATGCTAGTTATTAAACCGGATCTTTATCTTTTGAGTTTGCATTCTTTCAACAACCATAACTCTTCAACCGGTGACACAGCGGATTCACACCGATCGCATAAACCAGGGGTATTCAACTCCAGGCCTCAAGGGCCGCATTCCTGCAGGTTTTCCAACATACCTGGATCTGGCATGCTCCAATTGGTTGGACACACCTGAACCAGGTAATCAGTCATGAGTAGAGTTTGGATATCTGGAAATTATGCAGACACTGTGGCCCTCGAGGCCCGGAGTTGAATACCCCTGGCATAAACGGTCAGAAAGTTACGGTGTGTCAAGCGCCTGTTAGGTACCAGTGGAAACACCTACGGTGGTGGCATTATCTGAGTTCACAGGCTACTCACGACATACATAGGGTAGGGTATGTCTTAGAATAACTTTCCAACAGATTCTAATGTCTCTAAATCCTTGGTCACAACAAGAGGAGTTTTTTTTTAATTTGTTTAAAGTAGAGGTGGCTAAAAAAATAATTGGTTTCCTTAAAATCAACACAATCCCAGTTTTACTTTTTCTCAATTTGGTTAAGTTTTAATACTACACATTTTTATTTCATTTCAGGCAACGCTTATTTCCATTTAGAATAAAATAGAATAGAATAGAATAGAATAGAATAGTCTTTATTTGTCATTGCACATTGTACAATGAAATTTAAAAGTAATCCCCATTCCTTAGTGCAGAAGCAATAGAAATATAAGAGTATAAAATAATAAAACAAAGTGCTAGTGCTAAATTAAAAAGATATTCCTATTAAAAGGAACAAATATAAATACTAAAATGCTAAAAAAGATAAAACAATAAAACCAATCGCACGTCTCCCATTCTGCACACATCATACATAATATTGGACCCAAACACTTTAAATTGAATTTAAAGAGACTATTGCTCTTGGATAAAAACTGTTTTTGAACCGATTGGTTCTACACTTCATTGTCTTATAACCAGAAACACCAATGTGTGAGGAGAGAATGAGACTGACCCATGAAAATGGCCTTTTTCTGATTGTGTGTGACTTGCTTTTACATTTGAGTAGCATTTTTGGGGCTTTTTACGTTCACATACATACCAACATTTAAATCTTTTTCTACTCTTAAACTGCAAATACTCCGACAAATATAATCATAAAAATCTTTTAAATCACAACCTCATATTTATGCAAATATTCAAGGACTAAGTTGTAATTTCCAAAGTCAGCTTCCTCTTCAATCATTCAGAAAAGTGTTTCCAAGAGAGAAATTAAAAGAATTTCTGGAGTAAATTATAATTTTTTTGAACTCAGTTGTCATCAAATGGCAGTTATTCTTTGAATGTGACAAACAGCAGCGTTCCTGTCGTTCAAGCAGCCCCGGCAAAATCCTCGGCTGCCTGCTTAATTCAGCGGCGCCTAAATCAACAGCCCCGACCTTTATTACTCACAGGAACATTTGATTTAACACGACATTCAATTTTAATCGGGTAAACACTGAAAGTTACTTTTACAAACTTGCTGGCACCGTCGTTCGTCCTTCATTAAATTTGTTCTAGCGAGCAGAGGTAAATTTAATTTTGTCTTTCAAATACACAGACTCTACACATGAAAATTAATCTCCCATTCTACTTAACTCAAAATTACTTTGATACTGTTTATCGGTGTGAAAATGAATGTCACGGAGTGTTTTGGTTTCCTGCTGCCAAAGCTTTCAGAGGTAAAGTGGTTAAAGCCTCAGATAGTAAGGAGTGCAAAAGTGTTCCAACAATTAAGGCGTGATGATTTTTTTAATCCTAGAAAAGCATTTGCATCATGAATAGTCATGATGCTTCTAAAAAGAAAAAAAACAAAAAGAGATCTCTAAAAAGCTCTCATATTTTCCTTTGACTTGTTATGGCAGAAAAAGTGCAGTCCGGGTTCAGTCGGCAACAAAAATCCCAAACGGCTCCAACAGATAGGATTAAAGGAGCAAAACCCAGATTATAAACTAGGATAAAGCAAATGATGATGAGAGTCTGGCAGAGAACTCCAGTGACTTCAATGAGAGAGGAAATGAGGAAACGAGGAGCAGGTGTTCCAATTAACAGAAGCCAGGTGTGACCAATTAACGGGAGGAAGTCAACGGGCCGAGCCGCAGAAACAGGAGTGGGAATGATTCAACCGGACGCGGGATGACACTGAAGCTGGGGCACGATTATCGGTCCAAAACTGGGATTTACGGTCAAAACAGACTTAAACGCAGAGGATCGTCTCAACAGATTGGAAAATATTTTGATGGAAAGACGATTAGAAAATGATGATGGAAAAGAAAAGAGAAGATGGATTTAAATTATAATGGATAAGAATTTGATTGGATCAAACAGTCCATAAAAAAAAAAGTTGAATTAAAAGAATAAATGTGTGTAGAGATCTTTATTCTACCTTCCTCAAAGACCCAAAGAACTGATGGCGGCACCATGGCCCTACACTGGCGCCAACCTTCCACCAGTGTCTTGCCCAAGGACACTTCCACACATGGGCGGGAATCAAACCCACAATATCCTGATCAGAGGTCGACCACTCTACCGCTGCACCATGAAGATGACAGAGATGAAGAAGACAAAGATGATGACAAAAAACACGAGGACAACAAAATGACAAACGAGAAAAAGACGAAGAAAAATGAAGATAAAGACAAAGAAAGATAAAGATGAAAACGACAAAAAGAAAATGACAACAAAGATGACAAAAAAGAAATATATGAAGAAGGCCAAAAGGACGAAGATAAAAATAAAAAAAGGAGACAAAGAAAGAAGATGACAAAGTCAATGAAGAAGACACAGAAAGAAAAATACAAGGTGAAAATGATATATACAGTAAATATGAAAATAAAAAGATGTCTAAAACAAAGAAGAAAACCAAAATTATGACAAAAAAATAGGAAAATAAAGACGAGGAAGATGAGGAAAAGCAACACAAAGAAGACAAAAAAAGAGGACGACAAAGAAAGAAGAGGAAGATGAAAACGACACAGATGACAAAGAAAAAGACGAAGATAAGCAGAAGATGAAGACGGCAAATAAGAAAAATCCAAAATTTTGACTTTAAAAGTTCCTGCTGTGCCTCAGACTTCTCTCAAACCTTGAATTCTAGAGAGATCTAAATCAGAATATATGCAATAATGACAAGGAAACAAATCGCTGATGAATTTACAAAATAAAAAAAAGAAACTTTTCATCAATTCAGTAATTAAAATGTCTTGATCACAGCGAAAAGGAAGAAATTATATCTTTTAACCCTTTTACACAGGAGCGTGTTTAAGCAAACAACGTAAATCAGCCTTTTTCTTTTCATCACATCGTTCTCCATACATTTGTCAAGTAATCTGGTTCAACCAATGTTGATATTTTTACAGTTACCTGTAACTACGGTGACAGAACATGAAGTATTTCTTCCACTGTGCATTCATACCAACGAAACCATACTGTTACTGAGCTGCAGCAAAGATGGATGAGTCCATGTACATTTGGTCCATGAGAAATGACTCCACCTGTTCATTTCAGTTCACCTGCCCATCACTGTCATCATGTATCCATCCGGCCCATCAGTCACAACAGCAGATGTGTGAAACCCATCTCTTCATGAGCTGTAGAAATACAGACTCAACACAATCCTGCTGGACAGAACGACAGATTCTTTCATATATTCCAGCTTTTCTTTAAAGTCAAGGCTCGGGTCATCGTTGTGAATGTCATAAATGTTCAATTCAGAAGAGCTTTTATTGCTAAGTGCTATACTGAGAAAATAAGCCAATAGATCCAGAGAAATATATCTAACTTTAAAGTATGCGTTAAGTTTCAGGTTTAAAAACATGGGAAAACCCAATAGCTGCCAATTAAAAAAAGTTCAATTCCCTTAACCGAGTGTACTGTGGGTAAACGAGAGGAGGAATAACTCCTATTTCACATGTATAAACTTCTGACGGAACTAAAATGTGTAAAGACCTTCACCAGTTATAGAAGAGAACAAGAAATAAATAAGATAAAATGTTAAAAAAAAAAAAAAAATACTGTAGAAAAGTCAAAGAAACAAACCCAACATATATATATTAAGTATATAGAGCATAAAGGTCACTCTAGCCAACATTTACCTAAAAAAAAAATGTAAATGGTTTATGTTGAGCTTTTAAAATAGTTTAAGTCTCATAAACTGAAGATGAGCTTTGGTTCCACTAGAGAGGAGTCGCATAGAAAAAGACAGTTTAGAAACTGTCCAGTAAAAAACTAAAACAGTAGAATAAAAGGAAAGATGTTATTTTAAAAGACAGGCTTTCAAAATGGCAACGTTCTCACACCAGACTATAAATAAAAGCATTTTTTTTAAACCTCAAAGCGTTCATCAGGTGCAGATCTTTATATATAGAGCTAGGATCAATATGTCAATCATGATCGAGCTGTTAATTGAGAATTAGCAATCAGCTATTGTTTAAATTTTGGTTTTACGCTTTTGGTCAGTTACCAGTTAAGATAAATGGGTTATATAGTTAAAATTGAATTGACGCGGAACAGCCAATTGAAAGTTTCTCTTTCTCCAAAACTTCTTGCGAGCGTTCAGCGTCAGACTCCTAACCGTGGACGTAGCCGGCCTCGCCAGGCTCCAGGTCAGTCAGCTGTGAACACACGGGTTGTATCAAACGAGTACATTTGACAATAAAAACCCAAACCATTGCAGTTTATCTATTCAAAAAGGAGCAGAAGAATCTGTTTCACAGTTTTTGATCACTTATTCTGTGACCTTTGTTCCCACTGTTGAGCCGAGGCTCCATCATAACCTGCTTAGAGAAGTTTCCCAGCATCTCAAACGTCTCTGCAGGCAAAGTGTTTATTCAGAGATCATCTCTTCACCCTGTTACTCCATCAAGTATTAAATATTAAGCTGTAAAGATAGTGGTGGAAGTTAAAAGTCAAGAGATTGGCATAACTTTACAGTTAGGATAAGTTAATGTTGAGGATTTTCAGTTCCATCATTTAAAGACAAAAAAACGTCCTGTTTTCCTCCTGTTCTTTTTTTTTTTAAATTCTTCCTTCGGTAAGCAATAACATTAAAAGCAGAGGCCTGAGTTTGGGTCAAACCGGTATTTTCTGAGGTCAACAGTGGATCCATAAGCTCCTTTGGCTTGAAATAACTATGAATAGATTAGTTAAGGGTTACAGCCTCTGGCCTGACTTTAGGCTCTCTCAGTTTGGGGATCAAAACCACTAAATCCCGGCTCTGATGTTTAAGCGTTACTGGGACCTTTACACAAGAGAGCAAACCAGCACATAAACCAGCTTAGGAAACTAACTATAGTAGCTCTTGTGTTATGGGTCAGAGAAATCCCTTTCTTATCTGAGCCTATTCTTACAATAAAGTTATGGTTTTTCTTATCAATGTCGTCGGCATCGGACAGATCTAAGTCTTTATATATCGCGATCGCTGTACTGGTCCATTGTGGTGAAGAGAGAGATGCTTTCAGTTTCAGTTTACCGGTTGATCTTCATTCCAGTACTCACCAAAGAACGAGGTCCGAATACGACCGGCTGAAATGAGCTTCCCCAGGAAGATTCTTGGGAGCTTTTAAGACACCTTGTAACAGTGATTTAACAGTTTTTCTTCATTTAAACTACATCAATTTTCTAAACATTTCCTGGCTATAAGTCTGATAATGGATGTGGACTACTTTATGTTTATATGTTAAACTGTTACACCTAATTTAACATCATTGTAAGAGACAAAGATATAAACATAAAAGAATGACAACAGCAGGTAATCTGACCGAGCAGAACGGATAATCTGAATATCCTAGGATTAACTCACGACAGAACTGATATATTAACAAATGAAAGCAGGTGAGACTGTGTCTGAGAGATACCTGAAATACAGAATACAAACCAAATAAACAGGTACCTATAGAGTTGGGCGTTACTGGATTTTGGGTATCAATGCGATATCTAGTAATTACAGGACGAGTATCTGCGATATCGATACTCTTCTCTTGAAAGGTTTGATTTTAAGATTATTTTGGAAATACACAGTTTTGTCAACGAAGTGTAAAATTGTCAGGAATGATGTGATTTGTGGGTACAGTCTGAGGGAGGCCTGCCACACTATGCTGATCTGAAGTCTTCACACTCTCTTGTTTAAAAACCTGCTCAAACCGGTTTTGACCACCTTTTGGTCAACATCAAGCCTACCCGCCATGTTACAGTAACTTCCCACTCCTTATATGGAGTTGCTTCCTGTTTCTTTGTTTGGGCAAGTAAATAAAGTTCGTATGCACATGTGAAGGGCCAGAAGTTCTGCAGGGCAGAGGGACGAGTGACTGTTCCTTCTGTTCTGCTGCTTCTCCTTTGCAAAGTCCTTTGTTGAACTGAACTGACTTGGGTCGTGTTTTTATTTACCTTAAAGAGAGTCATTTGTTAAAATTCCTAACAAAAATAAAACACAGAAAAGAGAATCTGTTAATGAACTAATTGCAACAATCTGAACTGAACATATATCAACATGTATAACAATAATGTCATGATATAATAAGAAGAAAACTGTAATTTTATGGAAATTAAAAAAAAAAGCAAAAATGTAACAAAATGTAAATACAACAAAACCACTAACGTATATTAGACAATAAAAAATGAGGGCAGTAATAGAATAGCAAAGTCTACAACACTGTGATAATAAACAAAATAAACAACAAAAAAATCCAGCCATTGGTGCAAATATCTGTTATGCTTTCCAGCTGTTTAGACAGACATACAATGTTGCCAGTTTGGGTTGTTTCCTGCACAGATTGGGCAGGCTTTTTACTTAAAGTAGGCTGTTTTTGCATGAACTCCGTAAACTTTTCTTACTGTGCATTTTGAAGAAAAACTGCATCAAATGTATTGATCTCATATTTCATCTCTTATTAAGTTCTCCATGCTTTTGTTGGTGCAGTTCGATTCACATGTTGTTCTTCTCTCTCACTCCCCTCTGGGGAGCGGGAGTGATTTCAGATCCCAGGTGGATCCCCCACGCTCCTGCTCCTGGCCGTGGACTGCACTTCTGCTTCGTCTGACTGAGGATTTCATCACCACTCGTCCCTCAGCTCTATCTGCAGCTCTATCTGAATGAATTCTATTCAAATACCTAGTTGTAGAAGCTAATTTTCCCTTCCCAGTTCTGGTATCGCCTGTTCGTCCTGGGATGGGATCTCTCCCTCATGTGGGAATCCCTAAGGTTTCTTCGTTTTTCCTGATTCAGGTTTTTTAGGAGTTTTTCCTTACCGAGAGGGAGGGTCTAAGAGCAAGGATATCCAGTTTATTTAGTCTGTTTAGTCTTTAGTGATCTTTCTTGTTCATGACTATTTTTTGCAACTGTAAAATTACCTGCATGAAGCCCAATGAGGCAAAATTCTTTGTGATTTTGGGCTATATAAATAAATTGAATTGAATTGAATCTCATCACGCTATACCTCGGTATCCATACCCAGATCAATAACCCCACCCCTAGTACATAACTGAAACCAACCAAACCAAAGGACAAAGTCCTTCCAGTTGCAACCCACTAACCCCTTTACCCCAGCCTCCTGTCCGTTTCATAGACCTACTTCCTCCGGGTCAGTGTAGCCTGAAGCTGGACGCCCAGTGGTGTCATCAAATGAGATGCAGAGAACATTCAGTTCAGAGCTTCCTCTAGAAAGCTGGAGCATGCATTTTATCTTAGAAATCCTGACAGTTCTGCAGAGTAAAGACATCAATCCACCGGCGGACCAGCTGGACTTAAAACTCCACATATGCAAAGACTTCAAGCAATGCAATAATAAACAGATTTTAAAGCTACGAACGATTGTTGTTTGGTTTAATAACTCATCAAATAAATGACGAAAGCCAAAGCAAGTCGATTTGACCGCTTATGCACACTGGTAAAGCATTTTAAATGTTATCTGTTATCTGTTATCCGTCCTGGGATGGGATCTCTCCCTCATGTGGGAATCCCTAAGGTTTCTTCCTTTTTTTCCTGACTCAGGTTTTTTTTAGGAGTTTTTCCTTACCGCGAGGGAGGGTCTAAGGACAGGGATGACCTGTTCTTTATAGTCTGTTTAGTTTTTACCTATTGTGCATATTTTATGACTCCATCTGTGCATCTGTAAAAACTGCAGGCATGAAGCCCAATGAGGCAAATTGAATTTGTGATATTGGGCTATATAAATAAAATTGAATTGAAAATTGAATTGAATCTGTGAGAAAGCGAGTATCAGGTGATGGCCTTGCTCAGACAGCCTTCAGCATTTCTTGAAATCATAAAGATGACAACACCAGATGATTTTTTGCTAACAAGATTTGTAGTGGAAAAAGACTTCTTTCTTGCCGATTTTGTGGAGATTTGTGGGTGCAGACGCCACTGTTACTTTAGCTAGCTTTGAAGACTTGGATTTGATGGGCACGGCCACGGGGGAGCCAGCGTCCCACTGACAAATCTTCAAGTCCACGAGGGCTCCGAAGCAGACCATTCAGCATCATTATGCACCCTCTCTGCAAGTTCACACCTCGCCGGAGGGACCGCCTTCAGTTCACAGGCTGCATCATTGGTAGAATCGGGAGCAGTGAATGCATTCACACTCCCCAGAGTACAGTCGGCAGTGGACATGTTTGTTGAGATGAGTAAAACAAAGTACGAAGTTTGACATTCTGCTAAAACTAAGTCGTGCTCTCGAAAGGCATTTATTGTAGGGCTGCCACAAACGATTATTTTAATAGTCGACTAATCATCGATTATTTTTTCCGATTAGTCGACTAATCGGATCATGGACAAAGTGGATATAAAGAAAATCTGAAATTGATTAGCTTTAAAACTAAAAAATCCTAAATAAGCTAAAATCGCTAGCATATAGCTGAAATATTAGCTAAACTCCAAATTAGTCTTAAAAACTGTAGAAATTCCAAATTAGCCAAAATAGCTAGCATGTAGCTGAAGTAATAGCAAAATATTAGCTAAACTCCAAATTAGCCTAAAAAACTGTAAAAATCTCAAAATTAACCAATAGCTAGCATGTAGCTGAAATAATAGCAAAACTCCAAATTAGCCTAATAAACTGTAAACATTTACAATTAGCAAGCTAACATACAGCTGAAATATTAGCTAAACTCCAAATAGCCTAAAAAAACTGTAAAAGTTCAAATAAGCCAAAATAGGTAACATGTAGCTGAAATATCAGATAAACTCAAATTAGCCTAAAAAAAACTGTAAAAATCCCAAATAGCCAAAATAGCTAGCATGTAGCTGAAATAATAGCAAAACTCCAAATTAACCTAATAAACTGTAAACATTACAATTAGCTAGCTAACATGTAAATGAAATATTAGCTAAACTCCAAATTAGCCTAAAAAAAGATAAAAAAACCCTAATAGCCAAAAGAGCTAATATGTAGCTGAATATTATCTAATTTCAAATTATTCCAAAAAACTGAAAAAGCCTAAATTAGCCAAATAGCTAGCATGAAGCTAAAATATTAGCTAAACCCAAAATAGCCTGAAAACCCTTAATAAATGCCAAAATAGTCTAAAAAGCTAGCAGAATGTCATTATAACTTTCAACTTCACTACAGCCTGACTCCATATATTACAAAGTAACGACTAATCAACTATTAAATTAGTTGTCGACTATTTTAATAGTCGATTAGTCATCGATTAGTCGACTAATCGTGGCAGCCCTAATTTATTGTTTAGAAGAACTTGAAACTTAAATTTAGTACGTGTAAAAATACTCCCTGTGAGAAGTATTAAGAATATATTTAATGATGA
The DNA here is from genome assembly GCA_003999625.1 of Oryzias javanicus. NCBI lineage: Eukaryota > Metazoa > Chordata > Actinopteri > Beloniformes > Adrianichthyidae > Oryzias > Oryzias javanicus. The sequence continues at coordinate 4,371,634 of CM012460.1, read as the reverse complement.
AAGAGTAAAGCAACAATACTTCTTTGCAACTTATGTTAAGCGCAGTGTCCTTTCCAGTAAATTGAAGCGCAGCGTGAGACAAGGAGAGAGCTGGTGGGCTGGGGCTGGAAACATGTTGTGATTGGGTAATGGGCCTAATGTCCCATGGAGTGCTTATCCTGCCTCCCAGATGGATGATGATGAGGTGATGGGGTGTGAGGAGGGTTGGGTTCTTCCCCTCCAGCCCTGGAGAAAAGCAGAAAGCACCGTGAAGCAGACTCCCTCCAATGATCAGAAACCAGGGATTTACAGAAGACTGAGGGGCGACAGAGGGTATACAATCGGTTTAGGTGTGTATATAAAGGTAAAGAGCAACTATTTCATTATTACTGCAGAGTACAAACAAAACGCCCCAAGTGTATTTCCACCGAGTGCCAAGTTTGAGTCAGAGAAGAATAATTGGGAATGCTGGGGCCTAATCTGGCTTGTATTTTACTGCCAGTTGTCAGGGTGTGAAATGAGAGTGGAACCTAGAAATGCAAACCGCTCAGGAACGGTGAGACCGAATACATCCTGGACCCATAATCTCTGACCTTTCTGACAAACAAGAAACTAAAAATAACATCAAATTTGAATTTCTTTTGGGTTTTCCGACTAATCAGCCTGTCCGATGATCAAAAATATGAGCTGTAAACGCACACACAGGAAATAAAGGGCTGGGTTGATATAATCGATTTGTATCGATTTAAACTGAACAGATCAATAATCGATTCATTAATATATAAATAGATTTATATATATATTTATATGTATATCGAGCTAAAGTCAGCTAGCTTGATGCTAACATTTAGTGGAATTTCCCATAAGACGGCTAATGCTAACGCTAACATATATTGCTGCTAAATGAACATATTTATACACTCAAAAGCAATAATTTTCCAAACCCTTTGATGGAAATATTTTTAACCCTTCCGCTCTCCTTGGGGTCCAGATGGCTCCAACCACATATTGTTATGCGATTTCTTCCATGACAAATGTGGACGAAGGGGGACAGGATTTTATGTCTGCCATGGACATTAGTGAAACTCCGAAATCAGTGAAAAAAAAAAAGTTCAACGCACTGTCCTGTGGTGTCCAGATGACCCCACTTTTAATGTAAACAAGCTAAGGAGAACGGAAGGGTTACAGTGACCAAACTGTCTAAAACAGTTTTTTGCTTATATTTTTTTCTTCTTCTGGAATAGGATGTAATGCTATGGCGCATTCGCCACCTAGTGGCCAAACTGAAACGTCCTCCAGGAGAAGCAGAACGATGTTCATAATGTTTATGACCGGAACATTTTTGATAGAACTTCTCCTTTAACACTGTATAATATTAACAATCTCATCAGTTCACTAATACATTTTACAGCATGTGAAGTGTATAAATTTAAATATTTCCAAAACATATATAAATTATTAATACATTTCTGAACAAATGTGTCTAAATGAGTAAATTCAAAATTGAATTAAATTGACAGGATTGAAAGAATTTTTTAAATTCAGGATCAAATCGATCTGTTCTCTTGTGAATCAAATCGTATCTGGAAATTATTATTGATGCCCTAAAAAATAAAGATTAAAGTGTTCAAAACCCTTATATAAATACTTGTGTTTAGGAGTAGCACCAGATGTTTTAATGTGAAAATCAAAGAACAGCTGCTCCCTTCTGAAACCTTCCCCTAGTGGTCTTTTGAGGAACTGGAACATTCGCTTCTTCCTGGTTCATTACAAGTTTAGCATATAATTAATTAAAGTCCCAGATCCCACTCGTCCTCCGTCTCTGGTGGTTGAGTCCTTCCAATAACCTTGAGCATGAAAACTGGCTCCACCCTCGACCACCTATTTGAAACAGGTACGACAACAGGGAGTCACTCTACAAGAAACTGAAGGACATTTAAAAAAACCTTATTTAGATGTGTTAAATAAACCAAATAAAAAAGATATTGATATTCTGGGGGAAGACCCAGGACACGCTGGAGAGACTACGTCTCTCGGCTGGTCTAGAAACGCCTCAGGTTCCCCCAAAGGAGGTGGAGGAAGTGACTGGGGACAGGGAAGTCTGGGCATCTTTGCTTATACTGCTGCCCTCATGACCCGATCCCGGATGAGCAGAAGCAGATGGATGGATGGAGGGAAAATACGTAGTGTTTGTGTGTACTTGTTGCTGAGATACTATGGTTATACAGTATTCTGTCATTTGTAGCAAGAGGTTATGTTCTAAAAACAAGAAAACAATCTTTTACAAATAAATATAAGTAAATTGAATCATTTTACATAAGTATTTTGTAAATATTTATACATTTAAGACAGCAATTTTAAAGAACAAATCAGGACGCAGATCACGCTACAACTAAAAGACAAAAAAAGAACTACGCAAATTTTCACAGGAAAAAATCTGCACGACCACAAAAGCTCAAACAAGCAAATACTCATCCCAAGTTTTTTCAAGTGAATCCTTTTACGATTCAGAAGCAGTTTGACTAACCAGAAGACCAAAGAGCAGAACGTCAAGAGGACAATAAATCTGTTATGTTTTGAGTAGAAAGTCTCCCGTGATATTGTGATTAAGACGGTATGTGATGGTCGATGGACTGGGAAGACGAACCAGTTTTATTCTCGGTGGTTCAAGATTACGTCCCTCCTAAAACTAATATTAATACTTTTGAATTGTCTATTCCCTTTTTGGGTTTTGCTTTTTTTCCTGCTTCATCTTAATAATCTATCCTAAAGGGCCCAATTAGTTCACAAAAAAAACTATAACATCAACTCTTTATTAGCCAGTGAAAGGAGCAAATACTTTGACTTTTATGATGTCTTCTGTCTTCACAGAAACTGAAAAACCCATACAGACCACAAAGTGGCTTTTTTTTAAACGGCAAGAATAAGCAATCTTGAATCAGGCCAGCCATAAATAGATGCCTTCTGAGCCCCCGCGATGAATTTGGACAACTTTGTCTGTACACAGTTTGCGAGCAGAAAATTGGAGCCACTAGAGAGTTCTCCTCCAATGGCAAGATGCCAGTGACACGAGTCCCTCTCCGGCTCGTGGTTTCCTCCTTCAGTCGTGAGCGCGTGGCAGAACACGCCAACAGATTTGTGAGAGCGACAGGTGAGATGAGACAGAGGACAGAGAGGGAAACAACAAAAATGTGTCAGAGGGTTTAGTGTAAGATAGCTTGAAGTCATTGAGCACAAGTGTGTTCGGAGAATTCTGCTGGGAGCAGTTAGAAGAAAGGAGGCAGAGCGAGCGTCGAGACAGAGAAAGATTGAGTGAACGTCAGACGAAAGATGAGAGTTTGATTTTTTTTTTTTTTTGGTGAGTCGGCATAACCTTGGGACCAGATGGAAAACTGTAACTAGAAAAGATGACGGCAAGCTGTAAGCGATTACATTTCTGTTTTTTGACAGTCATACTTTCAACTTTCATTTCCATCACATTCAAAAGATTTAATGTAAAGAAATAATGTCAGACACATATAAAGAAGCATAACTTATAAAATGTTCATTAAAAATGCATTTCTACTGTCTAACTTTATTTATAAAGAATTTTTATACATATGTAACACAAAGTCAAGGATGTTCACTTTTTCTGCAAAAAGCGCCAGACAGTCATTATATGGACATTAAAAACCAAGTTTTTTTCCTCACATAGAACAGGATAAATCTAAATTAATTTTTTTGAAAATGACTGTAGCTTTTCTGTTTGAAGACCATCAAATAAAGTAAATTAAATTTGGGTTCACATGAAATGTTATATATCGTTCACTAATACATTTTCCCAAATGTTAATTTAAACAGGAAAATAACATAATAAACCTGGAACCTGCGGACTGATACAAATTTGAAGGTGGATGGTATTATGCCCACGGGCCACACTTTGGACATGTCTTCATGAAGTGCTTTACATGTCAAAACATTTTTCAAGTTTAACACAGTTTTTGGGACCTGTCCACACCAGGGACCAACCCGACTCACAGAGGACGGTACCACCTGAACCAAGTAAGGAGGGAGATCCCACTGCAATGACCCTGTTCACTGAGAAGGCTCAATCTCTGGAGTATAGGAAATAAAAACCAAATCTAAAAGGAGTGAAATACATAAAAGTAAAAACAGAGATGAAGGAATTTGTGTGTAGACATGTACCGATAGACTCAAGACTTGTAAACTAATTTTCGATATTTGCAAAGAATTCCATGCATACATGCTGGGTCCAGGATACTAGGATAAGATGCCCAGACTTTCTTCTCTCTGGCCATTTCCTCCAGCCCCTCTGGGGGACCCAAGGTGTTCCCAGGTCTTCCCCGGGACCTCCACCAAGTGGGACATGCCCGGAACACCTCCCCAAGGAAGTGTCCAGGAGGCATTCCGGACCAGATGCCTGAGCCACCTCAACTGGCTCCTCTCAATATGGAGGAGAAGCGGCTCCACTCCATGCTCTCTCCGGGAGACCGAACTTCTCACCCGATCTCTAGGGGAACGTCAAGACACCCTCCAGAGGAAACTCATTTCAGCCGCTTGTAGTCAGGACCTCATTCTTTTGGTCATGACCCAGATGAGGCCACCACAGAAACTGCAGACAAACACATTTGGGGCCCACATTTTCTGCCCAGTTTTAAACCACATGGAGTCAACTTGGCCTTGCTTGTTGAGAGGCAAGTACTGGAACAAAGATCGACCAGTAAATTGAGAGCATGCTTCCTGGCTCAACTCTGCTCTTCACCACAACACCTCATAGCGGATGCCACACCAATCCATCTGTTGATCTCACGCTCCGATCTACCCTCACTTGTGAAAAAGACCCCAAGATATTTAAACTAACACTTCACCCACCGAGAGATGGTAAACTACCTTTCTCCAGTTGATAACCATGGGCTCAGACAAACCGGTCCTGACCCTTATCCCAGCTGCTTCAAACTTAACTGCAAGGACAACATCATCTGCAAAGAACAGAGATGAAATCCGGTGGTCCCAAAACCAAATCCCCTTCAGTCCTGGGTTACTTAGAAATTATGTCCACAAAGACCATGAACAGAACCGGTGATAAAGGGTAGCCAGCTGGAGTCCAACATGCACCAGAAACAGATCTGACTTACTGCCGGTGTAGGTACCACATGTGATCGGCTTGCAAGATCGGTTCGGGGGCTTGTGACTAGTGATGACATCCCTACGGTAATGAGACAAAGGACTTAGCTATTTTGCACGGTTTTTATGTACTAAAACTGATGTTTACAATAAAGTTTATTAAAAAAAATAAAGATAAAAAGTGAAGATCTGCTTGGGTCGTTATTTATTATTTTTCATCGACAGCTCCTTCACTAATGGCTGCTCTCCTCAGTGTTTATGTAACTGAGCAGAAAGTGAGCGCTGCAGATTTTAGCTGAACTTCCTCCGGTTCGTTCGACCAAAAAGAAGTTCAACACTGCCAGGATGTATTTTTCAAAAATTACATGCGAATAACCACTTCTTTTTTTCATGTGCGACCAGCAGCAAACTAGCATGATACTCGCTAGCACCCACTTTAGCACAAACTTTACACTTCCCAGCCTGAATTCTCTCTTTCAAAATACAAATGCATGCATGTGTCATTTCATATGTCATGTGATGGTGGTTTAATGGTCCGGACCAATCGCAATCTTACACGTCATCAAGTCGCAAGACCATGTGGTACCTACACCGGCTATGAGATCCAAGACGGACAGTCCTCAGTAAGATTCTTGGACCCCAAACTCCAAGAGCACCCTCCACAGAACACCTTCTCCAAATCCACAAAACACATATGGACTGGATGGATGTAGAGCTGGTCTACTGTTCCATGACCTATCTGACAAACTCTTCTCTCTACCCAGGCATAGACTTTCCCATGGAGGTGATTCTTCTGTAGTTGAACACACCCTGCGGTCCGTCCCCTTCTAGAAATAATCTGTTAAAATGATTTAAAAAAAACTACATCCATACACTTTCACAAAAAAGTTAATTGGAATGGCTGCAGTTAATTGCTGATTTTGTCCGATAACATTATCCTCAACAGGAAGTTCTGGAAGGCAGCGCTCCGTTTTACTCCTTCAATACAACGCCTGATAAAAGATGAAAAAAACATAAATGCGCTTCAGCTCATAAAGTCATGTTCTGCTCAGGGGCACGTTGTTACAGCAACTCCCAGATTTTACACCTTATATCAGGAAATCGGCTGTTTTTATTCCACCAGTTCTTCAGCGTTGGTGTAGTGAATAAACCCAGCCTGCCTCTGATGGAAGCACTGCACCCCGTAAAGGGAGTGTGGGGTCACAGAGACAGGTTTTATTGTGCACAGATGATGGCAAATTAGCAAAGCTAATGTCTGCAATTAGCAAATGAGCAGCCGTTACTCATCAGTGGATACGGTGTGTTCATTCAAGCCGACTGCTGGGAATGTCACGGATGATGACTTTGTGTCTACGTTGTTTTTCTTTTTCCTGCAACTTTTTTTTTTTTTTTTTTACATATACCTAGATTTAAGATCATCCATATGCATTTGCTTGTTTATCCTGCATGGAGATCCAAATATCACCAAATCGGACACAATACTGAATACTCATATTTTAGCTAAAAGTGTGTTTTCTGTTTTTAGGATCTCTACACAAAATAATTAGAAGTTTTATGTGTTTTTGGGTTTTTTTTTTTATTTGAATCAGTAGTTTTCCTTATAAACCAATTAAATTTTTAAAGAATTCCCCGCAAAGTGTGATGATTGCTATGTTTCCCCCCTCATAAATATTTTGTAGTCGAAGCACAACGCATCATATGCTATTCATCAAATCATATTTAATTCATCGAAGGGCCAGTTTTTCAGTTAAAAAATGCCGGTCCTTGGCACAAAAAAAAAAAAAAAAACCTTTGGCTCCTTGAATGTATTCTTATTATTTCTTTTGCCACCTTTCCAAAAGAAAAAAAACCTTTTTCTCTATTTGGACACTGCTGGATAATTCAGTTTGTACACAGCTGAAATAGAAGAAAGAATTCATTAAAAAAAAAAGAGGCTGTCCCTGTTTGTGACCTTACTTTTGTCACAAAAAGTGTCTATGGACCAACAAAAGAAACAAAGATTAAAACTGTGAGAGCAAAAAGCTATTGTCTCATTCTTTTGTCGCTTTTTCCAAGAAAACCTCCAATCCTTGCATTTACTTCTCCACCCCGACCCTGCCCAAACCTCACTTCCACCCTCACTAAAAGGGAAGGCTATAAAACCTATGAAATGCATTGGAGTCTGAGCATCATAGTGCATTATGGTACAGAGAGAACGACGGTAGAGGAGGGGATGAAAGAAAGAAATAGCAGATCGAGGCTCTGAGGCAGCTTCTGCTCAATAAGCCCAGGGGAAAGACCGATTTCCTCCCATTAAAAATTATTTGCAACAATTTGAAAGATGCTGCTGGAAAACACATCAACAGGGATGCAGCTGGGCCTTCTGGTAATATCTATTTTATAGTGACTCGGGTTCAGATTTGAATTCTAAATTAAACTAAAAAAAGCAGCAATAGTGGTTGCTGAAAAGATTTCCTGAACATGCAAAAGCTACTTGCAAAATGTTAAATTTGCTAAAAGACCAGAAATTGTGTTAAAGAAGGAAAGAGCGCAGAAATTCACCCACATTTCTGAAAAATTAGTAGTAAAATTGCGTAAAAATCCCTAATTCATGACAAGTTTGCTAAAATATTACGTGTGTTCCTTACATATTAGCTAAACTCCAAATTAGACCAAAAAATCCTAGCAAATGTCAAATTAGCTTAAAAAAAAAAAACTAGCTCATTGCTTAAACACTAGATGAACTCCAAAAAAGCCTAGAATTCCTCAGTAAACTAAATTAGCCAAAAATGTTAGCCTGTTGCTAAAATAGAAGCTGAACTATAAATTATCCTATAAAAACCTCAGCAGATAGGAAGTTAGCCAAAAATGTTAGCATGTTGCTAAAATAGAAGCTAAACTATTAATTATCCTATAAAAACCTCAGTAGATAGGAAGTTAGCCAAAAATGTTAGCATGTTGCTAAAATATTAGCTAAATTCCAATTTAACATAAAACAACCTTAGTAGATGCCAAAATTAGCTAAAAAGCTAACTTTTTTTAAATACTAGCTGAACTCCAAAATAGCCTAAAATTCCTCAGTAAACTAAATTAGTCAAAATCATTAGCATGTTTCTGAAATGGAAGCTAAACTCAAAATTAGCCAAACCTCAGTATATAAAAAGTTAGCTAAAAACGTTAACATGTGCTAAAATATTCGCTAAACTCCAAATTAATACTAAAAAAAAACCTCAGTAGATCCCAAATTGGTTTAAAAAAAGCTAAAATATTTCTTAAATACTAGCTAAACTCCAAAATACCTTAAAAGTCATTTGCAAACTAAATCAGTCAAAAATGTTAGCATGTTGATAAATTAGACGCTAACCTCAAAATTAGCCTAAACCTCGTGAATAAAAAGTTAGCCAAAAAGTAAGTAAATTTTATTTATAGAGCAACTTTCACAGATAAAATCACAAAGTGCTTTACAGATTAAAACAATGACCAAAAAATAAAACAGTAATTAAAACAGTACAGCACAATTAACTAAAGGCTCTTTTAAAAAGCAAAGTCTTTAGCTGTTTCTTAAAAGCATCAACATTATCAATCAGGCGGAATGACAAGAGCAAAGCGTTCCACAGTCTTGGGGCGACTGCTTGGAAAGCAAGGTCACCACGAGTTTTGTAACGAGTCTTCGGGACTCTGAGAAGGTTCAAAGCTGAGGACCGAAGGGTCCAGCTAGCAACATATGGTACAACTAGCTGCGAAATATAATCATGGGCCTATCCATTAAGAGCTCTAAAAATCAAAATTAAAATTTTAAAATCAATTCTAAAACTAATGGGAAGCCAGTGTAAAAAAGATAAAACAGGCGAAATATGAGCTCTTCTGCTAAGGTAATAGAGACTTAGCCAGTCTTTGATGTATGAGAGGCAAAGTAATAAATCATCTAAACTTCTGAAACTCAGACTCACTGAAAGAGCAGTACAGTTGGAGGTCATCAGCGTAGAAATGGTAAGACTCATTTTAAAACTACTGATAATTTTTTCCAAGAGGATTTATATACAGAAGAAATAGGATTGGAGCTAGAACTGAGCCCTGAGGGACACCATGCAACAGGTGGGCGACTTCAGAAAATAAGTTATTAGCACACATGATGATCGCTCTGTTGGAAAGGTAAGAAGAGAGCCATGAAAGTACAGTTCCAGATATTCCTAAATCATTTTGTAGTCAACTGTGTCAAAGGCTGAGGATAGATCTAACAAAACCAAAACTGTGTTAAAACATTAGCATGCTGCTAAAATATTAGCTAAACTCCAATTTTTTTTAAATTACTATAAAAGATAAAATCCTAACCCATGAACATATTTAAAGGCTTTATGCTAATCTACTTAAAACTTTGAAATTTTGTAATTTAAAGATTTTCTTATTCATTTCCTATGGGGAATTTGTCTCAGTATTTCAGAAACTATTACGCTTAATACACATTCACACTATGATTTGATAGAAATAAAATTGGAAGTTGAAATTGAAGATTACTCACATCTTTTGTTCTTTTTTTTTTCATAAGGAACAAACTAAATGTTTATAACACATCATTGAAAAAATGGCACATATGGAAACTAAAGTCTGGTTTTGAAGCATCACTCTGTGACTCAGATAAATCCGATCCAACAATTCTTTATTGCTCTTTTTAAGCTAAAGATTGAACAAATCAGTTTAAAGGTGGCAATTTAGTTCCACTTTACAAAATAAAAGCCAGTGCAATCAAAGCAACTAATATAAAAGAGTTAGGTTCAATGCTAATGACCAAAAATGACTAATTTTGGATGCAACAGTTTTGATAAAAATCTTTCATTTTGACATATTTAGCAAAAAACTTCAACCAAATATTGTAAAAATGGGTGTTTAATTTATTGCTTTTCTCATTAATATGTTTTTTTTGGATAAAATTTTGGACCATTAGTATTAGTGATGTGATGAGCTGAATAACCAATTTGTCAACTTGAAATATTTTTAAAACTATATTTTGTGTTGAAAACTGTCACATTTTTGGATTGAGGGTTTAAAGTTTTTGCTGCATAAGCTTTGTTTTTCATAGAATCATCTACTAAATTCACACAAAATACAAATTTTGTAATGTAAACCGAGATTTTGCTTCTGTTTATTAACATTTTTATGATCTGATAAATATTTGTGGAAAAAAAGAAACACAAATCCAGGAAAATTAATTTTTCCCAGCAAAGGACAGTTTTAATGCATTATCACACAAAACAAAAAGGTGTTCCAACTGCACACCATACATAGAAAGAAAAACAAAGACATGGCAGGTTGAGTTGTGTGTGAAAGATGGAATCTCAGCCATGTCGGGCATGTTTGGGAAAAAACTAAGACCCAAGTTGGATCTTTTTCTCTAAAACTGGAGCCAAACTTTGGAATAAATGAGCACACATTTCCACAGAAACGCTCCAAATATTTGGGGAAAGCCATCCAAGAACAGTTGAAGCCATTACAGCTGTGGATCTCGGGATGTGTAAAGTCAAAGCAATTGGACCGATTTTTTATAAATCTTTTACTCCCGATTGACCAACCATCCAGATGAGCATCAATGTTGGTCAAGGTAAAACGCCAAATGGGCGACCTTCCAGTGGGATCTGGGCAGAGAGTTCTTACTGCTTACCTTTGGTTGCTGTGTTTGGCCATCATGAGTCGAGCGGTTGGGCCAAGAGCCTAAAATGATGCCAATAAAACAATCAGAAATTGTTTTCTGGCTCCTAACTTCTCAAGCAAGCAGGTGAGATCGCTGGTACACATGCGGGATAATCAATGCTGCAGGTATGCAAAGCCTTTTTAAACACTCACACAAGCCAGTGATATATATATATATATATTTTTTTTTTTTTTTCTTGCCTTGCACCCTTCCCGGGAAAGTGGCAATCAGGCAGGCAGCGAGGCTGGACTGGCATCCAGTCGGAGTGGTCAGCAGTAACAGGATTATCTGGGAGAGCGAGCGTGACAACAAGCCAGTCTGCTGCCAAGCGCTGTCATTATTGAAACACATTACACACTCCAAAACGGAGCTATTGGAGCCAAACTGCTGTCGACTTAATTACTCCAAAAGCACTTTGTGGATGTGGCACATTTTAATAATTTCTTCCCCTTCTCATCCGACTTTTTCCAGTTTGAGAGATGTTCCAAAAAAAAACAAAAAAACAACATGGCTGGACTGCAGCTCAACTACTTCCAATCTTCTCCAGCCTGTTTTGGATCCATAATTTCAGGTGCAGAGTAGAAGAGATTAGAACAGAATATACTAGAGCAGGAGTCTGCAAGCTCTAGCACTAAAGGAGACATTTAGGCCAGTTTTCCAGCGAGAGGAGAGCCACAAAGTCCAAAGAAAAATATGCATTTTATTTAATTATTTATTTTTGTGGCCATGAAGTCATTTGTTTACAATATGTAGCTTACTTATTTAAATTATGGCAATTTTATGTAAACTATAAAACATTTTCTTTTTTTAATAGCAAAACAACTTTAGAAATAAAATAGAAAAATATCATATTCTATCATATTGGCTTTTTTTTCACTATTAAATGTCAACATGACTCAATTGGTATAAAATCAGCTTTTTTGTTTTTTTTTAATCTGTATCATATAAATACGATGAAAAATAAAAGCCTGTTTACAAACACAGTTTTCCTTTTTTTTACGACTTTGAGTCTCTACAAGAGAAAAACTCGAACATTTACGAGATATAAAGTTGTAAATTTCAGTGAAAAAACATGGAAATTCACAAGATTAATAGTTGAAAATTTACAACTTTTAATCTAGTTAATAACACGATTAAAAGTCATAATTTTACGAGAAAAAACCCAGAAATTTATGAAATCAAAAGTCGAAAATTTATGATGTTAAACTTCCGATAATCTGAGAAAAAATACTATATTTACAAGATTTAAAGTCATACATTTTTGAGAAAAAACGAATAAATTCACGAGAAGAAAAGTCGTAAACTTATGAGATACATAGTCATAAATTTATGGCAAAAAGTCATAAATTAACGAGATTTAAAGAAATAAATTTATGAGAAAAAAACTCTTAAATTTACAAGATTAAAAGTCTTAAATTTAAGAGATTTAGAGTTGTAAATTTACAAGAAAAAAAAATAATATATTGTTACGGATCCCTAGTGCGGAAACCACAATAACAAAAAGAATGTTGTGTCTGAAAAAAGAAAGAGTCTCAGTGCAGGAACAACACGAGAACTCATTTCGTTCTCTAAAGACTTCTTTTAAATCACTTCAACAAAATTACAATTTCCACTCAGTGTATTCTGTTGTCCAATGTACAATTTGACTACAAAAGTCTAAAAAAATATCTGATTAATACATCTAATCAATAATTATTCAAATTCTCCATTCTATTTCCCTTTCAAATACATTACATTTCAATTTCAGAAGAAACATTCAATAATTACATATGTTTAATTTACTTTTATTTCTGTAATTGTACCGTACACAAAATAAATACTGCTTTTCACCATTATCTAGCTTTCTTAGCTTATAAATGCTGAACATTGCACATTTAGAAATAAACTTTTTCAATAACAACAAAATAACATTCCCTTTTTATTCAATATCTCTTTTAAAACTTTTAGGAAAACTATTTATGATAATTTCGTTTTTAAACATGTTTAAAATTAGGTCAGGAGTTCCACAAAGCTCATTAAAATCCACGCAGATAAATAAGATAGCCATCCTACACGGCCGCCATAACGACACTGATTCATTTTCCCATGAGTAAACCCAAATCTCGTTGTAAATGCACGGAATCTCGCGAGATCACCGGCGACTTCCCGTTCGGCTTTTCCCGCCGTTTCTCGCCGAAAAAGAGTTAAAAGTTCTCGATTTAAATCAAAAATATGAAATAAATAATACTGGTAATCCACTAGAAATCAAACCAAAGCTCATAGCTTTCACTTGTTAACGTTTTAAACCGGGTACTAACCTGAAAAAAGAAAAAGAGTCTCAGAGCAGGAAAGACACCAAAGCACTTCTGACGGAAACAGGAAGTTGCCCCGTCTTCAGCCACTGGAGGCGCTGTAAGAGTGTCGAAGGTTCCGCTTTCCAGAATCATAACCTAATTCTTTTTTTTTTTTTCCTTCTTTTTTTTCCCCACAGGTTACATTTAATCAATGTAGAAAATAAAATTATATTTTAATTCCTAAAAATAAATGGCTTTCAAAATAAAATACAAAATATGGATGCACCACAATATCAGTGAGATTTAAAGTTTTACATTTCAGAGAAAACTGAGAAATGTATGAGATTTAAAGTTCTAAATTTCCGGAAAATTCTGAATTAAAAATTGTAAATTTCAGACAAAAAAAAGAAATGTCCAAGATTAAAAGTTGTAAATTTACAAGATATAAAGTCGTACATTTCCAAGAAAAAAAATCCCATCAACGAGAAAAGAACCAAAGTTGCCTATTAATCCGTGCCGTGGTCACAGATGAAAGACATGTTTTATAGAGGCCATAGCATGATTTTCTTAAGCCTTTCAGAGTGACTATATCCACATATACGATCATATATTCTCTTTGGAACATTAAAAACAAATTATTTATGATTTTTTTTTTGTGAGTCTTTTGCCCACCGGGAATTAAAACGACTCGATTCCTGAAACTCCGCCTTTTGGCTTTAGTCTCATAGATTTACGAGACTAAAAGTTGTAAATTTCCTAGAAAAACAGAATCATAAATTTACAAAAAAAAAAGTTGTTTTAAAAACTAGTAATATTACTCTTTCTTGGTGGCCCTAAAACTCCATCTATAACTAATATAAATTTAAATAAACTATAACCTCATAATTGATTCAAATTGTTGTCATTTATTTTCAAAGCTAAAGAGCAACAGTGGAAGGATTAAAGTGGCTCTAGAGCCTCAGGTTGCAGACCTTGTACTTAAGTGTCTTGGTTCCTTAAAAAACACTTAGACATCTCATAAATGCCGCCATTTTACTACATTTTACTACCTCAAACACGTCCCACCACACATGTCAGGTTCAATTAGCTCTTAGATCAAATGTTAGGACAGGCAAACTGTTGCACTGCTCTTGTTTTGCTGCTTTCTACATTATATGTTCTCAGCAGTATTTCTCAAGGCAGTATGACTTGACTCCATGAATTATTTATTCAGCTGCAACGTACAGGCTACAACTGTCATGAGCATCAGTGGTCACTCGTTAGCGATGGGGCGTCTGATTGGCTGCGCGGGATGCTGAAACCCCCCGGGGTCATTAAGGCTCAAGCCTGAGTTGATAACATATCCAATAGATGTTAGCCACGGGCGCGATGCGAGTCCTCGGGGAGGAATAGGAAACAGGAAACCCGGATTGGAAAACGAGGTAAAAGCGAGGTTTTTGGGAGGAAAGGGAAGACTGCCAGGAGGAGAGGACGGCGAAAAAGAAATGACATTGAAAGATCAGCGGAGAGTCTTTAGCACAGTCACGCGAGAATAGATCCAAATGCCAACTCTGTGCAGGAAAAACACCAGGGGGTGTGCACGCCGCGCGGGGCCGTGTAACTGCTCCTATCCGTGCCGCCTAATCACACAAACACACATGCAAACATGGCCGTGCGCGAGCGGTGGGAGTTGTCAGGTCGCATTAGCCGCGCGGCGCTTCATTTGCATCGCGCGGCATATATTATCTCATGAAAGCGGTAAACTATTAATTTGATGCAACGTCCCCTTCAAACGCAGCACATTTAAGAATTTATGCTTTCCTCTTTGCTGTTTGTCTCCTATTAAACCGACAATAGACGGATGATAGTCGTGCAGCCAAGGTCTTAAAGAATGGAAAAGCCGAAAAGAAAGAAAAAGCCCTCCAGCTCCCATAAGGAAGCACAGCAGGGAACATATGGTGAGGTAGATTTATCTTCCTCTAAGAAGAGCATTTATCTACTTTAGAAGTCTCTCTGGATGAGATAAATGATAGCACCTTTGGTCACCATGGAGATTAAATAGATTATTTTCTTAGTCTGTTGTCGTACAGATGGCATAAAACTCCTAATTGTGCATTCATTCGTTCAAGATTTATTTTTTTTTTCCTTTTTTTTTAAAGTTTGCATAGAAGTGCAGCAACTGTATGTTATAAAGTGATTCATCCTTAATTATCCAAAAAGTAAATAACCTCAAACTAAAACAAAAAATACATTTTGTGTTTTCCGATCGCAGGGGAGTGACGCTACGATTACATCAACACTTCACAGGTTCACAAGGCCAAACAGAAACGTGTGAAAGGAGGTGAGTGGAAAGAAGTCTTCAGAACGGTAGGTGCAAACTAGAGTCAGGGGAGCGCCGGCTGTGAGATTACGCTCAAAATGTGCAAAGTACACACTCAGAGTGCACCGAAAAACCCCGCTGTGGAGAATAAATGCATACCAGATGTGAGGGCAGACCTTCAGATAAACAAATGCAGAACGGAGCACAAAGGCTGTGGGGGGGGCTTTGAATAAAACAAGGAAATAAATCTCCGGGGTCGAAACACCCGGAACTGAACATCTGTAATTCCTGAGGATTAGTTCATAAAGGGTGGCAGAGGTGAAGGGGAAAGAAAACAACAGTAGAGAACACTGGGAAATCATAGACCATACCAAACAGGAAGTGGCTACAGGAAGCCAAAAATCCCACAGAATTCTGTTTTTTTTTTTTATTAACGTTGTTGATATTCCTCATTTTTCATCTGTAGTCCAAGTGATTCAAGTTATAAACTGACCAATAAGATGCCTCAATAAGTACAGATGTATACTTCCTACAAGCTTACTCTTGATTGGTGGTTGTGATAGAAATTAATGACTCAACTTGATCCAATCACTGACGATTAATAATTTCCAGAAACAATTCCATTCCATTTTGAGTTTACACATTTAAACAATTTGTTTAACAATCTACATATGATTTAAAGATTTTTGCATTAATCTGATACAGTTCATATTAGGGATGTCCCGATCCGATCACGTGATCGGAAATCGGGCCCGATCACGTGGTTGAAGACTCGGGCTCCGTTGTCCGATCAAGATCGGATATTTCATTTATTCTTATTATGATCAGCACTTTATATTTCAATCTTATCATTCCAGATAAATCCTCCACTAGAAGTCTGCATGTCAAGAACAGATCACAAAATATTATTCCAGGAAAACGCAGCAGAAACTGGCAACAAGCAGAGGACTGATGTAAAGTTAGCTAGCTAGCCGATCACGGATTCAGACTTCCGGGATCAATAACTCTTTTGAAAACACTTTAAACTGACAGCTAGTGTCTCTAAACAACAACCTCTAAAGGCATTTCAACAGAAAAAGACAGAGTTTGGTTTCTTTTTAATGTTAAGCTTTTCGTGATGCAGACAGATGCTAAACAGCAGCTGCTAACTGCTACATGCTAGCGCCGTGATTTAACTCCTTAGGACCCGGGCTGTCCTTTGATATGCCCATTTTATTAATGTGAAAGAGGAATAAAAGTTAAGAAAATTAACTCCTCTGATAATAAAACCGAAATGTGATGTCGTAGGAACTTAAAAAGAAGCATATAATCTTAAAAAACAAACAAACAAAAAACGAATAAATTCAAATTAATAATGATCTGAGCTAGTCATAAACACTCATCGAATTCATACTAAAACACACATAATTTATTTTTAAGAATTCTAAATGAGGACAGGAATCACATTTGGTCAAAAATGTTCAATAACTAAATATATTAAAGTTAAAGTCACTAAACTTTCTCACATGACTAATTATCACTTATATAACAAGAAAATATGATTTCTTTTCTAATTTATATTTGCTCTATTTTTACTTGTTTATTAAAGCTACTTCACTGAAGTGTTTTATTTAAATTTCTAATGATAAAATAATGTTAATGAAATATAAATAAGGGACAAGACAAATTTATTCATTCAGTTTGTTAATGTTTTAAATGTGTTACAAAAGTATCGGATCGGGACTCGATATCGGCAGATCCGCAAAAACCAATGACTCGGAATCGGATCGGGCCCAAAAAAACCTGATCGGGACATCCCTAGTTCATATATTGTAAAAGTTATTATTGAAAATATAATAAGATTGTCAACACCGTACAGCACGTGTTAAAGTCAAGGCCCGGGGGCCGGACGCGGCCCTCCAGGTACTCATACCTCCACATCCTTTTATTTTGTCATTAATGGCTCGATCTTATATTGCACTTATTTCTAACTGGCGCAATAAAAAAAAATGTTTTTTTATGGAGGGAAAACTATTGATGGATGAGCTTTTAAGATAAAAGTGTTTTGCTGATTGCCGCTAGCTTCGCAGAGAAAGAATAACCAGCACTGGCAGTGCAGACTGTTTCTGGAAGGGGCTGGTCCTCATTTGTGATGTCACAATGTGAGGACCCGGTCGTTTTTGTGGGTTGGGAGGGGCGGTGCTCAGAGAGGATCAAAATACCCCTTTGGTGTTGTTTTTTGTGAGAAATTATTATTATTATACAATCGAAAGCTCAGAAAAGTTTATTTTGCATGCTCTTTAAAGCTGTTTTATGACTATATTATCCTAAATTTGCATATCAGTACAGTTAATCGAACCCAAGATCCATGTAAAAACATGATTCAATCTAATAAATGTATGTAAGTCAGGCTCTGAAATACAACATATTTGCATATATGTAAATGTAACCTGGAGAATCTGTAATTATTTTACACATTTCAGATTGTCTTTTGCTTCTAAAAAATTCAAAAGTGGTATAATTTTAATTTCGACTGGCCTAGCACTGATAAATCTGCACTTTTGTCTTAAATTATGTATTTATTTATGTTCGATTCCTTCTTCTTTGTGTCCACTCCACTCCGGCTTGCTGTGTTATTCATGCATCTCCGCGGCATTTTGGGAGTATTTTGTACATATGCTGCTGTAGCTGAACGTCTTTTGCCAGCCTTTTGCGCCGTTGTGTCGGCCTTTGGAGAGCTAACCCTCATCATTTGGCCCGCATGACTTCTTTGAAGTGAGGCTCAAACTCCAGCTTCAAAGGTTCCTCTCTTACAGGGGAACATGTTGCTCCTTGTGTGAGGGAAATATCAATAGGAGCCTCCCTCCATCGCTGCGATTTAATGACGGCGTTATTGAATGGGAGCAGTTGAAGAATTTGTAATTTGTTTTACTTAGAAAATCATTACCGCTTGATTAGCTCAACCCCTGTTTTCGTAGATGATGAATAGTTTAAAAAATGAAGACATTTCCATTTTGAAAGTATTTATTTTTCCTGTAAGCCAAATTTTAGAAAAAATATGTAAATAATGTTCACAAAGATGATCTTTAACATACATTTGTATTAGTTTAGGCTGAAAATGCACACAGCAGTGGAGTGAATTCAACTGAGTGGCATTGATTTGTTTTGCAGTCACTGCCGATTGCTGCCATTTGAATTAATCAACCTTTAGAGGTACTAATGTGTGTTTTTTTGTGTGTGTGTGAGGCAGGTTGTTTACAAAGAAATACAAATGACGTTGAAACAAACCAAAGGTGTGTTTTAATTATTACATTTAATAAATTTGAGTTTTCCACAAAGACTTAGTTTATAAATTAGACAGAAAACACATTCTAAACTAAAAATTTTTTGAATTAAATTTCTTAGTACATTGTCAAATATTTATAATAAACAATGTTCGGAACTTAAAATCAAGATTTTCTGTGTTTGAAGAGGTCGACCGATCTTTTTGAATTCCTAATGTCAGAAAATCTCTTTTAGCTATTAAAGCATTAGCCGTGTAGCATTTTTGTTTATCTCTGTTGTGCTACATCACGGGTTTCAGGCTATGTCCTACTGTACATTTTATGCATTTTCTATATCAGAAAATTGGATAAGTGGATATAAGTGCAAAGAGTTGTCTTTATTAGTGAAACTTTTACAGATGTATCAGGAATGAACCATGTTGGAACCAAAGAAGACATAAAAAAAAAAAATCAGATAAACCCCGTACGTCATTGAATTTCTTCACTTTTCCAATCACTTGGAGAAAAATGACGTTGCATTACCTCTTCAACAGATCTTTGCGTGGTTCATTTGTACTTTAATGACTCTTAACAGACATGTGCCCACATTGATGAATGAGGAGTCCATGAAACACTTGCGTATATCACGCATGTATCATGAAAGACCAAAATTACATACGTGGAACATTCTTAAAATGTACATAGTGGCAGTGTGACACGGCCTTTAGGTGTCCAAAGGGTATTTTAGTCTAGGCGGCAGTGGATGCAGTTTGTTTTTTACACTTGGAAGGAAGATGGATGCAGCAAATGCACAACCCACAACATAAATATTAGTTTACAGTGTGTACTCATATTTTGAACTAAAACAGTGACATGTTGAAGTGAGCTTATGCTAGAGCCTGCGGTTATACGTTTGTACCATATACGGTAGTCAGTATGTGAATGTGTGAGTCTGAATAAGACTGACTGTAATCTGCTGTGGGCCTCAATAAAGGTAAAAGTACAAGTACACAGCATTTACTATTAATTATCAACTAATTTACCAACACAGAGGCATGCAAAGATGTACAGATGGGAGTTTATCTCTGCTTCTGAGCAGTGAGCCAACTGAATTCACCACTTCCTGTTGCCAGATCCTTCTTCTGGAGAGCCAGAAACTAACTGGCATCACCGCACATGTCAACGTCTAAAACTAATATAGAAATTAAAGAAACATGAGGACGGTCCTCCGTCACGGTTATGTTAAAAGATGTAGATGTGGACTGTCGTTTATTGATCTGTGATCGCACTAAAGACAATACCTGCTTAAAGTGACCAGGACTTTATGTTATTTACTTTTGTTGTGAACTTAAAGGTACAGCTTGTTCATTTTTCCAGTTGTTTGTTAGAGCAGGTCCACCTCCAAACACTATCATTGACGCATATTCTCATTTATTTATTTTTGTCAATCTGGCTGATCGAGACCCACATAGAACGCGACTTTTTTTTCCCCACCCTTCTGCAGTCTGAACTAAAATGGGGGAGGATAGACTGTTCATTGGTTTAATAGTGTAATAGTGTATAGCAGTCACACTATAGCGGTTAACTTTTTTTATGACTTTATTTCATCTGTATGTTTTTTTGGACGTGCATAACTCTTCAGCTCATTCACCATTTTAATAATCAGCTTTTTCAATTCTAGTTTTTCTGATTGTTTTGGCAGTTACTAAGGATTTCTAGGCTATTTTGAGGTTAGCTACATGCTAGCTGTTTTGGCTAACTTTGGTTTTTCTCAGTTTTTTAAGGCTAGTTTAGTATTTAGCTAATATTTCAGCTACATGGTAGCTGTTTTGACTTGTTTAGGCTTTTTTCTGTTTTTTATTCTAATTTGGGGTTTAGCTAATGTTTCAGCTACATGCTAGCTGTTTTGGCTAACTTACGCTTTTTCTCAGTTTTTTAGGCTAGTCACCATACATGGTGGCTTGTTTTTAACTTATTAGGAGCTTTTTTCCAGCTTTTTAGTCTTAATTTGGGCGTTTTTAGCTAATGTTTCAGCTTACATGCCTCAGCTGTTTTGGCTAACTTACGCTTTTTCTCAGTTTTTTAGGCTAGTTTAGTATTTAGCTAATATTTCAGCTCCTTGGTGGCTGTTTTGACTTATTTAGGCTTTTTTCAGTTGTTTTAGGCTAATTTGGGGTTTAAGCTAATATTTTAGCTACATGCTAACCGTTTTGGCTAATTTAGGCATTTTTCAGTTTTCTAGGCGAATTTGAGGTTTAGCTAATATTTTAGCTACATGCTAGCTGTTGTGACTAACTTAGGCTTTTTTCAGTTTTTTAGGCTATTTTGCCCCTTCGCTAATAATTTAGCTAGCTATCAGCTCAGCATTTCAGCTATCTGCGTTTTTAGCTATCACTTCAAGCATCTTCAGCTACCAGCACTAGCCTCTTTAGCAGCTACATTCAACTTACAGCATTCACATTATCACAGGAAAGGCTACATATCTAGTTTTTAAAATATTTTAGTACTATTTTATTCTCTAAAGATTAGAGAATGGAATTATTTAAAATTTCTCTGTATGTTGCTTTCTGGAAAACCATAAATGGTCAAAGTTAGGCTAATATTGTTAGCCTACAAACTGACCCCAGCCCTACATCAGAGAAAAAAACAGTTCTGTGGCCCTCACAAGAAAAAAGTTTAAGGAGCCCTGTGTTAGAGTCCGATTTATTCATAATAAATTAATATTATGTCCAGCAGAATTCATAGACTGCATGGACAAAATTACAGTAATTTTGAAATTATTTTTTCTTACTTAGCGTTTAAGCAAAAATGTTACCCCAGACACATTCTCAAAAACCAGAAAAATTTACAAGTACCCAGCGAAGCGGAAAAACAAATTTAAAAAAAAAAAGCCTTTTTACTCCTCGAGCATTGTTGGGAAGCAACTTGTGAAAAAATGTTGGTTTTATAATTTGTAGATTTTGAACGGTGTTCCCCTAAACTTTTTATATTTTGTTTTCACCAGAACACTGTAAAAATCTAGCGCATGGATCTTTGGCTCAAGCTGAACAAAATGATATGACATTCAATATGAACATATCAAGAAGGTGGACGTGGTTAACCAAAAACCTCCGTTGCCAAGGAAATCCATAAAATTTACTTTTGCCAATTCTTCTAAAAATTACATTCACATGTCCGTCACCCCGAGCCGACCAAAAAATAAAATTGTTGCTTTGGTGACCAACCAACAGAATTTTGAAAACATAGCAAAAAAATAGCTATTTTCCCAAGCAGCTAGTTCCTTTACTTTGAAGTAAATCAACTCAGCTACTTTCTGGATTCAGTAGAGAGTAATAACATGTAATTAGTCATTTTTAAGTCATATTCCCATAAAACTGACCGTATTGCTGCAAAGCCTTGTGGGGAATCACAGGAGCTGATTGCAGCACAGCATCTCCAACCCCGTCTTCTGCGGGGAGCTCACCTGTCAGCTTCACAGTCAGCCGTCAAAACGATGGCGGTTGATTCACAGCTTTGCCTGGAGTCATTTATCTCTGCTGAAACATGAGAGAAGATGTGCTAATTGGCAGCTATATTTAAAATAAATAAATAAACATGAAAAAAGGGGGAGAGCCTGCTGCATTTGCATAAATTAAAGAACAATTTGAAATGATTTTGTCTCTTAATTTGGAATTCATTTACCTTTTGGATGAGGACACAAAAACAAACTTTTACAGAGTTTAGCTGGAAACTTGGGCTTATCGCCGGATGCAAATGCGAGGACGGATCAATTTGGAGATTGACGGGTTTCTAAGCAGTGGCTCTGGTTGCATGAGATTGATCCTTCATGCAGAGAGAGCTGGCAGACAGCGGTTTGGTTTTCTAAAAAAAAAATCAAAACCTCCATGAATTGTTTATCAATTCCTACTTCCCAAAAATGCAAAATTTAAAAAGAAAAATGATGACAAGAGGTTAGGAACCTTAGTTTAATATTCATATGTTTGACTTGTGGCTGCAGTTTGGGGCACTTAGGTAGAAAATGGATTCAAACATTTGGTGGCCCAGAGGAAAAAAAAAATATAATTATATATATATATATATATATAAATATATATATGAAAAAGTTAAAAGCATGATGACAATCTCCAACATACAGTGAACCTTCTAAAGAAGAACGCCTTAGGCCTGAACCTCAAAGGATCTGTGAAGAAGATAGTCAAATAATGTCAGAGAAAGTCACCTTTCCTTTTCTAACATTTGATTTTGGTACAGCTTGGCTTTACATTCTGTCACTCCGTACGTCTGTATTTGCGGTTACTGCAACTGTTTCATTCATATTGGATAATTAGATTTTTCTTTGTTTTTTATGGAAAATCGCCAAAACACTGAAGGAATGATTCAATGTTTTGCAAAACACTTTTTTTTTCAAATATTTATGACTGAGTCATGCTGTTATAAATATATTTACCAACTCAGTGGCCTTGTGGTGGAGTGTCCAACCTGGAATTGGAAGGTCGTGGGTTCAAATCCTGGCCGAGTCATACCAAAGACTCTAAAAATGGGACCTAGTGCCTCCCTGCTTGATCCTCAGCATTAAGGGGTTGGGTTGGGAGGTTAAACCACCAAATGGTTCCTGAGCAGCTGTGTCTGCAGGTCACCGCTCCCTCAGGGGATGGGACAAATACAGACAACACCTACTATAGATGTGTGACAACTAATGGGACTTTAAGCTTAAATCAAAGGTTTTTATTCCTGTTCATGCTTATTTACCTTTTTATATAAATAAAGTATTGTATTCTGTTAACATTTTATTTTCATTCATTTAAATGTTGACATCAATAACTACTGCTCTTATACTTTATTTTTACCCATTTACAATATTAATTTTTACTATTGAACATTTAAATTCACATTTTATTTTAATCCAAATACAGAGCTAATATATACGTTTCATTTCTATTTGTGTTCAGGTTGCTTTTTTGTTGTTCATTGAGGCAAACTAATTAAAAAATAGACTTTTTAATCAGTTAAAGAAATCCCAAATCATGTAAAAACACAAAAAGGTAAGACACATTTTTTGGAATTTCACAAAATTTGGGACTTCTTTTGTTTACATTAAGAGATTTAGAACTCCATTTGCTCCGGAATGATTCGTCTGTGATACTATATGTTTTTTTTTATTTTTTGCTTTATGATTTATGTTGTGTGGTGGATTCTACGGAGACCCTAAAGGGACATCAAAGTTAAAAAAAATTGAGGTTAAAAAAAGAAAAATTATTATTTCTTAAAATTTAAGTTAAAAAAATCCAGTTGCTAACTTCAACTGTGAGTGTTTTCCTGGTTACTTTCTAGTGTGCAACAGATCGTATCTATATATAGCTATCTATCTAGTTATAAATTCTTTTTTTTTTGTTGAAAAAATTGAAGTATGAAAAATTAGTTACTATGTGGTAGATAGTAACTGATTTTTTTCTGGTTACTATCTGGCAATAACTGATTTATATATTTTTTTAAAACTTGAAATAAAAGGAAAAAAATTCTGGTTACAATCTGGCGTGCACCAGATAGTGACTTTCTTAAAATTTAAGCAAAAAAAAAAAGTTTTTGTTTTTATTCTAAAAATTGAAGGGTTTTTTTTTGTTTGTTTTTCGGTTTAACTTCAATTTTTATACTTTTTTTTGTTTTTTACTTACATTTTTTTTACTTCAGTGTCCCTTTAGTGGTTCCATAGATTCCGTTTTTGTTTTACCCTTTTTTTTTTTTTCCCTTTCTTAGTTTTAAAGAAATACAGTTTTAAAAAAGGATTTCATGCACTCCAAACTATTTGATAGTTGCAAAAATTTTAAACCTTGTTTTTAAACATTCTAGAGTTATAAAGTTGTTTTAATTTCTCTGCGCTCCACACTTTTACAAGCTTTTCTCAAAATTTGGCCAGAGTTTGTTGATGTGGTTAAGATCTAGGATTGTGAGGATTGTGTGCTTGAGTCTGGTTGTGTTCTTGGGTTTGGTCACGAGTCACCTCATGTTAATGTTAGTGATCTGCAGCTGTTTTCATTTCTGGTAATTGTCCTTCAGAGGATTGTAGAATCTGGTTTTCATTTCTACATTGTCAGGTCGTTCTCTGCTCTGCTTCTGTTTCGTTTCTGCACGTTTTTGTTGTTCGTCTTGTTCAAGCATTTTTATAAAATGGTTTCCATCACTGAGCCCAGGTTCCTGTGTTTGGGTCCTAAAGTTCCGGACATTTTTATTGAGATACGTCAAAATCCGTTTTTTGGTAAGGCTATTTTAAGGCTAAACAAACGTTGACAGGTTGAACTGGAAAGATTTTGTGGAAAAAAAGCGCTAGTTCTCCATTTGTTCAAGGATTTTTTTTACGATGGACCCGCTTGTACTACGACAGTATTGTCATTTTTTCCACATTTTGTTCTAAAATAAGTTTTTTCCACTTATTATGTAGATTTTTTATAAGAAAAAAACCTAAAAAAATAAAAACTATTTGCTTAGAAATTAAAAAAAAGGTATTTTTTGGTTTTGTAACATTCAATTTGAAGTCATTTTATCTAAAAGTTACATTTTTTCTTTTGAATGCTTGTGTGTTTTGATTTCTTCTTGAACAAAAATGGACAAATAATTTAACAGATTTCTAGCATTTTTCTTCTTAATATTGGAACTATTTTCCAGTTTTTCCTCATCTTTAAAGCCTTTTAATCGGATGCATTTGCAGCTTTAATGCGCAATGTCAAATAAACTAATAAAATAAATCCACATCAACTGCAGTGTCTTGTAATAAAATAGAGTAGAAGTCATAGTTGGTTAAAATTTGATATTAATATTTACTTCTCTTCTGTCTGCTAATCAAAAGCTCCACATAATAGAAGCAGAGTTATTAGAAAAGCCTTTCTAATAAACATTTCTGACCTGTTGTCCCTTTGGAGTGGAAAATCTTTGCCTATTATTTCCCACCTCCACCTTCAAAGCAAAGAGCCCATAGCAGCAAATGATCTCACAGTAAATCATCTGATGAAAGAGTTTTCTATCCTCCAACACTATGCAGCTGAATAAGGTGATTCTCAGAACAAAGAGTGGGAGCAGATAAAAGACTCAATTCTCTTTTTCTCCTAATAGCATGCATAATTATTCCCAGTTTTGATGACCGACATTTGCCACTTTTTTTTTTGCGTGGAAGCAGAACAAAAAAGCTGATTTTGAAAAGCGGTGAAGCTGCGAGCTTTCATGTGGTTTCTCGGTAAATGACTTAAGGGGACAGTCTTTTTGCCAAAGCCTCTGGAACCCGCACGGAATGGAGAACACTTCTTTATTCGATTTGGACTTTTTCTAATTAAGGCTGCCTTAGTGAGAAGGTGTAAATGATTTTGTTCATGTCCCCTGCTTTGTATGCAGAGTTTGTGATTTACATTGATTTACCTATTGACTTTGAGTCTGGCCTGTCAGTTCTTTGAAAGTCTTCATTGTGGAATAGTGTTGCTCTAAAGGGCAGAAATTTGGTCTTGTAATCAGCTGAATTGGAAATAAAGAAGACGTGAATGTTTCACCAATGCACTCCGTCTTTTTTTTCATTAAATATCTAGTTTTTAGTTCATTTGGTTGGAGAAAAGTCCTGTCAGGAGCTAACTCTCAAACCTAGTTTCCATTGCAGCTTTGTAAATGTTTGTGAGCAATCGAGATTCCTGCAGGGAATGAGTCAGCGTTGATGCTACAAAAAGCAAATCAAGTTCTATTCATTTCTTCTTGTTTAAATGCAGTTTTTGTAGGATTGTCAAAGAAATTAATTATATTTTATGTTGTCTTTAATGTAATTGAAATTTTACAATAAGTTGCCTTGAGCTACTTATGAAAATTTTGCACAAAATGTATATTTTCAGAATAACAATTTGCATAAAGTGGATCAGCAAATATCAATATTGTAAAACTGGCCTATTTAAGCAGCCTATGTCACGCAAAATCAACTTTTAAAGCTTTTAAATGTTTTATTATGGCTCAAAATAAACAACCCCAAAATGCTGTTTTGATCTGTTGACGCATTTCTGAGCATTCCTCTAAAAACATGAGCTCTGAGCACCAGCCCCTTCAAACACTTGAAAACAAATGGGTTGTCACTATGTGATGTCACAAAGCGGGAACCGCCCCTTTCAGGAAGAGTCTGCAATACCACACGCATTTCTGATTATTCCTCTAAAAACATGAGCTCTGAGCACCAGCCCCTTCAAACACACAAAAACAAGTGGGTTCTCACTATGTGATGTCACAAAGCGGGAACCGCCCCTTTCAGGAAGAGTCTGCACTATCACACGCATTTCTGAGCATTCCTCTAAAAATATGAGCTCTGAGCACCAGCCCCTTCAAACACACAGAAACGAGTGGGTTGTCACTATGTGATGTCACAAAGTGGGAACCACCCCTTTCAGGAAGAGTCTGCACTACCACATGCATTTCTGATTATTCCTCTAAAAACATGAGCTCTGAGCACCAGCCCCTTCAAACACTTGAAAACAAGTGGGTTCTCACTATGTGATGTCACAAAGTGGGAACCGCCTCTTTCAGGAAAGAGTCTGCACTACCACACGCATTTCTGAGCATTCTTTCTAAAAACATGAGCATATTGAGCACCCCAGCCCCCTACCAAACATACAAAAAACAAGTGGGTTCTCACTATGTGTTGTCACAAAGTGCGGAACCACCCCTTTCAGGAAGAGTCTGCACTACCACACGCATTTCTGATTATTTCCTCTAAAAACATGAGCTCTGAGCACCAGCCCCTTCAAACACTTGAAAACAAGTGGGTTCTCACTATGTGATGTCACAAAGTGGGAACCACCCCTTTCAGGAAGAGTCTGCACTACCACATGCATTTCTGATTATTCCTCTAAAAACATGAGCTCTGAGCACCAGCCCCTTCAAACACTTGAAAACAAGTGGGTTCTCACTATGTGATGTCACAAAGTGGGAACCGCCCCTTTCAGGAAGAGTCTGCACTACCACATGCATTTCTGAGCATTCTTCTAAAAACATGAGCTCTGAGCACCAGCCCCTTCAAACACTTGAAAACAAGTGGGTTCTCAATATGTGATGTCACAAAGCGGGAACCACCCCTTTCAGGAAGAGTCTGCACTACCCACACGCATTTCTGAGCATTCTTCTAAAAACATGACTGAGGCCCCTTAACACTGGGGTTCTCTATATCTAAACTCACAAGCAACAATATTCACTAACAACAGTTTTCTAAACAGAGGATCTCCCAGCCCCTTTCAGAGAACTGCACTACTCAGCGCGCGCCTTCAACATACCGACACATGCTATGTCCGACTCCGCACGCCTATCACTATATATAGTAAACACTTTCGCCATTTTCTAGTGCTGTCTGGATCTACTAATTCCAAAATCGAGTGCATTAGAAATTTCTCAGAAGTCTTAAAAAAAACATGTTTAAACATAATTTTTTAAATAAACATCCACATTTTCACCATCAGAACACAGTGGAATCATCAATAAACGTCATGAAATGTTCTTATTGATTCAAGTTTGACTTTGTGAAATTGGTGACGTCATTTCACAATTACAATTGACTTAAATCATTATAATGCAAATAAACACAAAAAACTCAAGCGACAAGTCATTAAAAAAATGCAGACAAATGTGAGCCACACTTTGATTCACAGCAGAAACATTCAAGTTTCTGCTACAGATCCAGCGCTCATAGTAATCTATCAAAGGAGACGTCGGCGTCTTATTCAGGCGTGGGAGCTGCTATGGATGAGGTGGTTTAGGGAAATTGTGATTGAATCCAGTAATTCTGCATGAGACGCTCAACCTTTGAACTGTGTGATGTCGCTGGACCTCTTGTGTCGCCCGCTAAGTGACTATTTGATTTAAAATAACTATTTAAAATCACATTTTAAATTTAAAAATTTAAAATGTCATTTCAATACGTCTTTGATCTCCTCCGTGCACAAAAAACTTTTTTTTTTGGGATAATTGTGAGTTTTTTTCTAAATTGATGGCTCTGTCCGAATTCCCTCCCTAACCTCTAACTACTAAAAAACTATATAGTGCAGGACTATATAGTACCCTGGATTTTAAAGGTAATTCGGACACAATGCTCACTACTGTTTTTTCGTTTTTCTAAAAAACGGATGTGACGTCGCCGATTTCACGAAGGAAAAAAAAAAATAAGAACGACCATTTCGTGACGTTTATTTCTGACTCCACTGTGTTCTGATGGTGAAAATGTGGATATTTATTCAAATATTACATTTAAACACATTTTTTTTGTTCGAAATTGTTCGACCGCAGTGCATTGTGGTCTGTATCCGCTAATCTAGTGACCATCGATGTATGCTAGTTTTTCGCTAAGACTTCTGGGAAATTTCCAGTGCACTCGATTTTGGAATTAGTAGATTAGTGCACTATATAGTGATTAGGGGGGAAAATTCAGACACAAATTACATTTTTCCATTATTGCAAATGCAATTTGTGCAGCTAAGTAGGGCTGCCACAAACAATTATTTTAATAGTCGACGAATCATCGATTATTTTTTCCGATTAGTTGACTAATCGGTTCATGGCCAAAGTGGATGTAAAGATGCTGATAACCAGCTAAAATATTAGTTAAATGCCAAATTAGCTAAAAAATAAAAAGAGCCAAAGTTAACCAAAATAGCTAGCATGCTGCTGAAATATTAGCTAAACTCCAAATTAGCCTTAAAAAAACAGAAAAATCCTAAATTAGCCAAAACAGCTAGCATATAGCTGAAATATAAGCTAAACTCAAAAATTGCCTAAAAAAAACTTAAAAAAGCTAAAGTTAACCAAAATAGCTAGCATGCTGCTGAAATATTAGCTAAACTCCAAATTAGCCATAAAAAATGGAAAAATACTATATTAGCCAAAACAGCTAGCATATAGCTGAAATATAAGTTAAACTCAAAAGTTGCCTAAAAAACGTAAAAAAGCTAAAGTTAGCCGAAATAGCTAGCATGCTGCTGAAATATTAGCTAAACTCCAAAATAGCCTAAAAAAACTAATAAAAGCCAAAATATTCCAAAAAGCTAGTCAGAATGCTATTATAAACTTCAAAAACTTTACTACAATCTGACTTCATACAACATAAAGTAACAACTAATCGACTATTAAATTAGTCGTCGATTATTTTAATAGTCGATTAGTCATCGATTAGTCGACTAATCGTGGCAGCCCTACAGCTAAGTAGTCAATAGAAATGCAGCTAATAATGGGTGATGGGGAGAGCGGTGGAATTACTCTGTACTAACTGTACCGCCCGTGACTTTCCAATAAACCACTACTGCTTTATAAACACTAGAAAACGACGCAGGTTTTTAGATTTTGGCGAAAAATGATCGGACTTAAAATATTAGAACCTCCCCTTTTTTTAGTATTTAGGAGGCTTGAGTCAAAATATGCAACCAGGTTCTTTCCTGTTTTGATTTTGTTGAACGGTGACACGAAGAAGCCAAAATGATTCCTTTGCAGTGAGAAAATGGAAATCAGAAATGCGTTTTGTTTTTTTTCTGCTTCCTTGTTTTCTTCAGTGACGATGCATTTTCCATCAGTGAAAAAGCGGAGATGAATAGACGCTGTTTACCTCATTGTCATCTGTGTCTGCTGTATCTGAAAGGACCACCTGCTGGCTGGAAAGTGTGGTGGAAAGCTATGTAGGGTGCAACTCATAATTGCCACTTGGGGGCTTGTAAATAACAGCGTGCTATTTCGGAGGCTCAGCCCCGCCGCCGTAATAAGCCGCAGCGCTGTTTCCTCTTTTCATTAAAGAAGGTCAGGGCTAATTTAGAACATTTTGCAGGAGGAGAGGGGAGGTGTGAACATGTGAGTGGAGAGGATAAGACGGGCGCCTGGTGACAGGATGGAGAAAGGCGTTTAGCTCCATTTCTGCGGCGATGGATTGAATCTTATCAGTGAGATGCAACGAGGGAAAAAAGCGCCGGCGGCTGAAGTCGGTAACCTGTGTTGGCGTTATTCGGCCTTCAATATACACTCATCAGTGACGGGTTTAGAATGATTTAGTATGCATGTGCATTGCAGCCTTAAGGCGGCAATATAGCCCAACCAGTCTGCGTGCTGTAAAAATATTTAGTAAATTTACTCTTTTTGAAACCAAAATATGAGGAGAGACGACAGCTGCGGCTGTCTGGATTCATAATCCCCCAAATTTGAAACCTATTTGAAAAATTAGCAGCATGTAAATATAATTTCGAGGCGGCATTATTGCTTATGGCCACCTGCGAAACGCATCTGGCGCCTTTGTTGGAATGGAATTGATTTTCTGAGGTGTGTTTTCTCTAAAATGCATTTCACTTTCTAAGACAGAGGAGCTAAATATTGCATTTTTTTAATAGTCGGTATCGGCCAATGGGAGAAAAATTACCCAATTAAAATATTTGAAATGTAAATTAGTGTAAGTGTGCTTCCCCACAGCAATAAAATCTGCATCTAAACACATTATGTGTGCTTATAACATCAGAAAACCTAATATTTTACTTAATAAAAATTAACTTTTTGTCATTTCCTCCCTATTTATATAAAAGTAACTTAATTTTTCTGTTAAAAAAAAAACAAAACAAAACAAACAAGCCTAAATGAAAATTGATTAGTTCATTCTTGATGATTTTTTTTTTTTATGTCAGCCATCAAGTAAAACTGATTTTTGTTTTTATAATTTTAGAAAGTTTGCATCTTAAATAGATCCACATTTAGCATTTCCGTCTGATAAAAAATTAATTATGTCATTTTTTAGGACATACACTATGAAAAGTGCAACATTAAATCAATTTGTTACATTTAAAAATATAAGTTTTCATCAAATTAATCATTTCAAATGTCTCAAATTACAGAACTTTAGTGATTTGATCCAATGTTTCACGTTTTTTTTCTTGTGGAGCAGCAATATTTCATTAGAAACTTGCCTCTGAGTTGTGGGTGCCGAGAGCTCTCTGTTTACATGGATCTAGTGGGACCAAAGGGCCCACCTGGTGTATTTCTATGTAACAGATTTTTCTCAATCAGGATTGATTCACAACATATTGATTAAATAAATTTTAATTTTCCTAAATATGTTCACAAGCGCATGTTTAAAAGACAATTTCCTGGACTTTAAAGGGTAACCAAACCCTTAAATTAACTTTTATTTTGGCTGTTTGTTGGTCAAAGCCACATTTTTGACAAAACAAAATAAAATTGTTTAATTCTTCAAAATATAGTCAAAAATCTGTGTACAGGTTGAATCGAGGTATTTCAGTTGAATTTTGTGATTGGTCAAAACATTATTGTTATTTTATTATTGACCTTTATTTATCCAGGATAGTCCCATTGAGATTTAAAACCTCTTTAGCAAGGGAGTCCTGGCCAAGAGGCAGCCACAGTTAAAAATACATCAAAACATTAAGACAATAAAACATTTAAAATGCTGTTACATGTTAGCAATACATAGAAACCTAAAATATGTGGAGTCATAAAATGTGATGGATTAAAATAATAGAAAGGTGATTAAAAGAAACAATTACAGCGCTCTGTTGACTTTTGTTTTTCTGTGAGCTTGGCCTTGAAAACCTGTAATGATCTTTAGCTCTAGTAATGGTAACAGTCCCGCCCCCAAGCCCCACCCCCACTAACTGGATTTTCATCTGTGGGTGGAGTCAGCCTCCAACTTCCCTGTTTGGTGACCCTTTAATGCAGGGGTGTCAAACTTATTTTGGTTCGGGGGCCGCATTCAACCCGTCTGATCTCAAGTGGGCCGGGCCAGAAACATAACAGCAAAATAACCTTTATTCAACATGTTATCTTTAGCTTTATTTTTGTTTTGTTTATTTCTTAGTTGCAAAAACAACCTAATAGTCTAATCACTCATTATTACATTTTCATTCACTGAGTCCAAAGTATTTTATATAAAATGGATTTCACAAAAAAAAAAGGTTTATTTAATTTTATACAGACTGAATGTTTTACATCTGACATTAAAGTAATCCCGATAGTAAACTAAAGAGGGGCTACGGAAAAAATATAAATGTTTCCAACAAAAACTCTTCAGATTTTTGGCCCAAAATAGGAATAATTTTTTTTGTATTTTCAGTCAAAAATGTGTTGATTAGTTTGTTGACTAAATTTAGTTTAGTTGTTTTTATGAAATTACACCCAAAACTTTCATTTTATGTTGTAAAAGCAGTTTGTTAAACATTTTGGGGGTTTCCACAGCAAAATGAATCTTATTTTTCCAGATGGAATTTTCTGTTTTTGCATGATTTTATGTTTGATGTGTGAATAGAACATGGAAAAGTTACTTTAAAAAACGCAGTGTCACATAAATAGGGTCGTCTTGATTAAAATGATATCAAATAAGCATGTTAAATTAAAAATACGGAGGTAAATTCAAAAGTAAACAAAAACAGAGCTTTAGGTCCTTGGTTCCATTGGGTTAAACTTGCAAACATTTTGGTCCCTTTGTCTCCCAAAACTAGGGAAGTTTGTTCATTTCTTTATCTCTTGAGTTGTCTTTGCTCTCCCTAGTGGTTAAATTGTGCATTGCATCCATTTCTTAAAAGAACAATAACTCGCCACAGGAGTGGGCTAGAAACTTGCTTTCTTTTTGGAAAATTCTTAAATATTTTTTTCTTCATAACTGGGCCGGATTAAATCATCTAGCGGGCCGGATACAGCCCGCGGGCCGTATGTTTGACACCCCTGCTTTAATGGGTCCTTTAATGCTGAGAGAAGTTAGAAGCTGGGGATAATTTGGTGTTTCTATCTACTTCATTATCTTTCTCATTTATTTTTCGTAAGTTCTCCATGCTTCTGTTTGGTGCAGTGCGATTCATGTGTTGTCTCTCTTTCCCTCCCTTTTGGTCGTGAACATCGCCTGTGATCCTGTTCTTGGCTGTGGACCTCGCCTCTGGATCCCTAATGTTCTTTTTTTTCCCCAAAATCTATTTTATTTAGTTGAAAGTTTAGCAATCAGCTTTTGTCAATATTTTATTTGAAGTTTTTGGACAATTACTGGTTGATACAACCACGTTGTAAAGTTGGGCTATATAAATAAAAATGAATTGAATGAAGATGTTCTGACACTGAGGTGATGCATAACCAGCCTCTGGTCTTGTGTGGACCTCAACAGAACTCATTTTTATTCATGCTCCTATAGGCACATCATTCCTTTTTTTTCCCTATTAAAGTGTTTTTGGCCTCACACTTTACAGGTAAATATAGTTTTTTATGAAGGTTAATAAAGATTGACGTGCATATTTATAAATCGCAGTAAAAGAGATTTTTATTGCAGCCCCATAAATCAAAAAGTGTTCCGCAGAAACAGATGCTTCCAATGCTCGTCTTTCATTAACTCCACAGTGGGTTGGCTGGAGCTGGGAGGGTTCTAAGCTGGAAATATTTCACCAAAAAGCTGCAAAACTAACCATGTTTTTAAAAAAATATATATATTCCTCTGCTTCTTTGTTTCTTGGGGTGGATGTAACATCTCAATCTGAAGAAATTGCTTTAAAAAGGAGCATTTTGAAGCAGTCTAATGCAATAAGATTAAAACAGCATCTTTAACAACTTAACAAAGTCCAGACTCTGACTGCATTTCTACATTTTTAAGCCCGACGGCAGATAAAAACAACATTCTAGCAAATTCCGACTTAAAAGATGATTTACGTCGCATGACAACATCCTAAAGAGCAACTCATGTAATGAAAATGAAAAACAGATCGCCCTCTGCATCCTTTTGGTTTATCTCAAAAATGTTTGATCAAACTGTCAGATGGTGTAAATCAGATTTGATGGAACCGGATCTCATAATGGAGACAAGCTCATAAGAAAAGCCTTCAAATGTTTGCATTTACATTTTTCTTCTTTGGGGAACATCAACCAATCAGGGACTCAGTTTACAACCCAGTGACCCAATCACTGCTTTCCTGAATTTTCATCTATTTTCTTAATCTGCTGGGGCCGTTGGGTTGCCAGAAACTGTCCGAGCTTCTGTTAGGCAAAGGCGGGATTCACCTTGCTAGCTTAACAGTGTAGCTAGCTATGCTAGCCCAGGGGCTAAAGCAGTAAAAGAGGGGAATGCAGCTTCGCGATAAGAGTCCTTACGGAATCCACAAATGCAGGAAATAAGAAAAGAAATGACTTTCACTTGGACATTTTAAATTAATGTACGACGGAGTATTAAGGTCACTTTATGAAGTAAAAAAATATTTTTAAAATTACGACTTTAAATCTCGTAAATTTACGAGAAAAAAGTCGTAACTGCTAAATTATGAGAATAAAGTCGTATATTTACGACGTTAAAAGTCATAGGTTAAATTTACAACTTTTAAAGTCGTAAATTTATGAGAAAAAACGTGTAAAAAAGAACCAAAGTTGTCTGTTTATCAGAGCCGTGCTTGAAGATGAAAGACGTGGAGAATCTGGTGTAGATTATGTCCAGATTGGTGTTAAAAACAAAGAAATTCTGAACCTTTTGGCGATTCAAAATCAAATTATTTCCGGGTTCGGTAGTGCGTGTGTTGTCTTGCGTATCTTCAAGTAAGCAAAAGAGGCGCTATTATTGTGTTAAACTGTCATGATAAAAAGACAGGAGATGTTGAGTTGGACGGTGAGAGGTTTATTTAAGGTCCGGGTTTGAAGGTCCAGGTAGGTGGGGGAAGGAAACTGTGCAGCAGAGCAGAGACCAGGCAGGCAGGCAGGCAGGGATGGATCCAGGCAAAGCAAAACTAACAGAGAAAAAAGATTTAAATTAGATACAGGAAGCAAAAAGGGGCCAGGGGGCAAACTCAAATGTGGGCTCAATACCACTTGAGGTTAGCAGACGAACTGGCAGGGAGAAGCTGAATGAACCAGTCTTAAATAGTGTAGGTGATGAGTCGCAGGTGTGCCAGGATTCCCTGCTGCATCCTGGACACCTGTGGAGGAGAGGGAGAAAAAGGGCGAGCGGAAACCAAGGAGAAAAAACAAAAACTGGACCAGGAGAGGGCGGCAGAGGAGCGGGAACTGTCAAGACCTGACAGTACCCCCACCCCCACGGGCGCCCCCAGGCGACCCACCAGGCTTGTCAGGATGATCCCGATGGAACGCCCGCAGCAAGGCCGGATCCAGGACGTGGGACCGAGGCACCCAAGACCGCTCCTCGGGCCCATAACCCTCCCAGTCAATCAGGTACTGGAGGCCCCTGCCCCGGCGGCGCACATCCAGGATGCGCCGAACCGTGAAAGCAGGAGAGTCATCGACGAGCCGGGGGGGCGGAGGGGGACAGGCAGGCGGGCACAGAGGACTGGAGGCGACAGGCTTGAGACAGGACACATGGAAAACAGGGTGAATCCTCATGGAGGGGGGAAGGGAGAGCTCCACAGCAGACGGATTCACCACCCTCCGGATGGTAAAAGGGCCGATGTATTTGGGATGAAGCTTCCTGGAATCCCCTTTGAGAGGAATGTCTTTTGTGGAGAGCCAAACAGATTGTCCAGGCACATAGTCGGGAGCAGGAACCCTGCGGCGGTCAGCTAGGCGTTTGTTATGCTCGGCAGAACGGACGAGGGCCGCCCTGGCATCCTTCCACACCTTCCTGCACCGGGACATGTGCTGCTGAACAGATGGAACCGCAACATCAACCTCCTCAGATGGGAAAAGAGGTGGTTGGAAGCCTAAACACACCTCAAAAGGGTGAAGCCAGTGGCTGTGGACAGTTGAGAGTTGTGCGCATACTCAATCCATGGGAGATGTCGCTCCCAGGTTGAGGGGTTCTGAGCCGCAACACACCGCAGGCATGCCTCCAGCTCCTGGTTAAGTCGTTCAGCTTGCCCATTGGACTGGGGATGATAACCAGAAGAGAGACTTGCAGTGGCCCCTAGAGAGGAACAAAAGGCCTTCCAGACATGAGACGTGAATTGCGGACCCCTGTCGGAGACTATGTCAGAAGGGATGCCGTGAAGCCTAAAAACATGTGTGACCAATAACTCTGCAGTGTCCACAGCTGACGGTAGTTGTTGGAGAGGAACGAAATGAGCAGCCTTGGAGAATCTGTCAACTACGTGAGTATGACCGTTTTACCCGCAGATGGAGGCAGCCCGTGATGAAGTCCAAGGCATATGTGACCAGGGACGACTGGGAATCGTAAGCGGATGGAGCAGGCCAGCGGTGTCGGGAGGAAGCTTTCCCACGAGCACATATGGAACAAGCCAGGACAAAATCTCGGGTATCCTTTCCCATCCCCGGCCACCAGAAGTGCCGCTTTAGAAGATTGAGAGTCCGGGCAACCCCTGGGTGACAGGAAAGGTGAGAAGCATGAGTCCAATGTAATACCTGAGCACGGGCTGCAGCAGGAACATAGAGGCGGTTGTCAGGACCCGTGCCAGGGTCAGGTTCTTGGATCTGCGCTTCTCGTATCACGGACTCTATGTCCCAGGTGGCGGTCGCAATCTGACAAGAGGCAGGTAAGATGGGACCAGGGTCAGAGGGTTCTTGATCATCGGAGAACTGCCGGGAAAGTGCATCAGGCTTTTGGTTCCTGGACCCTGGTCGATATGTAATA
Source organism: Oryzias javanicus (assembly GCA_003999625.1). Lineage (NCBI taxonomy): Eukaryota > Metazoa > Chordata > Actinopteri > Beloniformes > Adrianichthyidae > Oryzias > Oryzias javanicus. Next base: position 4,334,505 of record CM012460.1, on the reverse strand, counting down.
TTGAAAGAGAAACGGTTAAAAAACAGAGACCACCTAGCCTGCCGTGGATTCAACCTTTGGCTTCTTTTAGATAAGCCAGGTTTTGTGATCAGTCCAGATGGTAAATGGGTGTTTGGCTCCTTCGAGCCAATGCCTCCACTCCTCCAGAGCCAACTTCATGGCAGTAAGTAACTCCTTGTCACCAATGTTGTAGTTCTCTCAGCACAGGACAGTCTGCGGGAAAAAAAAGCACATGGGTGGACTTTCTTGTCTGTGTCAGAGACCTGAGATAGGACAGCACCCACTCCGGAATCAGAGGCGTCCACTTCCACCACAAAAGGCTTTTCAAGGTCTGGTTGACAGAGGACAGGAGCCGATGAGAATCTCTGCTTCAGAGAATCAAAGGCTTCTTGGGATTGCGTGGACCAGGCGAATGGGATTTTGGTGGAAGTGAGTTGGGTGAGAGGCTGAACGATTGCACTGTAGTTCCTTATGAATTTACGGTAAAAATTGGCAAACCCAAGAAACTGCTGGAGTTGTTTGCGAGTGGTGGGGACTGGCCATTCTGTTATTGCTGAGATTTTGGAAGGGTCCGTCTTAAGTTGTCCAGAACCGAGAATGAACCCGAGAAATGCGACTGAGGGGGCATGAAACTCGCATTTTTCTGCTTTGGCATACACTCGGTTTTGCAACAGGCGTTGGAGTACCAGACGCACATGGTGGACATGCTCTGAGGGGTTCCGGGAAAAAATCAGGATGTCATCAAGGTAAATGAAAACAAACTTGTACAGGTAGTCATGGAAAACGTCATTAACAAAAGCTTGAAATACTGCTGGTGCATTTGTTAGTCCGAAAGGCATAACTAAATACTCGAAATGCCCACGATGAGTGTTGAAGGCGGTTTTCCACTCGTCGCCTTCCTAATACGGATTTGGTTATAGGCACTGCGAAGATCAAGTTTAGTAAATATTGTGGCTCTTCAAAGGACTGAAGAATGACGAATTAGGGGAAGTGGATATTTGTTTTTGACGGTGATGTTATTCAATCCGCGGTAATCAATACAAGGACGGAGTGTTCCGTCCTTTTTGGACACAAAAAAGAAACCTGCTGCAACAGGAGAATTGGAAGGGCGGATGTGACGTTGGCTAGGGCTTCACTAATGTACAACTCCATGGCTTCTTGTTCAGGACGTGACAAGTTGTACAGGCGACTGGTGGGGAGTGAGGCACCGGGGACAAGGTCAATAGCACAGTCAAAAGGTCTGTGAGGTGGCAGGGCTGTAGCTTTCTGTTTGTTGAACATCAGCCAAGTCATGGTAACATTGGGGAACAACAGACAAGTCTATGGGAGTGGGGCTCTGGAGGTTTTGTTACTGGAACTGTTGCAGCACGGAGGCAGTTGGCCAACAAAATGAGCTCCAGGTGCTGATCTACAGTTAGTCCAATCTATTTGGGGGTTGTGCAGTTTGAGCCATGGATAGCCCATAGTAAAGGCGTTTCAGGAGCGGTGATGACTTTGAAACTGATCATTTCATGGTGATTACCAGCAATAAGAAGGGAACGGTTTCAGTGGCATGGTTATTGTGGAGATTATTCTGCCATCCAGAGCTTTAGAAGTTATCGGGGAGTCGAGTTGGGAAATTTTTTCAAGCTGGTGAGCTAATTTTCTGTCTATGAGGTTATCATCAGCCCCAGAATCAATCAGTACCGGAAACGAGATTGAGGTACGAGCATTGTAGATTGTCCCTGGAAGGCAGGGTCTGGGGTGATCGTTGTTAGGCGTACGGCTCACCAAAACCCCAGTTTCATTGGTGAGCCCGATCTTTTGGTCGCAACAGACAGTTTGAAATGAAAATGTCCGGCTTTTACCGCAGTAAAGACAGTTGCCGAGCTGAAGTCTTCGCTGGCGTTCCTCAGAGGTGAGGCGTGTTCTGCCCAGCTGCATGGGTTCCTTGACGGGCTCACGTACAGGTTGTGACGGTCGAGTTGCAACGCCTAAAGACGGTGAATAGAAGGTCTCACGATCCCTTGACAGGCCGGAAGCAGTCTTAGCCCTTTTTTTCTCTTTGGCGCTCCCCAGGCGATTGTCGAGCCTGATTGGAGTTGGATCAGAGAATGCAGGTCAGAAGACTGGTCTTTGCAGACTAGCTCGTCTTTGAGACGGTCATGTAATCCCCTCCTGAAAGCTCTCATGAGTGCCACCTCATTCCACCCGGAATCTGCAGCCAGGGTCTGGAACTCCACAGCATAATCAGCTGCACTTCTTGATCCCTGAACAATGTCTAGTAAGCGGTCTTTCTGCTGGACCACCATGGTCTGGGTGGTCGAAAACACTCTTGAGAGTAGCTTCAAAAGATACGTAAGAGTCTGAGAGGAAGGAACAGCGCGATTCTGCTGCCTCTGCCCAGTCTAGAGCTCTGCCCCTGAGAAGCCCAATGACATAAAGGATCTTGGACTTATCTGAGCTGAAGGTTGCATGAAAACATGACGACACTGGAGCAGGAAGCCGCGGCAACGACTTAGATCACCAGAGAACGGTTCCGGATCCGGGGCATAAGAGTCTCTTTGGGCAGTCGATGGGGCAGTAGATGGGTCACAAGCTGGAACAGGCAGGACAGCTGGAGGGGTGAAAGCAGCAGAGGAGAGCTGGCTTGACAGAGCATTCATCTGGACTGACATAGCAGTTACCTGGGTCATGAGGTTGTCACGAAACTGGGAAAAACCTTGCAGGAACTTATCATGCTGACCGAGGAGGCGCCCCTGGGCTTCAATGGCTTTTCGAAGATCATCTGTTGTCACAGGGTGGGACTCATCAACATCCATTGTTAGGCCAGTTCGTTCTGTCATGATAAAAAGACAGGAGATGTTGAGTTGGACGGTGAGAGGTTTATTTAAGGTCCGGGTTTGAAGGTCCAGGTAGGTGGGGGAAGGAGACTGTGCAGCAGAGCAGAGACCAGGCAGGCAGGCAGGGATGGATCTGTCATGCGCAGAAACCAAAAGAGAATGTAAACAGAGCTCCGGACGCCTCCTTCCCGAAACGTCCCGTCTCGACACAAAACAACATTGAGAAATGACAATAGTCTGTCACGTTAGCACAAGAACATTGAAAATTCCAAAAACTAGTCCTCTTCAGACAGATCCATCACAGAGTTGGAGGAGATCTGGTCTGTCAGAGGAAGAAATGACTGAAGTGGACAGCTGGAGGATATGGACCGCTTCATAAACGGGATCTGCAGAGATCCTGCAAGCAGCATCAATGAATAAAACATTAATGAACTGTAAATCAAATAAAGAAACTTCCAAACATTTGAAATATTTTAAACATTCAGTTTACCTGATGAAATCCAAGACGCTTTTCACAGTTTGGTTGGTCTGCTTCAGTTCACGGCATAAATTCACTGGACTGTAGACTCCCCTCGACTTTAATAAATTACGAGAAAAAAGTTGTAAATCTACGAGATTAAAACTCATAAATTTACGAGATTTGAAGTCGTAAATATACGAGAAAAAAACTTGTAATATTACTTTTTTTTTTTTTTTTTTGGTGGCCCTAATACTCCGTCGTATTAATGTGCATATTTACAAGCTAATTCTCCCAAATATGTGCATAAAAGTTTAAAAGCATGACCGTATGTGCGTCATTTTTTCTGTTTTTCACACTAAAAATCAAACAAATTGTTTCCAGTTCATAAATGAATAAGAAATCTCAAACATGAACAGTAAACGCAGCAGAAAGATCATCTTACTGATCCGATGAGAGCGTTCAAGGCCGTTTGTGTTTCCATTCGGGTTTATGGCGTCAACTGAAGAGAGGAAAAGAGATTTTTGACATGCTGCTCTTTGACCGTTTTCAGTGAATGCTCTCCATGTCTTCTGACCTCTTAAAGAACAAAAAAAAGGAAAAATACGGTCGAGTTTTTTCCACAGTGACCTTTCCTGGTGGCATTGGCAGAGCCATAACTCAGTGTCCCAAAGGAAAGCGAGTTTTCTTCAGTACAATCACTCTATAAACCATTTAAATAAATTGTTATTTTTATCCCTTCTGGGGCAAAAAAAAAAAAAAAAGCTAACACTGAGATGTGTAGAAATGAGAGGATATAACGAAAAGGGAGAAAATTAGGTGTAGTCGTGCTTGTGTGACAGAAGACAGGTGTTACATACCTGAATATAGATGGAAGTGAGGCATGGAGAATGAATGAGAGAAAAGAGTGGGAACCAGATGGGAGACAAAGATGGAAGAAACACTTTTAGTGAATAAAGTCGATTTATTATCATTCAAATAAAAAGCTGACAGGTTTTTAAGTGAAAAAGATTAGATTTCAACAGTTGAAATAGAGGCGTTCTATTTAGTTTTCAGTGACAACACAACAGCTTTAATACTTTTAAACAAACAGCAAAAAAAAACTTTTATTATCTTTTAAAATGTAGCCACATTTATTTGTAGAATAAGTAACGGGGTTGTTTACATTTTGTAGAAACTTCTTAAGAAATACAAAACAGTTTTGTTTTTTTCTTCTTTTTAAATTTAACCTAAAAAATATTTATAAATATATATATAAAATGCGTGATTTGCAAAAAACGAATAAATAAATAAAAATGCTAATATAGAATATATTTGGGCCTATTTTGTGATCAAAACCAACATTTTTTACCTTTAATGAAAATGCTGTATTTCTTTGCACTTATTGCATTGTTTCAATGAATAAAATGTGTGTTTTTATAATTTTATATTTAAAATGTGTGGAAATATAAATTGAAACTTGCATTTTTTTCATTCATTCATTCATTTTTTCATGCATTTTCTCAAAATATAAAAAAGTCCTGGTTCAGACAGAAGCTCTTTCACAATAAAAGACTTCCTGTGTCACATGGGATCATCACAGTTCCTACAAAAAAAGTTAAAAATACAAAATAAAAAAGGTTTTCCTGTTATGGATTAGATCTATTTTGCTGAGCCGTCATCCTTTATTTTAATAAATAATTTTGTTGTTATCCTGAAGATGATTTCATTAATGATCCAGTCAGGAAAGTTTGTGAAAATCATATAAATATAAATATATTTAGCAACTTCTCTAGTCTGGACAGTTAAACATTGTTGGGCGGCATTAAAAAAATCTGTGCTCCAGATTCATAAAATAAACTGACCAATCAGAAAAGATTAGATTTTCAACAAAAGGTTGACATTTTGGAGCAAAAAAAATGGGTGTGACATATATATATATAAACTTAGCTAATCTAAGTAAAAAATTACAATTTTATTTTAAATTTTCTTGAGCCAGAAAGTCACCATGAAGCTTGTGGTCTGATCTATAGATTGCACTATAATTAGCGTTAGAGATGGATAAAAAATATATCTTTGCTTATCTATTGAAATGCATTTTTTAGTTTTTTTTTATATTTTCTGAAGAAACTGAGTTTCATGGCTTGTATTTTTGCTGATGCACCAATAGGAATAAGCCTCAAGTTGTTTTTTTCATGAACACCAAATGTAAATAAATGTGTTTTAACTTTTTTGAGTTTCTCGGAGACCGATACTGTACAGTAAAAACCAATCTCCACAGGAAAAGTCAAACCTGAAATATGAAGTCAAGTGCTTAGAGAAATGCTCTCCAGCAGACCTGCAGAGGAAAGAAACCGTGTTTCTGCTGGAGTTCATAATGTTAAGAGCCACTCAAACTGTTTGTTTCTGGGTTAGAAGAGGTGGTGAACTCCTCCTTTTGTTTACTTCACAGAATTCCACAGATCGGCTGTAATAACCCACTTCAAAGGCTGCGGGTTACACAGTTGTGTCTGCATCGCATCTCAAAAATCTCCCCGCGTGCTCCCGCCCGTCGTCCCTTCTTCATCTGGAAAACAAGAGGGCGCCAGTGTGCTCCGGCGTCCGTTCCTCTCATTTGACAGTCGATATGTTGCTAATTTTGCAGGTTGTTAAGAAATATTATGGACCATGACATTTTGATTTCTGTGATTTTTGCGTCAGCATGTTTTCTTTCATTCCCCGTGTTCTGGTGGGTCCCTCAGGGCTTAGTTTGAGGCCTCCTTTTATTCTTCCCAAAATCAGGACCTAACATGTCCTCTGACTCCTTTGTCAATCATACCAACCTCAAAAAGATTTGTCCAATAGTTGAAAGAAAAAGTCTTGCAGATCCGAAGTCATGGATGAATCGTAAAAACGGAGGGTGGTTGTTTTTGGTAGTTCTGTATCGGGGTGTGTATTGGTAGCAGTCTGGCAACATGATACGTGTGTCTGGATATGATACGTGTCACGATATATCCCAAAAATGTATGAAAACAATTTTTCTTTTTTTTGTAAGAGTATGACTTAATAGATTAAAAAAACTCTACCTTCATAATATATTTCTTATTGTAATAAAATTTAAAAATTCATTTTATTTAATAATCAATTTCAGTTCAGTTTTGTTTATACAGCCCAATACCACAAAAGAATTGCCTCATTGGGCTTCATGCCGGTAATTGTACAGAATCAGAAGGTTGGTTATTAAATATAAACAATTGCTAATTACTAAACTAAACAGACTCAGAAAAATGGTTAATTCTGTCCTTAAGGAATAACTCCTGAAAAACCTGATTCAGGAAAAAATGGAGGAAACTTTAGGGATGCCCACAAGAAGGAGAGATGCTTTTCCAGGACGGACAGGCGATTTACCAGGACTGTTAAAGAGGAATTACCTTAGTTAACTCTACAACTGTGTATTTGAATAAAGTTCAGCCAGATAAGACTGGGGGACTGATGGGGGCAAGGTCCATCGCCAAGACGGGCCGGAGGCGTGGCCCACGGCAAAGACGAGCTGGAAGTGAGGTCCACGACCAAGACGAGCCAGAGGCGTGGTCCACGGCCCAGACAAGTCTGAAGTGAGAACCATAGCCAAGACGAGCCAGAGGCGAGGTCTACGGCCAAGACGAGCCAGAGGCGAGGTCCACGGCCAAGACGAACCGGAGGTGTGGCCCACGGCCAAGACGAGTCTGAAGTGAGGTCCACGGCCAAGACGAGCCAGAGGCGTGGTCCACGGCCAAGACGAGCCAGAGGCGTGGTCTACGGCCAAGACGAGCCAGAGGCGTGGTCTACGACCAAGACGAGCCAGAGGCGTGGTCCACGGCCAAGACGAACCGGAGGTGTGGCCCACGGCCAAGACGAGTCTGAAGTGAGGTCCACGGCCAAGACGAGCCAGAGGCGTGGTCTACGGCCAAGACGAACCGGAGGTGTGGCCCACGGCCAAGACGAGTCTGAAGTGAGGTTCACAACCATGACAAGCCAGAGGTGTGGCCCACGGCCAAAACGAGCCAGAGGCATGGTTCACAACCATGACAAGCCAGAGGCGTGGTCCACGGCCAAGATGAGCCAGAGGCGTGGTTTACAACCATGACAAGACAGAGTCATGGCCCACGGCCAAAATAAGTCTGAAGTGAGGTCCATGACCATGACGAGCCAGAGGCGAGGGTAATGGCCAAGACGAACCGGATGCAAGTTCCATGGCCAAGACGAGCCAGAGGCGTGGTCCGACCAGGAGCATGGGTTATCCTGGATTCTGAAATCTCTCCCGCTCCCCCGGAAGTGGGTTTTGGAACATCACATGAATCTCACTGCACCAAACAGAAGCCCAATGCTAGTCATTGTAACTGTATCTCATTTAGGTAGAAAAAAAAGTAAAACACTGACAGATAAACAACTACTTAAATACCATCTTGTATTTTTTAAATCAACAAAATTATCACCAAACAATATATCACTAAACGATTTTTCCTTACACCCCTAATTCTGTATTTCCCATTTCCAACTGGATCATTTAAACGATAATTTACCTCAGGGTTAAGTAAGACTTCTTTCAATTTAATGTTCATCCCAGAATCCCTTCTGGGTTTCGTTCAGATATTTGCACGGTTTGGCTTCTGCCTTCCTGTCAGAGCAGCTGCAGTCTCTCGTCTTCTCTCAGGTCGGCCGATCAGCTGCTTCTAGAAGCCGCTCCAGACAAAGCGTCAGCTCAGGAGGAGACCACGCTCCTGCAGCAGCAGCTCCAAAACTTTGGAACAACCTGCCACTCCGTGTCTTCTTTGTGGAATATTTTTAACTCTTCTCTCAAATCCTGTTTTTTTTCAGCTTAGCTTTTAACACAGTCAGGGGGACTTTTGTTGATTTTATCTGTCATATTTGATTTTTACACTTCCACTTCTGCAGTTATTTTATGCTTTGTGTTTGATTCCATGTTCAGCACTTTGGGTTTGTGGAAATTGTTAAAGAGCTCCATAAATAAAGCTGCCAGCTGCTTTATTTACTCACCTCCTATTATTTGATCCTTTTCTTTCTTGGCTCCGGTGCAAAAATCTTTACCTCTTCTTCTTAAACTGTTGTCCTGTAAGGAAGGTCGATGCTGAGATATTTATAGCTTTCTTTGACCACTTTTTATAATTCATTTTGAAAAGTTTACTTTGTTAGTACAGATGTACCAGATGTACATTTCAGTCTACTTCAGTGATAAAATATCATTTACTCCAAAGAAATGAGAATATTAGGAATTTTTAATTAAATTTAATGAGTTTTTTAATTATGCATAAGTTAAAATAGGAGCTTCAGGCGATATCAGCTAAAACTCATAAGTATTTGTTTGATTAAAAACCAGGTTGTAAAAGCTGGGTCAGTACTTGCTGGGGGCGTTTTGGGCAGAAAAGGCGGAGTTTTTATTCAAAAACAATAATAAATACTTGTCCTTACAAGCTCTGTACAGTGACATAAAAACTATAAGCATCAAACATTAATAAAAGCTTTAAAGAGCTCCAGTTGAAATGTAATATGCTTGCTCACTAATGGATATACGGACAGAAAATTAAATGAAAAGTGTTTAGAAATGAGAATAAAGTGATAAAATGGAACATCTGGTTGTGAAGTTTTAGCCTCTGTTTACATGTTAGGTAACGCTTCCTTTTACAGTACTCTTAAAACTGCTTTTAATCTTTAATTTTACTGCATACTTTGTATTTTATTTATTTATTTAGTATTATTATTTTTTATTCTTCTTACTAGTGGTTTTAATGTAATTTGTTTTGTAAGCGTCTTTGAATATCTTTTAAAAGCTCTATATAAATTAAATGTATTATTACTATTATTATTATTACTTACAGGGTATTTTAGTGTACTTTTTAATGGGACCTACTGATACTTTTGGTACCTACTACTTGCTGTGTATTTATGTGGTACTTCTTTCTTCAAACTTGTGTGTATCAACTGGTATACTTACCCTTAGATTATGTATATATTGTTTGTAAATTACATATTTAATCTAATTATACATTTAACTAATAACTATAAATATATAATATATAATCTTAATTCTCAAAAGTTTGATTGACAGATATTCTGCTTGTAATGGAAGGGGTGTGGCTTTCCAACAGCTCGCTCCTGAGAGTGGTTGTCATAGAAACGTTGACTCAGACCAATCAGCACGTAATTACGTTGTCTGGTTCCAACATGGCGACGTTCGTATTCCAGAAAAACTGAAATGAAATTACGTCATTTGGCTGGAATTGGAGGTAAGGACACGACAGTCGCTTTGTCCATCTTTATCTACTGTTAAGAAAGGAATGCTGGGATATCAGTGTAGGGTTATTTCTACTGTGTTGCAGAAACTTTTCCATTTTGGCAAAAATCTACATATTTACAATTAAGCAAATACTAGGAATAATTTTACAATAGCTAAAAATATAAAGTGGAATTTTAAGTATTTGCACTGACTTGTTGCTCACAGTAAGCCTGTATGAACATTATTTCTGTACCGAGCTTTCTCTCCAACCTTGATCTTCCCTGCTGGTCACCTACATGCAGATGACTAAAGCCTCGGGCACATCTGCCTGCACGGGTTCCCACGGGCGGTCTACGGGCCAGATTTTCCCGCCCCCGTGCGTCGGTCCGCACGGGTCCGCAAAGGTAGCAGGCTCCGCAAAGGCCCGTAGGCGCCCGTGGGAGGCTGCTCGACAAGCACCAAAGTCTTCTGCGGGTGCCACGGTTTTCTCCCATTTTCCTCTGCCCGTGCAGCTGGCTGCACCACTCCCGTAAGGGCCGTACGGGCCCGTAGCTGTTTTCATCAACCCCAAGAGCCGTACTAGCCGTACTAACAGCAGTACTAACACCCGTACTACACCCTTACGAGCCGTGCAGTCAGTTTCCCGTGTTCCAAGTCCCGCAAGGGTAGTACAGCCGGTTGTACGGCGACGTGCGTGAAACCTTGCGGCATGCACGGTAGAGGCTGACATTATTTCGGGATTCCCGCGGGATTCCCACGGGATGGGAGTCATTTCTTCCATTAATCACGGGACCGGGACGGGACGGGACTAAATTCTGACGGGAGAGGGCGGGAGCGGGAGTTCAACAAAAGCTCAACTCAAGAAACTTGACAGAAATTTTTGCGTCCGACGGTGCTGGATAATTTCAAAGTTGGGGAGAGGAGAGGAGGAGCACGCCAGCCCAAATACCTCTGGCTGCAGCACGCAGTTTACGTTTGTTTCTCCCCCCGCCCCTCCGCGAGTCGAGACGCTCACGCACAGGCGCGCGCGCAACCATTTGCACGGGCCCGTGCGCGCACGTGCGTCTGTAGCAACGCCCGTGGTACTTCCGCACCCGAGAATGACATCAGCTTTTCACACGACCACTTGCACGGGCTCCTGTACTAATGACCACAACTCATGCGGCAGTCACGGGCCTGGTCTACGGGCCAAACCACCCCAGACCCGTACGGGTCAAACATTCGCACGGGCAGATGTGCCCGAGGCTTTACATCCTCGTTTGCATGACCAGAGCACTCACAAAGATATTCCATCTCTGGTCACCAGAACCAGTAGATTGTTTTCCCATTTGCATAGAATGGAAATGACAGTGCACTGTTGTCCAGTAGCGGTTTTAGGCTCGGGCAGTGCGGGCAGTAGCCCGGGGCGGCAGTTCATAAGGGGCGGCAACTCGACTTGAACAAAAATTGGACCTCTATGGTGTTTATTATCTGTGTGGTGTTAGGAACGGCCTGAAACAAGCGAGTTAGCGCCCCCAGGTGGGCAAGCGCCCCTGTTAGAAAGGTGTGTGATGAGGAACGGGGAGGAGTGAGTAATGTCTCTTCAATCGCAGTTTTCTTCCAGTCTCAGCCACATGAGTACCTGTGACAATGCAACACTATGTGCCTGACGCGGGATATGTGTGTAATAGATGTACTATTATGCTGGGTGGGTTGCATATGCGCACAGTCTGCAGCACTGTAGCTAGCCTTACTGTGCTTCCGTTATACCAGCTGTGACTTTTGCGTTTCAATTCAATTCAATTTTCAATTCAATTTTATTTATAAAGCGCATTTCCTGGCTTGCGCCAGCCCAAGGCGCTGAACATAAAAACAAGAAAAACATTTAAAACAGTTACATGTTTAAAAAATTGCCCCAGCAAACCCTGCCCTAGCCCCACCCACCCAATATTGCAATGATCAACCCTCCATAAAATAATAAACAAGGATTAACAATAAATCATGAATCAACATAATATAAAAGAAACACGTGACTTGGCTTTCACAATACCTCGATGTCAAAACTAGAGGGGTTGTCATCAGTCTCTCCCTCATTCTCACTCAGGGTGCAGGAAGAAGTGAAAAACAATAGGCCAAAAATAACAAATAGAAACAGTGATAAACGGTCAGACAACAAAACACGTAAATGAAAACTCAAACTTAAACCCAATTCTAACCAGACAGGCAAAAGAAATGGTTACCCACAATTCCTTGCGTTGTCAGATCTGACAGCAAGCCAACAAGCCTGCAACCATCACTACAATACACACGGATTTTAGGTTTCGTTTTGATCACGTGGTCAGACGACCTCTGGAGCATTTAAAAATGCTGGTTAAGGTTAGGATTACGTTTACGGTTCTAAAAGCAAATTGTTGGTTTTTGCGGCTGTTTCTGATGCTCACATGTCCACCAGGGGATGTGTCAAATGTGGAAAAGACATTTAAACACATTCAGGACCGTGCAGGACTTCAAAAAGCTACAAAAGACAGAAAGAAAAACAAGATCAAAAATAAAAAGTAGTTTTAAGCTTTATTTTCTTGTCTTTTACTGTTTTTTTCTGGTCAGTCATTACTTTAACCGTAATATTTTCAATTTTTTTAACCAGTTAACTGGAGATTTTAACTGTTAAAGTGGATTAGTCGTGAGCCTGTGTGCATGAAGTTTATTATTTTGTTTCATCATGTGTTTAGGAAATAGTATATTCATAAATCTGTTGGTAGTTTTTAAGATTATTATTAACCAGAAACAACTACTCGATGGTGACAAAACATTATGTAACCAGTCTAAAAATGTGCCAATCATAGGATTGAAGACGGCAACCATTAGCTAATTTTTTCTTCGGGGCGGGGGGCCTCTGGGGAGGCTCTCGCCCGGGGAGTCATTCAGTGTAGAACCGCCCCTGCTGTTGTCCAATCAGGCTTGTAAATATGCTGAAATGAGAAAGGATAACTGCTGATTTGTTTCTTCAAGCCTTTTCTCCGTCCTTCCAGCCGGCGCTCATTAGAGGGAGGGACTCCGCGAATGACACGAAGCCATGTCGCATGTTCTCTCTTTCCTTTCAGTTCATAAAACTCCTCCTCCTCCTCCCGGAATCCGAGGTTTTTACACCCACAATATTTGCCCATCTGTTCCGGCAATCCATCATTTATATTTCTGTAATCAAATAAAAATAACTGCTACTCCCGAACATGCTCCAGAAACGTGATGGCGGAACCGCGCTGACGTGAGGCGAGTCATAAATCAACAGTGGAAGAAATCCGTCCAGTTTATGTGTGGAGCCAGTGAACTGATGATATGCAGACTGAGCTGATAACATTAGCCCTCAATAGTATCACAAGGAAAGAAATGTATTCAGTGTAATGCCCTTCTAACCCGTCCACATTAGCAAGTTCGTTCATGGCGCTCCTGATATACACATCCTTGACGAGGTTTCATAATTACCTGCTTTGAGGTTATTCTCTAAATAAAAGGAACATGGGCATGCCTCAGTGTTACACAAGGATCCTTTGCAGTGGGCGAGCGAGCAAGGAGAAAATTTGATTAATGGAAAGCCGAATCTTGATAGGAAGATGAAATCTTTCTTAAACTAAAAGAAAAGGAAAAGACAAAGATAAACTGGTATGGGCTGCAACTTATCTTGCATTGGTTGATAACAAGTTTAGACTTTAAAACTTTTGTTATTTGATACTTTAAGCACTTTAATCTCTCTCCAGAATACTCAGATTTCAAATACTAAGCATAACTTTGGTAAAAAGTCTTATCCGTTGTTATTTTAAAGCCATAAAGTCTTTTATTTTGAAAGGAAATCATGAAATCTTCTGTCAAACATAAAAACTAATTTAATTATAGTTTCCTTTGAGATTTCTGTTTTTGTTTGTGCAACAAAAGAATCATAAGTCATATTTATCCCAAAAAAAATACATTGTATTGAATGGATTTAAGAAAATCTGCCGTAAAAAATCCCCGCCCACTCTCCGCCTCCCTGCCCCTCCAACGCTAATCAGATAATAACATTTTAGCTAAATGTCAAAAACAACCAAGATATAATTTATTTCTTTTGCAAAAAAAGTACTGATAGCTCAGGATTACTGCACTGTAACTGTATTACTGTTGTTTATTTGGAGGAGTGAGTCAGTTCTAAATATTTCAAATTGTTTTTTTAAAAATTGCACTTTAGTTATTATATTTCTCTTTGCAAAATAAATAGAGAGCTGCATCTAAAATTAAATTTTATACCATTTCTATTTTTTTTTTATTGCACTTGTATTTACGTCTCAAAATTATTTTCATGATTCATGAACTTTAGATGCGTTTGCGTGACCTCTGACCTATTCCAGTTCAAAGATCTGTTAAAAATGCTGCTGATTGGTTCAAAATGTGACAAGATTTGTTAAAAAAAAACGTGTCAGTTGATTTTTCTTTGACATTAAATTATTGATAAACATGGAACAACATGGTGAAAATGGGAGATTTTTCCCTGAAATGTAAGGGATCATCTGAAAATGTAACAATTACTGATTAGAGTGCGGAACATTGATATTTGTTTCTTTTTGTTATTGTTGAAAATTATGGAGATAAATCAGTGTCTTCACATAGAATCATCATATCATTATTAATAATGTATAATCAACTATAACTAAGCAAAATGTCTTATTTCAAAGTGGTAGCCCTCAGGTTCAAAAATGTTGGTGACCCCTGGTTTAAAGAGACCCCTAAGGTGCTGTTGCTCCTCTCTCTGACCCTTCATGGACCCCGAATACCCAAAAACCTCCATCAACCAAGTCAACCTCTGTAACGGGCCGTGTGACGGACAACGGGCTCACGCTGAATCCAGAGTTTATCATTGAAACTGTTGGGTCGAATATCTGCCCTTCCGAATATCTGCCTAAATTTTCCAGGAAGAGGAAGTCCCAAGAAAACAGATTATTACAGCCAAATGTCAGAAAAAGGGTTACCTATGGAGCTAAATCGGGGCTAATATTATTTGAAACCGAAATCAAATATTTTGAAAAAAATATTCTGATCGTCATTATTACAGTTCTCAGAGCCAGTGAAGGCATCGGAACTGAGGACGCCACCCTCATCGATTTTGATTGGTCCTCGTGTTAGCCCCGCCCCAACGCGCCACAACGGGGCCAAAAGTTTTGAAGCTGAAACTTGGAGGTTCGTAAACGAAAAATAAAAAGGTTTGAAACTGAAAAAAAAAAATGTTGAAACTGAAAAAATAGTTTTGAAATTGAAATTTTGAGTTTTGAAACCCATTTTGAAACCCATTTTTTCGGCCAAACATAAATATTTTTTTCAAAAAATTTTATTTTCGGTTTCGAAATTTAGCTCCATAGTTACCAGGAAGAAGACCTCTTTATCGAAGGACACGTCTGTGGGAGTTAGAGGGACCTGGCTGCAGACAGGGTGGCGCCATTATCCGAAAACAGGAATAATACGATTGATCATTACCCTAACCACAAAAGAATTGAGAGTTTAGACAAAGCTATTACAATGAAAATATATGTATATTTTTAACGTAACAGAGTTGCCAGTTAAAGTTTTTTTCACGAGGAAGTTCTAGTTCCGGTCAAGGACTTCTGGTTGACTTCTAGCTGATATTCTAGCTTGCGCTAGCTGTTTTGGCTAAATTAGACATTTCACCAGGTTTTTTTTATTTTTTCTTTTTGGCTGTTTTGGCTAATTTGGAGTTTATCTTGGAATTCAGTTAAATGCTTGCTGTTTTGGGTAATTCATTTTTTTCAGTTTTTCAGGCTAATTTGACATTTCACTAACATACTAGCTAGCTATCAGGTTCATCTTCAGCGACCACATTCAGCCTTCACACTAGCATTATCGCAGCTAAAGCTAGTTTTCAAAATGTTTTAGTATTATTTTTTTCTTTCCATGCTGCAGTGTTATTGTGTACATTTTTGACAACTTTAAAGGTAAAGATTATTCTAGCCAAAAGGTATGTGTGTAACTGAGTGTGTGTGTAGACAGGCCCCGCCCATTCCAGATTGTTATTTAGACCTGGTTGTCATAGGTTGTTACTACTCTGTGTTACCCTCTTTTTTCTCTTAACCCCACTCTTCTACCCCCCCCCCCCCCCTCCTCCCTTTGTTTCCGTCCGGTCCAACAAAAAAAGAAAAAAGATACAACATAATTACAGTAAATAAAGTTTAGCATGGGACAATAAAATCTGTCCAACGCAAGAGGCTCTCAGCCCGTATCTGCTTGCTCAGCTGTTGGACAGGACAAGTTAAAAAAAAAAAAAAAGTATTATTTTTTTCTATGAAAATTACAAAAACAAGGTAAATATTTACATTTAGGCTGTGATTGTTACATTTTTTCGGCTAGCTTATAAACTCGGCCTCACATCAGAGAAGAAAACAATAATGTGGCGCTCACAGGAAAGAGTTTGGGGACCCCTGATCTAATATATCTGGGCTTTTTCCCTGTCCCGGACTCTTATCTGATTGGCAGTTTCCTCAAATCTTCTGTCTTATCTTCCTGTATAACTTTAAGGCTTTCTTGTTATCTGACTTCTTGTACTTGTACCATAACAAATAACTCGACTTGAATGGTCCATACTTCAGTTTATTCTGTTATTTCCCCCAGAAAGACATAATTAGCATCTCGTTGGCTGACACCTTGAAGAATCCTCAAATCTGGATGTTAAGTTCTTTTTTTTTCCCACTTTTAGACTATGATTAAGAATGATTCACTTATAGGACAAACACAGGAAAAAAGAAATGCTCTTCCTTCAAAGATAAGATTTTTTTCCAGAAGTACTGAGAAGCTAAAAGGCTGAAATCTTGTTAGATCGTCCAAAGCAGCAATCAGGAGAAGCCTGAGGCATTTAGTCCTTTATATCTTTTTTATAAATTGACAGAGCTCCTATAAACCACGTTACTCCGCGGTTTTAAGAGGACCTCCGCAACCTAATCAATAGAGTTCTTCAAATCTGCGTCTTTCATGGTAAATGTCAGAGTTGAAATTAAATATCTGTGTTGTTCCTTTGAAAGTAATGAAGTTCTTCATTATAAATCTCAAGGGCTCCTTATGTGAGGTCAAACCAAATGGAATGATGGGAAGAAAAGCCTGCAGGTTTGAGACTTGGAAGGCTGGCGATGAAAAGCCTCACTGGTTGGACAAAAGAACCAAAGATTGTTTGGGATTGTTCTGACATTCAGATTTTACACAACAAGATTAGTATTATTTTAAATTTTAATATTACCGACCCGTATAATGTTCTCAGCGTGCTTTTTAATGGATATCCGCTGAAGAAAACGTCCCAAACTACCTAATAAGCTCCAGTCGACCTACACGGGGGACTAGAACATTTAGAAAAACCTGATGGGTTTTTAAATTGACTCGATCTGGGTTTGAATATTCAGTTGTGGAATCTTTAACCAAAAAATTGCTGCATCATCGCTGAAAGATTAAGTGTTGTAATCCAGGCAGCGTAACATTAGCATGGCTAGCAGCAGCATCGGATTGTTGACGTTAGCTTGGCTAACGCGTCTGGTTGTCATTTTTGATTTTCTCTTCTCTGGACATGAAAGGTAGTTGAAAATAGACAGAATAAAACGGATTATAACTCTTTATTTCTACAAAATACATAAACATTTTGATTGAATGAGCTGATTCAACTCCTCAGCCTGATTCCCGCCAAAATGGCGGCGTCTTCAGGGGGACGACCCTGTGTGACGTCATCTCCCAGAGCTTTATTGATTGCTTAAAGAGTGTTTTACAACCTCTTTTAAGCATATACGTCATTTTAAGTAATAAAGAGAGAAAAGTCCGAATTGTTTTTAAAATCGTCAGTTAGAGCTTGGAAGTACATTAAAAAGGTCATGCTAAACAAAACGAAATTACTTGTATTTAAATGTAAACTTAAGTTTCTCCTCCGCGATGGTTCGCGGTACAGGAACACTGTCGCGGTGGAGGGGTCTGCCTACCGTAAAAAGAAATCTATTTCCACCATTCCTCTACAATTGGAGAAGCTGTTGTACGACGGAGTATTAGGGTCACCGAAAAAAAAAAAAGTAATATTACAAGTTTTTTTCTCGTAGATATACAACTTTAAATCTCGTAAATTTATGAGTTTGAATCTCGTAGATTTATGACTTTTTTCTCGTAATTTATTAAAGTCGAGGGGAGTCTACATTCCAGCGAATTTATGCCGTGAACTGAAGCAGACCAACCAAACTGTGAAAAGCGTCTTAGATTTCATCAGGTAAACTGAATGTTTAAAATATTTCAAATATTTGGAAGTTCCTTTATTTGATTTACAGTTTATTAATGTTTTATTTGTTGATGGTGCTTGCAGGATCTCTGCAGATCCCGTTGATGAAGACGTTCATATCCTCCAGCTGTCCACTTCAGTCATTTCTTCCTCTGACAGACCAGATCTCCTCCAACTCTGTGATGCTTCCGTCTGAAGAGGACTAGTTTTTGGAATTTTCAATGTTCTTGTGCTAACGTTGTCATTTCTCAATGTTGTTTTGTGTCGAGACGGGACGTTTCATTTTGGGAAGGAGGCGTCCGAGCTCTGTTTCATTCTCTTTTGTTTCTGAGCATGACAGAGACATGATGTAAGGTGGCGAGAAATGAAAAAAGAGTAATAAAGTGACGGTCCTGATGAACGTGTATCTCTGAGCTCTTTATTTTACATATGAAACTCCGCACTGTTGTGTATTGAAGTTAGCTGTTTAAGAACTGCATTACCCAGAATGCCAGCGACTGTCACATGTCGGTGCACGGCAAGTGGTAAGCAGATGAGTGCTAGTCATGCACAGTGTAGCAGTATGAAGAGACTGTTAATAAGTCTGTTTAAAAACACAATAATAGCGCCTCTTTTGCTTACTTGAAGATACAAGACAACACACGCACTACCGAACCCGGAATTAATTTGATTTTGAATCGCCAAAAGGTTCAGAATTTCGTTGTTTTTAACACCGATCTGGACATAATCTACACCAGATTCTCCACGTCTTTCATCTTCAAGCACGGCTCTGATAAACAGACAACTTTGGTTCTTTTCTCATTAAATTACGACTTTTAATCTCGTAGATTTACGACTTTAAATCCCGTAGATTTACACATTTTTTTCTCATAAATTTACGACTTTAAAAGTTGTAAATTTAACCTATGACTTTTAAAGTCATAAATATACGAACTTTATTCTCATAATTTAGCAGTTACGACTTTTTTCTCGTAAATTTACGAGATTTAAAGTCGTAATTTTAAAAATATTTTTTTCTTCATAAAGTGACCCTAATACTCCGTCGTACTGTTGGGATAGAATTCGGATTCGGCCACTGTACAGCAAGTAGTCAATTATAAAAAGAAAAACAAGAAACGAGTTATTCTCACCATAAAAACTTTTTTTCCCAACAAAAGTTTGTTTTTCTTTCAAGGAAGCAGCCATTTTGAAAAGAACAGGAAAAGTCGTTTTACTGCCCCATAGTGGAATGATGAAGCACTACAGGCCACGGAACATTAAGGAAAGTTAAATCACATTGTATTTTTTTGTTAGCTATTCATTTAAGCCTCTCTCTCAAGTTCTTCCCAACATTAATGGCATTCCATTATCAAAGCTGCCTCTGTTTATAATCCTAAACAACATTGTTGAACATTTTTCACCTTGTACCTCAATGAATTAAAACAATATTCAGGTTTTGTTGTATTTCTATGAGCACAAAACCCTCTTCAGACTCTCTCAGTCCTGTATTCTCTCCGTTCTTTGTTTCTTCTCTCGCTTGTACAGACTCTCACACCGAGTGGTTTTGCTAGAATGCGTTTCTCTCCAGAGCAACGGGACCGTATCTTTCCAGGTCATCCATCCATAAGGCTCAGCCTCAGACAGATTCGGCGTCTTTCAGAGCCAGGTTTTGTCCCACCACTCATTAAGTGACCCCCCCCCCCCGAGCCCCTCGTCGTGGTACTGTATGCTTCTGGTCTCAAAGCAAATCTAAAGAACGATTCATGTGCCAAATGCATTTCCGTGCCAGAAAGAAAGCTCAACAATAAGGGAATCCTGGCGGTTTTTCCCAGGTGATGCATATGCATGTCCTCACAGAGCATCGAGCTGGCAACTCCACACTAAAGATTTTAAATAAACAAAACATAAAACGTGCACACACTGTTAATATTCTGCTTTAGTTGTGAGTTTTTTGTGGCTAAACCACAAAATGTGTGCATTTATTACCCGCTATGTGGGTACGAGCAGCCACATGCACATATGCATGAGCACAACCACCACAGACCTTCAGAGGAACTTCTATAAAAAACTCCTTTAAAATGCCCACACGCCGCCAGGAACCCAAAAAAAAAAAAAAAAACGCTCAGCGACACGCGGGGAAAAACAAGGAGGCGAGAGGCGAGACACTATAAAGCCAGAAGTTGACTCGAATCCTTTTACATGGCATTAAATGGTAAAGGTTTACATTAAAAAGCAACAGGTAAAAACATGTGCAATTCAAAGTGAATAAAAATACTGTTATCCTCCAGCTAGAGTCCAATCAATAATTCAGTTTGACCTGGAATGCATTCTCTAAAAAGATGTTTTGGCAAAATAATAACGATAAATAATAATAATAATAATAACGGCTGAAATGTAGCAAAAAAAACTATGTTATGAGTTTTTGAAATATTGCCTTTTATTATTGATTATTTTATTGTAAACACTTAAGAAAACACGTAATAAGATAATGAAATGTGGTGTGGGACAGGCAAAAAAAAAAAAAAAAATGAAAATAAGGTTTATTTAAGGCCTCCAACTAAAAAAATATAGAATATATACAGAAAGAAATATAGTCAGTGATAAGTGAGTAGGGCTGCCACAAACGATTATTTTAATAGTCGACTAATCATCGATTAATTTTTCCGATTAGTTGACTAATCGGATCATGGACAAAGTGGATGTACAGAAAATCTGAAATATGATTAGCTTTAAAACTAAAAAATCCTAAATAAGCTAAAATCGCTAGCATACAGCTGAAATATTAGCTAAACTCCAAATTAGCCTAAAAATTGTAAAAATTCCAAATTAGTTAAAATAGCTAGCATGTAGCTGAAATAATAGCTAAACTCCAAATTAGTCTAATAAACTGTAAACATTTACAATTAGCTAGCTAACATGTAGCCGAAATATTAGCTTAACTACAAATTAGCCTAAAAATTGTAAAAATTCCAAATTAGTTAAAATAGCTAACGTGTAGCTGAAATATTAGCTAAACTCCGAATTAGCCCAAAAAACTGTAAAAATTCCAAATTAGCCAAAATAGCTAGCATGTAGCTGAAACAATAGCAAAACTACAAATTAGTCTAATAAACTGTAAACATTTACAATTAGCTAGCTAACATGTAGCCGAAACATTAGCTTAACTCCAAATCAGCCTAAAAAACTGTAAACATTTAGAATTAGCAAGCGAACATGTAGCTGAAATATTAGCTAAACTTGAAATTAGCCTAAAAAAACTGAAAAAATCCTAAATTAGCAAAAAGAGCTAATATGTAGCTGAAATATTATCTTAATTCCAAATTAGCCTAAAAAACTGAAAAAGCCTAAATTAGACAAAATAGCTAGCATGAAGCTAAAATATTAGCTAAACTCCAAAATAGTTTAGCTAAAAATGCCAAAATAGTCTAAAAAGCTAGCAGAATGTCATAACTTTCAACTTTACTACAGCCTGGCTCCATATATTACAAAGAAACGATTAATCGACTATGAAATTAGTTGTCGACTATTTTAATAATCGATTAGTCATCGATTAGTCGACTAATCGTGACAGCCCTATAAGTGAGTAAGTTTGACAAAAACAAACAACACAACTAGGACTATTGGCACAGAGTAAATCCATTCCACTCTTCCTAACTAGCTAAGCTAGCATTATTAGCGCTACAATAATAGCTAACGATTATGGATGCTACGATTAGTCGATCGGTTTGTCGACTATTATTTATTTATTTTATATAGTAATCTATGTTTCTGTCTGGTGGAATTCATGAGTTGTTCCTCTGTGTGGGAGAGATTCCAGATTACCGTCTGTGCTCCTGTTCTTGGCCGTGGACCTCGCCTCTGGCTGGTTGTGGCCCGTCCCCCAGCTCTATCTGGATGAGGACTATTCAAATATGTAGTTGTAGAGTTAAATAAGCTCATTCTCCTTGAAGTTTCTCCTTTTCGCGGCCGTTTCCCCGGCCAGTCTGCGTTTACTGTACCACGGAGGACGAGATTAAGCAGTGCTCTGGCAGTGGAGTGGCAGTGGAATGGACTCTGTATCACTGCTATTCCAAGTTGGCCCGCCTAAGCGCATCAGGCATATTTTCCTTATTTTTTACCATAAAATCCTGCAGGACCAGGCCTTTATACCAGAAACAAATAAAGGAAAGAAGCATAAAAGGTTAAATGTATCCCGGGTGGAAACCTTCACCAAAATAAATGTAACATACAATATAAATATAGATAAATTATAACTTTTCGGTTTTAACGCACCGGCAGTGCGTCCTTACGTTTGTGCGTAATGAGGTCACGTGGCCGAGCACGCCCAATCGGAGGTGATAAAACTCTATCCCTAACAAGCTGCCGGCAGTAGCTCGGGGCATCCTCGGGGCGATTCTGCTGGAGGGGCCAACTACCGGTGCCGACCCGTGGCGAAAGAGCGTTCGACTACGAGCCGAGTTAGACTACGAACTGGCCAGGTGTTTATGGCGAGCTAGAGCCTGGAAACACGAACTGAAACTTTGGATGTCATGGACAATTCCCACTCTATACTTTCTCCTGCTCTGGTCGGGCTGGTCGGAGGCTTTTTCACAGCCGCCCTTTCTTCTTCTCCGTTTTGCCCTTTCGAACGACCAATCTACACGCGTAATTGGAACACGTTTTTTCTGTTGGACATTTGGTCGTTTTTTTTTTTAATTTGTCTTCGGACTCGAGAACAACTGAGTGCATGGACAGGTCACCCAGTGTGTTTGGACTTTAACCAGAACCTGATCCCTAACATGAGTTTTTCTTTCTTGTGATCTTTTCTTTTCTTTTGGATGGCCATTCATATAATTCATATAATTCATGTATATTATGTATATTTGTTTTTTCTGTATGTCCTTCTTCTAAAAATTATATGGTACCAGCAAAACACAAAAAACCTTGTCTCAGTCACTCCCTCCACTCCCAGAGTCGGATTTGGTCTTCTGATCTAGCCTACAGAAGAAAGTATTGTGCTCCAGCTACTGGGACACATTGGTTACGTAAACAAACTAGCGTCTTTATTTTTAAAGAGCTTAAACGCTTAAAGTTTAAAGCTAATGATGGTTAAGATGTGTTTTATATCCAGTTGTCGACTGTTAAAATAGTCAAAATCAGCTCTTTTTTCAAACATTTCAATTTTCCTGCTTCTGATTTACAATGAATTTAAAACAGTAATACTCATTTTCTTTATATATTTCCTCCATCAAAAGAAAAATCATTCAAAAATCTCTAAATTTTTATTGGAATGTGTTTGAGGTGTAATAGGAGTGTTTATTTACATCTTTTCGAGGTTACATTTAGCTTCAATTTGACTTATTATATTATTGTTTACTAGTTGAATACAAGCATTTTAACAGATTATTGCAGAGAAACAGGAGAGGAATAAAATGCATTTTCCTCGTGAAATCTCCTCCAGATGGTTCTACACAATCTCCTCTTTATTAGGGGTAATTTGGTGGCTGCTAAGTCTCTGTTTGTCACACTTTGGTGATACAAACAAAGAGACAAGTCAAGAAGAATTACAGCAAAACAGAAATACAAAAGATTTTTTAAAAATATTGTTTGTTTAAATGACTCTAATTGTACCAATTTATCACTAAAATAACCTCAAGGGAAAAAAACACAGAAATCCAAAGGAGTTAAATCATATCCAGCTTTGTAATTAAATAAAAACAACAAATAATTTCCAATTTACCTCTAATTGTTCAAATTAAATCCATTCTATTCCATAAAAATGATTACATAATTGCAAAATGTCCACATTAAGAGCAACAGGAAAAAAGAGACGTTTTTATTTTAATTATTTAAGCACAAAACGACAGGAAAGAGGTGAGGAAGACGTGTGATATCAGTAAGACAGACGGAGGTTGTAAAAATGATTCACGTGAAAAAGACATCTCGAGTTCCTCGCAGCCAAAATCACGCCGTAGAGACTTCACGAGGTCCAAAAACAAGCATCCGACGCAGCATATGGTTACATACCGCAGAGTGTGAAAACACTGCCAGTGCCGAGTTAATTGTCACCATTAGTGCACACCCCGGCCTGAAGAGCAGCCCTCTGCACTGCATTAAACACTATATGAAACCATTCAATTACATCGTGACTACAGGGGGAAACTGCTCGTCTTCGGCGCCTGAGCCGGCGTCAGTACTCAATTTTCTCCTAATGTCACATCCCCAGCTGAGATTACGGCCTTTTGTGATTAGAAAATAGAGTGTTAAGCTAATTTTACCTGGAAATATCTTTAGTGAAATTAGTTTTGTATCACGGTCTGATTATTCAGCCGAAGAACATTGTGCGCTAAAAGCAGGGACTGAAACCTAACCTGAGCACTATTAACTCTCCATTTTGGCTTTTTGATAAAAAAAAACTCGATTTCATGCGCTCGCAACTTCACGGAAACTGTTTTTAAAGATGCTTACTGAACATCTGTGCAGCAGTTTGAGATAAGCGCCACACAGAGGAAGTTAATTAGCACCATAGATCAGGTCTAATGAATGCATTTTGAGATTTGTAATGACTCTGGATGTCACAATAAAAGCCTGAATCTGAATCTTTCGCGAAGCACAAATCACACCAATCTGTGAGGAAACATGCAGCAGCCATGCAGACAGCACTTCTAAAATGCAATCTGATTTCTTTTAATTATTATTGCTTTTTTTCCTGTGTGATGGAAAGTAATTTGCTGTAGCGCGTGATCGGGCTGTTTTTCAGAAAGTCATTACGTCTCGCTGCGCCGGGCTTTTCTCCGTGGGGGAGCTCGGCTGTTCCCGTTCCTCCATCAACGGGAACCAATGAAGCTCGAAGATGTTACTGCCGCTGAAGCTAAAGGAGACTTCACACCCCTCTGCTTTCTTTATGCTCCTTTTCTTTCCGCTCGTGCTTATTTTGAATCGTGCACATCTGGAGATCCTTGCTTTCTTGGTAAGTGGATAAAGACTCAAAAGCTAGAATCTTACTTTGTAAAAAAAAGATAGATGGATAAAAGCTACATTTCCTACTGTAATTACATCAGGGATGTCAAACATGCTCCATCCGGCCCGCCAGATGGTTAAATCCAGCCATTTATGAAGAGAAACAAATGTAAGTATATTTTTAAAAAGTAAGTTTCTAGCCCAGGAGTCTCCTGAGCCACATGTGGCTCTTTTATCTCTCCATGGTGGCTGAAAAAAAATTAAATTATAGTAAATTTAAAAAAAGATTGGAGATTAGCTATTATTTTAGCAACATACCAACATTTTTGACTAATGTGTTACCTACTGGAGTTTTTAGGCTAATTTAGAATTTTAGCTTCTATTTTAGCAAGTTTTCTGAGAAATTGTATGCTAATTTGGAGTTTAGCTAATATTTTAGTAAAATGCTAATGTTTTTAGCTAAGTTGTTATCTACTGAATTTTTAAACAAAATATATTTAGAATTTAGTTTCTATTTTAGCAAAATGCTAACATTTTTGACTAAGTTAGCTTACTGATGAATTTTAGGTTATTTTGGAGTTAGCTAGTAATTAAGCAACAAGCTATCTTTTTTCTGGCAGATTTGGCCTCTAATTAGTTTTTTATGCTAATTAGGAGTTTAGCTAATAGTTTAGCAACATACTAACATTTTTGGCTAAGTTTTCTGAGAAATGTTATGCCAATTTGGAGTTTAGCCAATATTTTAGTAAAATGCTAATGATTTTAGCTAAGTTGTTATATACTGATTTTTTTTTTTTTTTATAATTTAGAATTTAGCTTCTATTTTAGCAACATGCTAACGTTTTTGACTAAGTTAGTTTACTGAGGAATTTTAGGTTATTTTGGAGTTAGCTAGTAATTAAGCAACAAGCTAGCTTTTCTCTGGCAGATTTGGCCTCTAATTAGTTTTTTATGCTAATTTGGAGTTTAGCTAATAGTTTAGCAACATATTAACATTTTTGGCTAAGTTTTCTGAGACATTTTATGCTAATTTGGAGTTTAGCTTATGTTTTAGTAAAATGCTAATGTTTTCAGCTAATTTGTTATCTACTGATTTTTTTTTTTTTTTGATAATTTAGAATTTAGCCTCTATTCTAGCAACATGCTAACATTTTTGGCTAAGTTTTCTGAGAAATGTTATGCTAATTTGGAGTTTAGCTAATATTTTAGTAAAATGCTAATGTTTTCAGCTAATTTGTTATCTACTGAGTTTTTTATAATTTGAATTTAGCCTCTATTTTAGCAACATGTTAACGTTTTTGACTAAGTTAGTTTACTTAGGAATTTTAGGTTATTTTGGAGTTAGCTAGTAATTAAGCAACACGCTAGCTTTTCTCTGGCAGATTTGGCCTCTAATTAGTTTTTTATGCTAATTTGGAGTTTAGCTAATAGTTTAGCAACATAATAACATTTTTGGCTAATTTGTTATGTACTGAGGGTTTTAGGCTAATTTTGAGTTTAGCTTCTATTTTAGCAACATGCTAACGTTTTTGGCTAAGTTTTCTGAGAAATTTTATGCTAATTTGGAGTTTAGCTAATATATTAGTAAAATGCTGATGTTTTCAGCTTTTCAGCTGATTTGTTATCTACTGAATTTTTTTTTTTTTTTGATAATGTAGAATTTAGCTTTTATTTTAGCAACATGCTAACATTTTTGACTAAGTTAGTTTACTGAGGAATTTTAGGTTATTTTGGAGTTCAGCTAGTAATTAAGCAACACGCTAGCTTTTTCGGCAGTTTTATTCTCTAATCAGTTTTTTATGCTAATTTGGAGTTTAGCTAATATTTTAGTAAAATGCTAATGTTTTCAGCTAATTTGTTATCTACTGATTTTTTTTTTTTTGATAATTCAGAATTTAGCTTTTATTTTAGCAACATGCTAACGTTTTTGACAAAGTTAGTTTACTGAGGAATTTTAGGTTATTTTGGAGTTCAGCTAGTAATTAAGCAACAAGCTAGGTTCTTTTTCTGGCAGATTTAGCCTCTAATTAGTTTTTTATGCTAATTTGGAGTTTAGCTAATAGTTTAGCAACATACTAACATTTTTGGCTAATTTGTTATTCACTAGGTGTTTAAGGCTAATTTTGAGTTTAGCTTCTATTTTAGCAACATGCTAACATCTTTGGTTAAGTTTTCCGAGAAATTTTATGCTAATTTGGAGTTTAGCTAATATTTTAGTAAAGTGCTATTGTTTTTAGCTAAGTTGTTATCTACTGATTTTTTTTTTATAATTTAGCTTCTATTTTAGCAACATGCTAACATTTTTGACTAAGTTAGTTTACTTAGGAATTTTAGATTATTTTGGAGTTAGCTAGTAATTAAGCAACAAGCTAGCTTTTTTTTTTGGCAGATTTGGCCTCTAATTAGTTTTTATGCTAATTTGGAGTTTAGCTAATAGTTTAGCAACATACTAACATTTTTGGCTAGTTTGTTATGTACTGGGGGTTTTTAGGCTAATTTTGAGTTAAGCTAATATTTTAGCAACATGCTAACATTTTTGGCTAAGCTTTCTAAGAAATATTATGCTAATTTGGAGTTAAGCTAATATTTTAGCAGTATGCTAACATTTTTAGCTAGTATAGTTATGTATTGGGGGTTTTAGGCTAATTTTGAGTTTAGCTTTTATTTCAGCAACATGCTAAAATTTTTGGCTGATTTAATTTACAGAGAATTGCTATGCTAATTTGAAGTTCAGCTAGTAATTAAGCATCGAGCTAGCTTTTTTGCTGCTAATGTTAAAAACATAAAAAATATCCCTTTTTGAGAGATGCTAGTTTCTTTTTATATATTCTTTTGCTTTTGTTCATGCCAAAATTAGACACTAATTACATTTATTTAAAAAAACAAAAAGAAGGTTGTGGATGCAAATCCAAATTTCTTAAAGGCTCCTTCAAGGTTTTGATCAGTAAAAAAAGGAGCCCAAGTGGCTCTATTACTGTTAAAGTTGCCGACCTCTGTTCTAACCCATTCCTGTGGCGAGTTATGGTCATTTAAAGAAATGGTCGCTATGCGCAATTCTGCCACTAGGGAAAGCAAAGGGTAAGATCCAGTTAGGTTCTGTGCTAGCCTCACCTTTGTTAAGTTGCTATAGCAATTATCAGGTGTTGTAGCATGGTCCGGGTGAATACTCCATTCTGATTGGCTGCTGGGTGTGGATTAAAAAGTGATAAACCACACCTAAAAAGGAAGTTCCGGTCACACAGACCAAATGTTCTATATCTTCTATAATAAAACATATTTTTCCTTCATCATCTGGAATAAAATAAGTGATAAGAGGAGAACTTTCTCTCTGAACTGATGCTTTATTTAAGTTAGCATCGAACGGTTCAGACCTCCGCGTCGTGCTTTCATTTCTCATAACGCACTTTGTCGGGTATTAGCCCTTACTTATCGCATCATTACTAAAATATTGTTGTCAAAAAAGGTAATAATAGCTCTAATAATAAGTCAAGACGAGCCAGAGGCGAGGTCCACAGCAAAGAACGGGAGCACAAGCAATCCACCAGGAATCTTCCATCTCTCCCACAGAGGAATAAACACATGAATTAAACCAAACAGAAGCAGAAATAGCTAAATAATAGAAATTACTCACTCGAGATGCGAGACATCGAGCCAGAGGCGAGGTCCACAGCCAAGAACTGGAGCACAGGCAATCCACCTGGAATCTGAAATCTTTGACCCTCCCTCCAGACAACAACACATGAATTGCACTGCACCAAATAAAAGCACATATAGAGCTAAATAAGATATATAATAAAGAATCAGCATTTTAATATCAGAAAATAATTTAAATATAGACCATTCCTTTCATCTTTTGAGTGATTTCAAAAGTGTTCTTAATGGTCTTGTAATGGTCTAGTGATGTCACCAATTTTCCAAAGTAAAAGCTTCATAAATACAAACACTTTCTAAAGACTATTCACAAGTCTGTTCTGGTGACAAAAACTTGGATAATTTCTGAAATATATTTTTTTTCTCATATGACAAATCATTCAAATGTTGTTCATTATGGTCTATATTTGCCAATCTGGTGTGAAATGGGTTTTTGCAATGACTTCTGGGAATGTTGAAATTGACGCTGTATATGACGCTCTAAGTATTGAATTACTTTGGGTAAAACCTTAAGCTAAATTCACACCAAGCATGACTCAGGATTGTCCAGTTTCAATGTTAAGACAATGTATAGCTCCAGTTTGAGCATCGGCTGTGTTTTTGTTGGTGTTGAGGATAAAAAATCTGTATTTGTGGTGTCAACCAATCAGGGTTCTGCTTTGGTTTGTTGATCAGTGGGTGGTTATTTGAATATTTTTCTTTCTTTCATTAAGAGAAAATATAAAATAATTTTATCTTATTTTTTTTCCCAGATTAATGCAGGACAGCAAATCATCAAACTGGGTCACAGAGACACAGAAGTACCGCTATGGTTGCGTTGTATTTGTCCTATTGCTATAGGAGTAGATTTTACCATCTATTCATATCAATACAAGAGTGCAAGTTTGATTTCCTTCAGTGTCTTTGTTTAGTTTTACGATTCTAATCAAGTATTTCTGTGTTTTGCATGCTCCGTCTATCAGCGATCCAATCCCCGTCTACACACTCGCGGCCTTAAAAGCTTTGAGGTGCATTCATGCTTTGAGTCAAGGCTCAGGGCTGTCACATTGTTAAATCATGAAGTGCACAGGCTTTTAACGCTCTTACATCAGCTGTCTATGAGTACACACATTCTCAGACTCTTTTCTAAATCGTACTCGTGTTACACCCTAATGGACAAATCAAGTACCAGCATTGACCTCAAGAGGAAAAAAAAATTACAAA
Organism: Oryzias javanicus; assembly: GCA_003999625.1. NCBI lineage: Eukaryota > Metazoa > Chordata > Actinopteri > Beloniformes > Adrianichthyidae > Oryzias > Oryzias javanicus. The sequence goes on along the minus strand of CM012460.1, from coordinate 4,304,968 downwards.
ACCATCACATTTGTGGACTACTATAAACATTTGTGTATGATGGATATGACATTTCATTTTATTAATAAAACAGTTTATTTAGACTGAAAGACTTTGCTGGTTTACATGTAGGCAGGTGAGATGGGAGGACAATATCTTCATGATGGAGAGCGATGAACAAAAAGGAGAAAGAGTGAGCAGCGGATGGGATACTTCCTGCAGTGGTGGAGCTGCCTACCGTCATTAGGGGGAAGACAGACAAATATAATTTTTGTATGGGAAAAACCACAGCTAGCACTCTAACCGGATTCTGATTCATTACGGGAAATGTTTGTGAGAGTCTGAGCTTTTCTGTCTGGCTGAGGCAGAAGCGGGAAACCCAGCGGTGTGAGCTTAGACCGCTCGAGATTTGATACGAGAGTAAACGTCGTCAGCTAGATATTACTAATCTTTACTACAAAACTTTTTTTTTCTTCAACCTCGATTGGAGTTAAAGGACTCTTTGTCGCTCCCATGTTCTAGATATAATAAGCAGAAAAAGGAAGTTATGACTATTTGTATCACAACCAATAAACAAGTGATAAGAGATTAACTTTCTCCCCTAACTGATGCTTTCTTTACCTTTAATGACAATCATCATTTAAATCGATTTTATTTGCAGCCGGAGTCGACGAAGCTGCCGACTCAGCGATGAGTTGTCAAATAATGTACTTTTTGTGAAAAAAAACAATCTAAACTTAAAAAATAACAATAACAAAGTACAAAAATTTTATTGAATAATAATTTTTTTTAGTGAGTGACAATTTTTTTAAACGGGATAATGCCCTACGAAGTGAGCATTATCAGAAATTACCATGTGGAATCCTATGGTTGCTTCGTAAGGTGTGATTAGTTATCATTAAAAAAGTAACACTTTTATTTTTTAAATAATGCCTCAGTTTTGTAGAGTGTTGCGTATTAGAGCAAATCTGCTTTCCTCAGCTTGAGAATCCGTTGGAATTCCATTAATTGCATAAACAGTTCAAGAGGAAAAATAAAGAACTTCAACACTGGATCTAAAGCTCCGATGTTAAAGTAAAAGAGCTTCAATGCTCTTACTTACCATCTGTCTCCCTCTATTAGTTTGTACTAGTCAGATTCCATGACCGGGGTTTGACCATGACTTCTGAGCTCTCCTGCAGCTGGTAGGCCCACTGGAGAGTGATGCCACGTTGCTCCTTCGGGCTTGACCTGACATGGGCTCGTGGGAGGAGCTCCGACCACAGGGCGCTCACTTACGAGCCCCAACCCCTGGTCTGGTTCCAGGGTAAGACCCTGGTGACCCCAATGTAGGAGATGTTACTGGATCTGTGATATTGCTACTCATAAAGGGGTTCTTTGTCTGGTTCGTCACCCAGGACCTGTCTGCTATAGCGGTCCCTACCGGGGGCAGAGATCACTCAAACCCCTCCACCACGTTAAGGTGGCGGTTCAAGAACGAGCACTCTTTGGGTGTGTGGAGTGCTCCTACCTTAGGTGGAGGAGTTTAAATATCTTTGGGTCTTTGCATCGGTCCGTTGTGGTGAAGAGAGAGCTGAGCCAGAAAGTAGAAAAAATGTACCGATCGATCTTCGTTTCAGTACTCACCTATGATCACGAGCTCTGGGCCATGACCAAAAGATCAAGATCCCGACTACAAGGGGCTGAAATGAGTTTTCTCCGGAGAGTGGTTGGGCGCTCCCTTAGAGATAGGGTGAGAAGCTCGGTCACCCAAAGAGAGTCTCCTCCTCATCCAGAGGAAATTGAGGTGCCTCGGTAACCTAGTCCGGATGCCTCCTGGACGCCTCTCTGGAGAAGTCCCAGTCCCACTGGGCGGAGGCCCAGAGGAAGACATAGGACACACTGGAGAAACTAGATTTCTAGGCTGACCTGGGAACGTCACAGGCTCCACCCAGAGGAGCTGGAGGAAGTGACCGGGGAGAAGGAAGTCTGGTCATCTTTGCTGCCCCACGACCCAAATGAGCGGAAGAAGATGGATGGATATTTTGTACAATAAAACATATGAAATCATATTTTGATCGTTTATAGTGTTCCAGTGTTTTTTATTACAATGATGCCAATTTTAAACAAAATAAAAACTCTCTTTTTCTAGGACATAGTTATTACAGAGAAATTTGCTTATTGTCGCTATATTTAAGTAATAAATAAATCTTAATTTTAAGATCTTTAAAACCTTGTTCTGAAAATTTCATTGTAGATCCTATTAGAATAGAACTTGCAATGAGAATAAATTAAACATTAAGAAGTGGGACGTTTTCTGTGTCCATCATTAAGCAACTGTTAATGACCTCTTGTGTTCCACAAGATAAGGTATGTCACTTTGGTCTCAAATCCGGACATCTGAGGTAAGCGTTTGATTTTTTCGGTTTATGCCGTTGACAGGAATGTAGAAGTCATTCTACTAGATCCTTGCAGGGGGTCTTCTAGGTTTATGCAGACTCTGACGTTGTGTTTAAAGCGTCCTGCTGTCTGAGCACTGACAGCTCCTTGAAGCTCTACAAACCTGTGGAGCGTCTGACAACTCAAGTCGCCGGTTTTGTAATTCAAACACTTCTTTCGGCGTAACACAGTGTAAATAATAATCCAGTCGTCTGTAGGCGATCGAAGAATGACAGTTTTTCTTCTTCCTAGCATCTACAATTTAAATCTGAAGCCTTTTTGTTATTCCTTTCAAGAGTCACTGGAACAACTGTACATGTGGAAACTCGTGTCTTTTAAGCTTAAATCGTACTTTTTTTATATTATTGACACACTTTTTACGGCCCAAACAGAATATTTAAGCTTCTGCACTATTTTAGTGCACAAAACCAAGTCATTCATCGTGGAAAGAGGACACGAGGGGGAGGAAAACAAATCGATTCCACTCCCTCCTGTATCAATACCCGCTATTTCCTGCGGGGTCACGGGGGCTGCTGGAGCCTAACCCAGCCACCTCGGGGTACATTGAACAGTTTACCAGTCGATCGCAAGGCCGGACCGAGACAAACAACCGCACACACTCCCGCTCGCTCTGGAGAGGCATTTTTTAGAGTCACCTGTCAACCTGGGACGCATGTTTTTAGACTGTGGGAGGCAGCAACCGTCAAAAGCTCGCCCGTGCACAACGGAACATGCAAACTGCACGCAGAAAGGAACCAGCAGGGATTTGAACCCGGTTGTCCTTATCGTGAGAAGACAGTGCTGACCGCTCCACCGAGCACACTCAGCTGTGATCAGTGTAATATTTCCTTTAGTCAAATTAGCTTAAATAATCACAAAAGGTCAAAGTTTTTATAATAATAATAATAATAATAATACATTTATTTATATAGCACTTTTAAAAGACACTCAAAGAAGCTTACAAAACAAATTACACTACATTTAAAACAGTAGTAAGAAGAAATTAATAAAAAAAATAATAAAAATAAAATAATAACAAAAATAATAATAATTTTAATAAATAAAGTATATACAAATACCATAAAACATAGTAAATAAATAAATAAAATACAAAGTATGCAGTAAAAAATGCATCCTTCTATCATCTTTTAAGCTATTTTAATTGTATTTCTAGTTGTGTTTAAATCAAGATTATGACATTTTTTGCCAATTCTACACATTCTCCCTCCCAACACATCACATATTGACATTTGGACCCCTCCAACTTATGCTAGCTATTCGTAAAATCCAGGGTCCACAACCCTTGGTATGCGGTACCTGACATGGTACCTGATGCGGTACCACATGCGGATTTATCCTCAGTATCGGTTCACGTCCGGTGGCACGTCCGGTACCAGTTCAGGTCTAGTACCGCATCCGGGTTATTTTAGGGTTTCCGTTCCGGATTAGTGTACTAGTGAGCTCCGCGTCCCGGTACTGGAACAGTTCCGGTTCGTGGTCTGGACCAATGATTTAATAGGAGCAGCCAGAACATCAAAAAACGACGAGTTGGGGGCACCTGAAACGTCAAAAAGTGATGCAGTGGTCAGGTGTGATCATTTGTTTTAAATTTTTTATTTCAACAAAACTAATACACAGAAAAACAAAAACACTAACCCTGTCATGTGTTTCCCCTGGGCTGATTGCCACTCCTCCCTGACGGGCTACACCTGTGTCCTTTGTTTTTTTTCACTCCCCTTTCTGTATTTAATCGGTTCCTTCCCCTCACTTCCTTGCATGTTTGTCTTGTCACCCTTACCCACTAATCCTGTCTGTCCTTCCAGGTTCTTGTGTGTTTTTGTGGAGTTTTGGCCTTAGTTAGTTTTGGACTTTAACCTTAGCGACTGTAAAGCGACCATAAAACCCATCGTCAGTTCTCTGGACAGAACGAAAGAGAAACGAAACAAAAAAAGACAAAAATGTAAATAAATGAGACTTGAAGCTCATCTGTATAAATATTGTTTCAATTTAACCTTGGGTATTCATATTTATCTATATCTTTATCAATATTTGTGCATTTGAACATATATTTTAATATTAAACAACCTCTAATTTAGACATTTAAATAATCTTTTACTCTGTTCATTTCTCATTAAATATATCGGTTTTCTTTTGAAAGGGATGCCGTCGTTTTTTCCATCACTTAAACTTGTTTTACTTTGTTTTTCCAATTATCTATTATTAGTGGTTTGAAATTTTTTTCCAATCAAGTGTTATAATTTTTCTGGAAATTACTAATAATATATATGACCTGTTCTTTATTACTTTTTTTTAGGTAACTGGTCCAGAAAAAAAAAAAAAAAACAGTGTGTTTGGAGGAATTTCTTCTGTGAATATTTTTTCTATTTCCTCTTTAACATTAATCCAGTAGTTTCTAATAATAGGATAATCCGAAAATATGTCATTTTTATCGCAACTTAACAGCGGCGAGACTGCATTTTACCCAAACATGGCAAAAAAAGAAGCTGTTTAGTTCTTGATCTCTTATTGTTCCCGTATTTATTTTCCTTTGCTTCCCCTAGTGGCAGAATTGCAAATTGCAGCCATTTCTTTAAATAACCAAAACTCGCCAAAGGAATGCAAGAAACTTGCTTTTTTATTTTCAACATCCTTATGCTTTCTTTTTTTCTCTTCGTGACTGGACCAGATTAAACCATCTGGCGGGCCGGATGTGGCCCGCGGGCCGGATGGTTGAGACCCCTGCTGTAATCAGTAGTGAGCATGTTAGAAGACCACACCCCTTCTAATGAAGGCCGGCTCAGGAGAATCCGTCACCCACTCCAAACGTTCAACGCAGCATCTGATTGGTCCATTTATAACTTGTGCTATAGCAACAGAATAATGTTTATTTTATATGGTATTTTTTGTATTATACTATTAAATTATATGTTTTTTTGACAATAAGTATTAGCTATTAATTTCTACATGGAAGTCTATGGGTTCACAGCTTTTTACCAGCTCCTATTTGGATGCGAGGAGGGAGGAGTCCAGTTCTCATATACAGTCAATGCTTTTAGTTAACTTGAATTTACATTTTGAAACTGCCTTCAATGTCACTGTATTTCTCCTTGTGTTGTGATGACTAAAAAAGTAAGTAATTTTAGTGAAATTTGCAGCATAAATGTTTAATTTAATACAAATTTGATCCATTTTGTTATGAAAAACTTAATCAAAGTGGGAAATATTGTGTTAAAACTGTCGTTCCTCCTTACTCAGGGCGCTTACATAAGAGGGTTTACACACCAAGACCTCAGAAAATATTTAAAATCTTCATTAAGAACTAAATTTCCCGCATAATGACAGGCTTCTTAAAATTTAAAAGTGTGAAATTACAAGTTATGTGCATCAATGAGTGCCTTTTAAATGTGTAATAGTGTCTCGCAGCTATATTCTGTCACCCTGTAACAGCAATTATTTATGTGGAGGGATGTGATGTCGACTCGAGCAGAAATGAGTTTTTTTCAATGAAGAATACTCAATAGGAACAATCCGGTGGTGACATTTACATGGGGACCACTGGCCTTTAACTAAAGTCATTTTAACAGAGCTATTGAAAGGTCACTGTGTTCAGACTGACCCTCATGATGAGCAATAACATTTGAACAAGAGGTGTGCTCACCTGTAAATATATATTTTTTGCTTTTCCTGAATGTACTTCAAGTATTGAAACACATTTTTAAGAAAACTAGTTTTGCAATGCTAATCAAAATACATAAAAATGAATCCCTGAGCAGAATTTAATGCTCACCAGAAGTGAAGCGAACGTCGGTTTCTGTCAGACGGATTGATTTGATGGATTTATCCCCTGATTAGGCGGGAAGATTTCATCGCGCCAAAAGGTGATGGATGCTTTCAACAACAATAACAGAACGGGACACTAAAACGCGTCCAAACACGCCGCGAATCGAAGCCTCCCAGCGTGGACGCGGCCGGACGTGAATCAAAAGAATTGGCTTCAAAGAAGAAATGATTTATGGAGAAATTTCCACCTCGGGAATGCTGATAACAGGATGTGTAAAACTGGCGGTTGCATTATTTCATGTTCCTCCAGGAGCCCCATGATGCATCTCTCATGTTTATTTTACAAGGGTGGGGGGGGGTTCTGTTTATAGATCCTCTACAAACAGTGCTAATCGTTATCCTCATTAGCATATATTTGACAAAAAGATAAAACAAATGTGAGTTTATTCTTTTAAAAAGCAGTTCCACACGCGCGGGTCAATCCCTGGAGGTTTCAGCACCGTTTGTTACACTACAAAGATTTATAGGCTATTAAAAAACAAAAAAATAAACAGTTCCTCTACGTATGTAAGCATGCTGATGCATCTATAGGAAAAGTTTGACGGATTTCTCATGTTTTATCCATGGACTTCTCCTTTGATTTCACAGGAAAAACTAAAATCTGTGTCATGATTTCTGCATTTGTAGTAAATTATATAATTTTAATAATTTCATAAAATATTGGGTTCATTTTCTACTGATCAAAACCTAAAAGGAGCCTTTAAGGAACTTGGATTTACTCTATTTACCTTTTTTTTTTATAATTATGAACTATGTCTAATTTTTGGCAAAAGCAAAAATATAAAAACTAGCTTTTCTCACATTTTTTTTTTACGTTTTTACCTTTAGTAGAGTCCAAATTAGCAAAAAAGCTAGCTTGTTGCCTAATTACTAGCTGAACTCAAAATTAGCATAAAATTCCTCAGTAACCTAATTCAGCCAAAAATGTTAGCATGTTGATAAAAAAATAGTAGAACTCTAAATTTGCATAACAATTTAGAGGCTAAATTAGCAAAAAAAAAAAAAAAAGCTAGCTCGTTCCTCAATTACTATCTGAACTCCTAGAATCCCTCAGTAAACTAAATTTATTTAAAAAGTTTGTCTGTTTCTAAAATAGAAGCTAAACTCTAAATCATCCTAAAAAGCTTCAGTAAATAACAAATTAGCCAAAAACATCAGCGTGTTGCTAAATTATTAGCTAAACCCCAAATTAGCATAAAATTCCTCAGTAAACTAAATTAGTCAGAAGTGTTAGCCTGTTGTTAAAATAGAAGCTAAACTCTAAATTTCCCCAAAATCCCCAGTAGATAATAAATTATCCAAAAATGTTAGCATGTTGCTAAAATAATAGCTTAACTCTAAATTAGCATAAAAATTTTGAGGCTAAATTAGCAAAAAAAAAAAGCTAGCTCGTTCCTCACCTAGCTGAACTCTTTAAATTCCTCAGTAAACTAAATTTATTTAAAAAGTTTGTCTGTTTCTACAATAGAAGCTAAACTCTAAATCATCCTAAAAAGCTTCAGTAAATAACAAATTAGCCGAAAACATCAGCATGTTGCTAAATTATTAGCTAAACCCCAAATTAGCATAAAATTCCTCAGTAAACTAAATTAGTCAAAAGTGTTAGCCTGTTGCTAAAATAGAAGATAAACTCTGAATTTCCCCGAAAACCCCAGTAGATAATAAATTATCCAAAAATGGTAGCATGTTCCTAAAATAATAGCTTAACTCTAAATTAGCATAACAATTTAGAGGCTAAATTAGCAAACAAAAAGCTAGCTCGTTCCTCAATTACTAGCTGAACTCCTAAAATTCCTCAGTAAACTAATTTAATTTAAAAACTTTGTCTGTTTCTAAAATAGAAACTAAACTCTAAATAATCCTAAAAAGCTTCAGTAAATAACAAATTAGCCGAAAACATCAGCATGTTGCTAAATTATTAGCTAAACTCCAAATTAACATAAAGTTCCTCAGTAAACTAAATTAGTCAAAAGTGTTAGCCTGTTGCTAAAATAGAAGCTAAACTCTAAATTTCCCCAAAAACCCCAGTAGATAATAAATTATCCAAAAATGTTAGCATGTTGCTAAAATAATAGCTCAACTCTAAATTAACATAAAAATTTAGAGGCTAAATTAGCAAAAAAAAAAAAATAGCTAGCTCGTTCCTCAATTACTATCTGAACTCCTAGAATCCCTCAGTAAACTAAATTGATTAAAAAAGTTTGTCTGTTTCTACAATAGAAGCTAAACTCTAAATCATCCTAAAAAGCTTCAGTAAATAACAAATTAGTCGAAAACATCAGCATGTTGCTAAATTATTAGCTAAACCCCAAATTAGCATAAAATTCCTCAGTAAACTAAATTAGTCAAAAGTGTTAGCCTGTTGCTAAAATAGAAGCTAAACTCTAAATTTCCTCAAAAACCCCAGTAGATAATAAATTATCCAAAAATGTTAGCATGTTGCTACAATAATAGCTTAACTCTAAATTGGCATAAAAATTTAGAGGCTAAATTAGCAAACAAAAAGCTAGCTTATTCCTCAACTAGCAGAACTCCTAGAATCCCTCAGTAAACTAAATTAATTTAAAAAGTTTGTCTGTTTCTAAAATAGAAGCTAAACTCTAAATCATCCTAAAAAGCTTCAGTAAATAACAAATTAGCCGAAAACATCAGCATGTTGCTAAATTATTAGCTAAACCCCAAATTAGCATAAAATTCCTCAGTAAAAGTGTTAGCCTGTTGCTAAAATACAGGCTAAACTCTAAATTTCCCCAAAAACCCCAGTAGATAATAAATTATCCAAAAATGTTAGCATGTTGCTAAAATAATAGCTAATCTTCACATTTTTGAAAAGGACTATTTTATTTTTCTTCAGCCAGAGAGCCACCATGGAGAGATAAAAGAGCCGTGGGTTGCAGACCCCTGGTGTAAATGGATGAAATTTGCTGAAACAAATTCTCAGATGCAGAAGATCTTCCAAAAGATCTGTCTCTAAGTGAGAGCTTTGAATCCAGGCAGGAAGGTATCCCATAATGCCTAGTGTCTAGAAAGGAGAACTCCAATGAGGAGTTAATCGGCCTTAAAGGCAACTTTTATAAAGCAGATCTAATTGTACCTTTGTGATCTGTCACAGATTGTCTTCCAGAAGCTGAGATTACCTGGAAGAGGCTTTATTTCTCTGAAATACATCACATAACGGAGACAAACCAGGAGTTTCTAAAAATCCAATTTTTCAAATCAGTTTGCAAATATCTGGTTTTTGTTAACTGGCTCACTGAAAGCAAACAGACGCTAAACGACATTTCTCTCTCACTAGCCTTTAATGCATCTGGCAGCATGTTTCTGATGATGGACGCTCTGCCCCACCACAGGGTTGGGCTTCTTGTTCAGTCTGCCTCAGGAGGTGCTGACCGTCTTCTACACAAAAATATGTCCTTCACATCCAGGACTCAGACTTTTCAGAATTTTGTGCACTAAAAGACTCCTCCCTACAAAGACGGCTTGTTCCAACAGAACGCAAAAATGAACAACTGTTGTATTTATCCATATCTTTTTCTTCAGATGTATATAGAATACTTATTTTTTATCTTTCGTTCATATATTTTGTATATATACTTGTATATATTCTAAAGCTGGTTCTGATTTTGATACTGTAAGCAAAGACAATACGGTTTAAAATTTTATTTCCGAGTATTTCTTCATTCAAATTGTCGTGAATTAAGAATATATGCAAAAACGTTTGAAAAAGATCCCATTTGTTACGTAGAAAATACAGACTACAAGCTCCATTCTGATGCATCCGCTTACGGTTAAATAGATCCACGAACGTCTTTGTTTTCCGGTATCTGGATCAAAACTGTACGTCAGATTTTACCGTTACAATTGGGAGTTATGAATCTTGAGACACACATGGTGTATATTTGTACAAACTCCTTTTGTAATCTAGGCTAAAGTGTATTCATATTGGGTATATTTGTATTCCTTGCTGGAGAGTTATCATCAATTCTGTCAGGGATGAATGTTAGCCTAAAGCAGGGGTCCTCAAACTACGGATTTTGGCTAATATTTTTAGCTTTACGCTAACTGCTTTGGCTAAATTAGACATTGTTTCAGTTTTTATGGCTAATTTGGTATTTAGCTAAAATTTTTGCTACATGCTAGCTGTTTTGGCTAATTTAGGCTTTTTTCACTTTTTTAGGCTAATTTGGATTTTGGCTAATATTTTTAGCTTTATGCTAACTGCTTTGGCTAAATTAGACATTTTTCCAGTTTTTTTTGGCTGATTTGGTATTTAGCTAATATTTCAGCTACCTGCTAGCTGTTTTGGCTAATTTAGAACTGTTTTAATTTTTTCGGCTAATTTAGATATTGGCTAATATTTTAGCTTTATGCTAACTGCTTTAGCTAAATTAGACATTTTTCCAGTTTTTTTTTGGCTAATTTGGTATTTAGCTAATATTTCAGCTACCTGCTAGCTGTTTTGGCTAATTTAGAACTGTTTTTATTTTTTCGGCTAATTTAGATATTGGCTAATATATTAACTTTATGCTAGCTCTTTTGGTTAAATTATACATTTTCCAAGTTTTACAGGCTAATTTGGTATTTAGCTAATATTTAGCTTGGCAAATTTAGAGCTGTTTTAGTTTTTTCGGCTAATTTAGATTTTGGATAATACTTTAGCTTTAGACAACTTGCTTTGGCTAAATTAGACATTTTTCCAGTTTTTTAGGGTAATTTGGCATTTAGCTAATATTTCAGCTACCTGCTAGCTGTTTTGGCTAATGTAGAACTGTTTTAGTTTTTTTTTTTTTTTTTTTTTTTGGCTAATTTAGATTTTGGCTAATATTTTAGCTTGATGCTACTTGCTTTGGCTAAATTAAACATTGTTTCAGTTTTTTTTGGCTAATTTGGTATTTAGCTAATATTTCAGTTACACGCTAGCTGTTTTGGCTAATTTAGGTTTTTTTCACTTTTTTAGGCTAATTTGGATTTTGGCTAATATTTTAGCTTTATGCTAGCTCTTTTTGTTAAATTATATATTTTCCCAGTTTTTTAGGGTAATTTGGCATTTAGCTAATATTTCATTTACATGCTAGCTGTTTTGGCTAATTTAGAATTTTTTAATTTTTTTCAGCTAATTTCAACTTTAGTGTTTTCAGCCAACAATTTATGCATCTTCAACTATTAATCTGTTGCAGGTAATGCTATTTATTTTTTAAAATGTTTTAGTATGATTTTAGAAATCTGTTATTTAAAATTTGTCTGTGTGGCTTTCTGGAAAACCATAAATCTTTATGTTTAGGCTGTGATTGTTAAGTTTGGGGACCCCTTGTCTAAAGGGGCGGGACCTGTCCACACACTCAAATGTTACAAACACACTCATTGGCTCCAAAAGTCTTCAAATACACGTCAACATGTATGTACACAATTAATTAATTAATTAAGTTAAGTTAAACAAGTTGAGTTAAATCATGTGTGGCAGCGTATTTATGTAAAGACCTAAACCACGGCTGACTTTAATCTCTCCTTGTTTTGCAAATTCTTGCCAAAAGGAGGCCATAAAGTGAGGATTACTCCAAAAAAATGACAAAAGACGTTTTACAAGCAAGCTGCGAATATGGAGTCGCATCCTAAACTCTCATCCAATATTCCACTAATCCATCTGCCCCACATCTCTGCATACAGATGGTCGTCACAACCAATCTTAAGCCAAAACCAAGGACAACAATGACCCCAGTGCTGGCTATTCTTAACCCTTTTTGACTCTTATTTCCCCCTCACCACCTGTCCATGACACCTATTCTTCCTGCACGTCCACTAATGATTCCAGTTTCATGGCTTTGGGTCAAAAATGGCCGACTCCCTTCACGAAAAGCAGAACTTTCTGCTTTTTATCAGCGCTTGGGCTCATTCAGTCTAAATAAAAACCAATATGAAACACTTCTTTCACACCTTTTCTAATCTTTGTATTACATGGCTCAACACTGATCAATATCACAGAGGGAGGGAACAGTCCAGGGCTGATGCAGTGCAAATGGATTTGAATTCAATTTTCTTCAAAAAGGTAAATCCATGTCTTAACTCGGGTTAGTTACACTTTGCTGCACAAGGCTTTTCAATTGGATGCTTTCCCATAGAGAAGCCTCAACCTGTGAAAAAATACTTTGCTAAATAAAAGTCGCACAACAAAAGAATGTGAATTAGATTTATTCCTCTAGGGTTGTGTGTGTTTTTTTAACAACTTTTCGCCGCTTTGAGCTGCTCAACTCTGAAATTTGAAAAGCTTTTTAGAAAGAACATCAATTAAAATTGTTGTCGATAACAAAAATTATACACAGAAATGAAAATAAGGCGAGTTTCGGATGGTCAAACACACCCAGAGACGGCAAAAAATCAGTCAGATGTGTGTGACGGTTAAATAGTAACTCACACTAAAACAAACAGAGCAACTAAAACTGAGAAACTACTGACCCTGAAGGGGAAAGATGTGATCCATTATGATAATAACTAGGGATGTCCCCATCAGGTTTTTTTGGTCCCGATCCGATTCCGAGTCATTGGATTTTGTGGATTTGCTGATACCGAGTCCCGATCCGATACTTTTGTAACATATTTAAAACATGAACAAATTGAATAAACAGATTTCTGTTGTCCCTTATTTATATTTCATTAACCTTCTTTTATTATTAAAAACTTAAATAGAACACGTCTGTGAAGAAGCTTTATTAGCCAAGTAAAAATAGAGCAAAAATAAACTTGTTATATAAGTGATTATTAGAATATATTTAGTTATTGAACATTTTTGACCAAATATGATTCCTGTCCTCATTTAGAATTCTTAAAAATAAATTATGACTGTTTTCACATGAATTTGATGAGTGTTCTTGACTAGCTCAGATCATTGTTAATTATAATTTATTAGTTTTTTTGTTTTTTAAGATTATGTCCTTCTTTTTAAGTTCTTAAGACATCATATTTTCAGTTTTATTATCAGATGAGTTAATTTTCTAAACTTTTATTTCTCTTTCAGATAAATAAAACAGGCATATTAAAGGACAGCTCGGGTCCTAAGGAGTAACACGGCGCTAGCATGTAGCAGTTAGCAGCTGCCGCTTAGCCACCTGTCTGTCTGCAGCACGAAGAGCTTAGCATTAAAAAGAAACCAAACTCTGTCTTTTTCTATTGAAATTCCTTTAGAGGTTGTTGTTTAGAGACACTAACTGTTAGTTTAAAACGTTTTCAAAAGAGTTATTGATCCCGGAAGTCTGAATCCGTGATCGGCTAGCTAGCTATTATTGATCTGTTTACATCAGTCTTCTGCTTGAACTGTTGACGTTTTCTGCTGCGTTTTCTGGGAATAACATTTTGTGATCTGTTCATGACATGCAGACTTCTAGAGGAGGATTTATCCGGAATAATAAGATTGAAATATAATAAGAATAAATGAAATATCCGATCCTGATCGGACAACGGAGCCTGATTCCGATCGAGTCTTCAAACACGTGATCGGGCCCGATTTCCAATCACGTGATCGGATCGGGACATTCCTTATAATAACCAATGAGTCACTTCCTCTAACAGCCCAGCCAGCAAGGCCAAGTGGGCCCCATATGGCTTAAAAGTGGGCGGACAATGTAGGCCCCAATTGGGTTTGTCCGCAGTTTCGATGGTGGCCCCAGCTGTGTTTGCCCACATTGACTTAGGTGGCTACGCTAGCCAGTTGCCCGGTGGACAACATAGCGATCTCCAATGCCCAGGGTCCAGCAAAGCAAGCAAGTACTGCTGCCCAGGAGTCAGCAGAGCTAGCAGGGGCGCTGTCCAGGCTTCCAGTCCCTGGGTAGTGGAGCCAATGTGGGCAAATGCACCTGGGGCCACCATGGAAACTGCGGACAAACCCAATTGGGGCCTACATTGTCCGCCCACTTTTAAGCCATATGGGGCCCACTTGGTCTTGCTGGCTGGGAGGTCGATATTCTTGAACAGTTAAGTTGTACTGTCACATGGAGTAGAGCACAAATGTGCACCAACATTTTTTGATCCCCAATTTCACAAATTTTTGTGAGACGTTAATTTTTTGTGCAGGCCACCCGTAAAGGTTATTTTTCCCACCATATTCCAACACTTTCTCCCTCCCAAAGCGTCACTTAAGGATTCCTCAAAAATTGATGTTTCGGGTGTCCCCAACTCGTCGATACTGGGTTTGGGTACTGGGCCGGTTCCAGTTCACAGCTTCAAAGTTGCAACCCGTGATTTAATGGGAACAGCCAGCACTTCAAGAAACGATGAGTTGGGGATACACAAAACCTCAATTTTTGACACGGAGGGGTCCTCAACCAATCGTCAGTTTGTGCCTGTTGGGGTAACTGTAACCAAGACTTAAGCTATTGCAATATTTTCTTATTTAAAAATGAACAAAGAAGGTCATAGATTCAAATATTCATCTTTAAAACTCAAACACGACCAGAACCCATCAGATCCAGTAACAGCTGAAGAACATGTTCACTTTAAATGACGAAAATCTAACAATTCTGACACACAAAGAGAAAGAACAAATACACACAAGAATCTAAAACAACAACTTCAACCTAACATGGAGCCACCGAGCGGTGGACGGGACGTCACCCACGAAAAGACACAGCAGAGAGAATTCCCAGCTTTCATTATTCTAAATAAGTGGACAACACTTCTCTGCTCGTAAAAGTATAATTTAGAGTTTATCCTCTCCATCTTGCTTTTCTTTGATGCACAGGAAGAAGAACTGTTTGCATAAACAATAGGATTTAAAAAAAAAAAAAAAAGGAAGTTTTAAGGCATGCAAGTGTTTTGACAATGAGGAACAAGAACATCTCTTGAGTCATAAAAGCTGTAGAACACACAGCGGTTCTGATAAGTGTGTTTGTGTGTAGGGGGTGGGGTGGGGGGGGGTGACATGTCTATTTGTGTAAGCGTCAGATGAGCTGATTGGCACCAGAACTGACTGATTGCTCTTGAGGGAGAGTGGTAATTTTTCTGTCATATTGTGACTGATTATAGCTCTGAAATATGTCACTGTTCCGACTCCATCAGAAGTTTCTGACGGCCCGGTTTGATGCGCGGACTGGAAGACGAACGGCGAAGAGCTCGACGGGAAACCGACGCAAACGCCGTTCGCAGCAGCCGGATTGTAAAGCGGCGCCGCGCAGGCACAGACGAGGAAAGCCTGTTTTACTGTTGACTCTCCAGACATTTTGTCACTTCCAAAAATACTGCCAAGGGAAAGATTTTTATGACACTACCAGTCTGAATATTTTAGCGTTTACACAAAAAAAGTCTCAAGGATGTCTAGACTTTTCTCTCTTTAGAGATCCTGTTCAGTTTCTGTGATAGAAGTTGAATTATCCAGCTGTGCTTTGCATGAATTCTTAAATAATATTCTGTCATCACAACAGAATTAAAGTTTGCGTCACTGCTAAGGAGTTTCTCTAATCTTGCACACATTAATAGATGGCTATCAGAGTATAAGACCATTGCTGTAATTGTTTTAATTGTTTTATCCTATTTTTAACTGGAAATATGTTTATTTTTATGTTGTTTTTATAAATTGGTGTATGTATTTTATATTGCAGTAGTTTTAGTTTTATAAAATATTTTAGATTTCATATTGTATTTTATATTGTGTTTGTTTTTTTTATCCTTGATAACTTGTTTTACATTGGATTTCTTTTAAAATGTCTTAAAATGGTTAATATGTTTATAATGTTTAGATATGATGTATTTTGTACTAGGACTACAGATGGAAATTAGCTAGTAAGCTACAATCTGGTGCAAGCATCTTTGCTTTCTAAGCTCAATGTATTTGTACACTGTCCTGATAAATTAATAAACTAAACTAAACTAAACTAAACTCTAAATAATGAGTCCAAACTTAAGCTTTAAAGATCAAGAATCGATTTACAAAAGACATAAATCGATTCGACTTTAATGGAATTCCCCATCGGACGGCTAATGCTAATGCTAACGCTAACATTGCTGACAAAATAAAGAATCTTTATAAACTCACAGGTATGACATTTTCAAACTCTTAGAAGAGACAATTTTTTGGTCCAAAACATCGTTTTTTTCCCTTACACTGTCACCTTTTTCTTGAATAAGGTGTGCTATAGCGCCACCCAGAGGCCAAACTGAAACGGCCTCCAGGAGAGGCAGAACAATGTTTACAATGTTAATGATCTGAACATTTTAGTTAAAACTTCTGCTTTAGAGAATCTATGTAACACAGTAAGATATTAACAATCTTAATATTTCACTAATACATTTTAAAATATGTGAACTGGATAAGATTAATATAAATATATTCAAATTATATAGTAGATTATTACTTTATTTCTAAACAAATGTGTCTAAATGTGTAAAATTGAATTGAAGAATCGAAAAAAAATTGAATCGATTTGTTTCTGTGAATTACAATCGATACCCAGCCCTGGTCCAAACGGCAGAACGTGGTAGACGACCGTTAACGGCGGTTTGAACGCCAGAATTTGGTAAAAATTAAAACGCTACGTGCCCTTCTCAAAGAAGGAACTGTAACATAAAACTCTTTTCTTTTTTTATTTTTTATTTAACCTTTATTTTACCAGGAAATCCCGTTGAGACTTACATCTTTTTTTCAAGGGAGACTTGGGCCAAAAGGCATCAACACAAGAGAATAAAATACAGTTAAAACAATTAAAATAGAAATAAAATACAATAACAATTAAATACAATTGAAAATAACAACAGGACAATGAATAAAAGGTTTTCTTTACGGTTACACTACAGCAAACTCTGCCACACCAAATCTGAGCTGTAGTTGTAAATTGTGCGTCCACATGTAAAAGGTCACAAGGTCATTTCCCGGTGCAAGTCTCATTAGCCTGGACTACAGTTTGCTCGTCTGTTCTCTCAGCATAAATAATCAATCTGACTGCAGTTCTCCCAATATTTTCTGCACCCTTTGATCATTGTGAGGTCATCGCGGACCATCCTCATCTCATGTCTATGTTGTCGGCCTCCTCTCCATCGTTTTTTTTTATCCATCCTCAAAGGCTTATCCTTTACTTTTTGTTCTCACACCCCTTTTCATCGGCGAATAATGAAGTTCCTCTTTGAAAAGTTATGGAAACACAATGAAAACATTTGGTAACACTTTAGATGAGGTTCTACTAAACACTATAGAATGTTGACAAAGATAGTTAAACTTGTAAGCGGTTTATTAAAAATGGTCTCATGTTAGATGATAATGAACCTTATTTGGATTATTTTACTAATAAATGTCTTACTAACCCTATAAACACATTAATATTTGTTATTTTGTTAATAAATCTTCTTAATGAAATTTTAGTATAAAATGTTACCAAATGTGTTTGACATAACATGAAATGAATAGTACAAGCTTACTACTTATATTATAATAATATTACTATTACTTAACCAGTTACTTTGTGTCCAAAATAATCTTGTTTTTGCATGAGATATACTTGTTTGGCGCGTTCTACCGTCCTCGAAGACCCAAAGCGCTTCACAGTCCCATTCATCCATTGGTGGGGGCCCCACTGCTGAACACTGGCGCCTACCTTCCATCAGAGGCAATTTGGGGTTCAGTGTCTTGCCCAAGGACACTTCAACACAGGTGGGAATTGAACCCGCAATCTTTCAATCAGGAGTCGACCGCCCTACCACTGCACCACGGTCACTTGTTAACTATGGATTTATGTTTTGGGTTCCCTCCAAATCCTTATTTGACATTTTGGGCGACCCCGACTTGTACATTTTTGATCAATTTAGGCTATTTTGGAGTTCAGCTAGTAATTTAGCAACAAGCTAGCTTTTTTTTTTTTGGCAGATTTGTCCTCTAAATAGTTTTTTATGCTAATTTATATTTTATCTAATATTTTAGTAAAATGCTGATGTTTTCAGCTAATTTGTTATCTATTGACATTTTTTGGGATAATTTAGACTTTAGCTTCTATTTCAGCAACATGCTAACGTTTGTGACTAAGTTAGTTTACTGAGGAATATTAGGCTATTTTGGAGTTCAGCTAGTAATTAAGCAACAAGCTAGCTTTTTTTTTTTTTGTGGCGGATTGGGCCTCTAATTAGTTTTTATGCTATATTGAGTTTAGCTAATATTTTAGCAATATGCTAACATTTTCAGCTAATTTGTTATCTACTGGGGGTTTTAGGCTAATTTTGAGTTTAGCTTTTATTTCAGCAACATGCCAAAATTTTTTGGCTAATTTAATTTACAGAGAAATGTTATGTTCATTTGAAGTTCAGCTAGTAATTTAGCAACAAGCTAGCTTTTTTTTGGCAGATTTGGCCTCTAATTAGTTTTTTAAGCTAATTTGGAGTTTAGCTAATATTTTAGTAAAATACTAATGTTTTCAGCTAATTTGTTATCTGCTGACATTTTTTGGGATAATTTAGACTTTAGCTTCTATTTTAGCAACATGCTAACGTTTGTGACTAAGTTAGTTTACTGAGGAATTTTAGGCTATTTTGGAGTTCAGCTAGTAATTAAGCAACAAGCTAGCTTTTTTTAGGCAGATTTGGCCTCTAATTAGTTTTTATGCAAATTTGTAGTTTAGCTAATATTTTAGTAAAATGCTAATGTTTTCAGCTAATTTGTTATCTATTGACATTTTTTGGGATAATTTAGAAAATTTAGCTTCTATTTTAGCAAAATGCCAACATTTTTGACTAAGTTAGTTTACTGAGAAATTTTTTTGGATTTTCAGCTAGTAATTTAGCAACAAGATAGGCTTTTTTTTTTTTGGCAGATTTGTCCTCTAATTAGTTTTTTATGCCTAATTTGGCTGATTTTTCAGCTAATATTTTTAGAATTTGTAACATTTTTCAGCTAATTTTGTTAATCTACGCTAGGGGCTAGTTTAAGGCTAATTTTGAGTTTAGCTTTTACTTCAGCTAACATGCTAAAATTTGTTGGCCTAATTTTAATTTTACAGAGAAATGTTATGTTCATTTGAAGTTCAGCTAGTAATTTAGCAACAAGCTAGCTTTTTTTTTTGGCAGATTTGGCCTCTAATTAGTTTTTTATGCTAATTTGGAGTTTAGCTAATTTTTTAGCAATATGCTAACATTTTCAGCTAATGTTTGTTATCTACCGGGGGTTTTAGGCTAATTTTGCAGTTGCTTTTTATTTCAGCACAATTAGCTAAAATTTTTTGGCTAATTTAATTTACAGAGAAATGCTATGTTATTTGGAAGTTTAGCTAGTAATTTAGCAACAAGATAGCTTTTTTTTTTTGGCAGATTTGGCCTCTAATTAGTTTTTTTATAGCTAATTTATATTTTAGCTAATTTTTTAGCTAAAATGCTAATTTGGTTTTCAGCTAATTGTGTTAATTTATTGACATTTTTTGGGATAATTTAGACTTTAGCTTCTATTTTTAGCAACATGCTAACGCGTTGTGACTATTTAGTTTACTGAGGATTTTAAGGTTATTTGAGTTCAGCTAGTAATTAAGCAACAAGCTAGTTTTTTTTTTTTTTTTTTTTTTTTGTTTTTTTTTTTTTTTTTGTTTTCTTGGCTAGATTTAGGCCTCCAATTAGTTTTTTATGCTAATTTGGAGTTTAGCTAATATTTTAGCAACTTTTTTAGCTAATTTGTTATCTACTGTGGGTTTTAGGCTAATTTTGAGTTTAGCTTTTATTTCAGCAACATGCTAAAATCTTTTGGTTGATTTAATTTACAGAGAAATGTTATGCTAGTTTGAAGTTCAGCTAGTAATTTAGCAACAAGCTAGCTTTTTTGCTACTAAATGTAAAAACTTTTTTAAAAATCCCTTTTTGAGAGATGCTAGTTTCTTTTTATATATTTTTTGCTTTTGTTTGTGCCAAAAAGACATTCTTTATATTCATAGTTAAAAAAAAAGAAGGTTATGAATGCAAATCCAAACTTCTTAAAGGGAAACATAAGTCAATGCGGCTCCTTCTAGGTTTTGATCAGTGGAAAACGAGCCTTTTACTCCTAAAAGTTGCCGACATCTGTCCTATCCACTGACTGCAGACAAAATGAGAAGCTCGACGACTGAAAACCAAATATCCAGATTTTGCTTGGATGCTGCCAAAGCAGCAAACCAGCAGGCCTTTTATGGATGAGCACTTTATAGGCCAGCGCTTCACTTGGGACGTGTAACATAAAAAATGAGTCGCATCCTTTTGCTTTTGGGCACAAAATCAAAACTTTTTCATGAAACACTCTGACGATTGATTGAGTCTATCCTTGATAATAGAACATAAAATATATCTAGAAATGATATTGATAAATCTGCAGATGAGGACCTTTATCCCAGGGGTTAGCACAGGATAACCCTGATCTAATGACCGTGGACATTTCCACAGACGGGCTGCAGGACATTAATTCCTATCACCACTCTGAATCTGAATAGGGAGCTGAGGGTCAGAGTGCTGCATGGACATTATCATACACCTCATTACCACTTACTTGCTTCATTCAGCTCAGGTTTCCTGGACTGGACCTGGTGCAGAAAGACGAAGTCTAAAAATATGACAATTTCATCATAGTTAAATTTTCTTTTCCCGCAGCAAAAGCTTGACGCAAACTTGAAAAGAAAGGTGTGACAACTGTCAGGATCTAATCCGAGTGATGTATGAATACAGAGGGAAGGAGGAAGAGGGGGGGGATGATGGAGGGTGTGGGGGGGCTTGTCAGTCTGGTCAGATTCTTCGGCGGCGTGCGATTCGTCGACATGTCTCGCGCCGGTCCTACTGGGACGCGGCGTCAATACTCTCTTTTATGTTGGGAGACAGCGATCGATGGATCTCTTTTCCCCGAATGGAAGCACTCCATTTCCAGCGGCTTATGGGTATCCGACACGGCACTTAATGGATGCGTCCGCCCGCCTGCGTGTACAGTTGTAATTCAAGGTGATTAATTAACACAACGGGGTTTTTTTTTTTTTTTTTTTAAGTTGTGTTTTCTCCTCCCCACGTAGAATAAATGGCACAAATGCAAAGTTAAAGTGAGCATCGGGGCTGTTCAGCATGCACTAACGGCTGCTCAACGTCACTTTCATTCAAGTCAGACATTTGTTTTTGAGGAAAATACTGTTTATAAATGCAGCACACACGACCTACACTGTAAAACATGAAGAATTGAATCAATTAATAAAAACTCATTCATTTAAAAATATTGTTTTTTATTAAATTAAATTTTAAACTGTAAAAATGTAATCTGCTGAAAACTACAGATTCTTTTCTTATTTAATTCAATGTTTCACTTTTTTCAGTGTATATATATATGTTTTTTTTAACTCTGAACCACATTCATTTTTCTATATTTTACTGACTACTTTGGCTCGACCACAACTCCGTCTGTTTATTAATTTATGTCTTTTTAACATGTTTTTTGCTGCTTTTTTCTGATGATGGAGGACATATCCGTGACAAAAATGAAGATTAAAATGCAACTGCTGAGTCTTTCTTTATAGAAATTGACATAAATCAGGAGCAAAAGGAAAAAATGCAGATTGTAAAAGAGCTTTTTTGGGATGTAAATAATATGCTGTGTGGGTAAAGTCCAACTACAGAATTAATGTTCTACAAAACAACTGGTTTTTATTTGTTTTGGCTAAAAACAATGAAATTATCATTTAAAAAAATACAATTTAGTGTAGTAAAAATGTTAGGATGGCAAACTAATTTTAATTAATTCTGGACAGATAAAAATATCTTTACTGTCCAAAAGTACAACAGAATTATAATCCATTCTCAATTAAACATATATATATGATAAAAACATGGAGGTTAGGTAATATAAACATATTATTTTTAAGATAAATCAAATAAAAGATAGGAGAATTAAAGCCGTAATTGTCATAAAGGTAAAATAAAGATGTTGAAGTAAAAAAAAATTAAAAAAATAGCATTTAATGCACATTGGATTGTTTGTCTGCACCAGAATTTGGTTTTCCAAATGATCTGGTTTTGTCTGGACTGAACTGTAAACTAGATTTGTTTTTAGTTTAAAATAAATCCTGAAGCAGACGAGTGAGAGTTTAAATGCTAGATCGAGAGTGGAAGTTAGAAAGTATAAAGGAAGCACTGATATAAAACGCATCCAACGATATATTTTTTTGTTCCAGGTGATCCTATACTGAAATAAATAAAAAATGCTGAAACTCAGGGATGATTTCATGAAATTTACCCAAAAACATGCAGAATCTGAACAAAAAAAACATTTTTTTGTCTGAAATTGTTTTGTTTTCTTTATCCAGTGTGGAGCCACAAGTTGTGTGGTTATGAAATGTATAATTATATTAATTTATTTAAATATTTCATCATGTTTTTTCTTCATTCTCGCTGCACTGAACACCCTTGGACTCGACTTTGCCCCCTACAGGTAGAAATAGGGACTACAGTTGGTTAAACTCGGGTGAAACTCCTGGACAGCAGGGGCTTAACGGCTTCTTCTTTTACTCATTATTTATAATTATCTTGACTTGGTTTGTGCGTTTATGAAATATGACTTCAGAGTTTATTCAGACGTACAGCGAGAGCTTTTCTGGGAGAGCGGCCAGCAACGTTTTACCCCTCAGGGACTCCGCTATCAAAGTAAAACCGGTTCTGTTAAGGAGAAGGAGGTGAAGAACTCAAGCTGAAGGGAGGAGGAGACCAGTGGATGGAGTTGCTAATTAAGAAGACGGACAAAGTCAGCTGGAGGCAGATTAGGATCAGGACGGCGGCGACCAGGAGCAAGATAGTTTCACCAACAAATGAGGAAGAGAAGGTGAGCTCCACCTGGAATTACAGGGATTATAGGAGTTTGTGATGGAGGAAGAGTCAGACCCTCTGGACAGAGAAAACATTTGATAGTTTGGCAACACAGGAATAAATGTATCGGTTATAAACACAATCAAATCAATTTAATGTTCCCTAATAGGGATGCAATAACTCATACTCAATTTTTGGGCATGCTTTTGTTAGTTCCTTTAGGCTCTCTGGTTGAATAATTAAAGGTTTCCCATTTGAAAAACAAACATCATTTTCTGACTAAAAAGTGCATCAGATCCCTGACTACAGTCCTAATGCTCCAATAATAATCAGTTGTAGTCTACTATTTGGTAAAGATATATGAGCGCACAAAAAGATCGCTTTGAGGTCAGAATTCCTACTTGAAGCACACCAGATTATAAGGCAAACTGTAAATTATAAGGATTTTAATTGGTCCAAAAAAATCCAGTAAGGGTCACTCACTTAGTTCTCATTTAATCTCAAAGAAGTAATTTAGATTTGCACTTTTCTGTCTGAGATGAACGGACAATAATAACATAAACAGTGTATGATGTCATTTTCTTTGTTTTTTACTTCTAAAAATCTCTTATTTTGAAAGGCAGCCATGTGAACCCATGTCCAAAACTTTTTTTGTATTTTGCAAAAAAAGAAATTTACATTTATGATTATATTTTATTGATGCAAAAAGAAAATAATTGCTTATTTATAATATAGGGCTGCCACAAACGATTATTTTAATAGTCGACTAATCATCGATTAATTTTTCCGATTAGTCGACTAATCGGATCATGGACAAAGTGGATGTAAAGAAAATCTGAAATATGATTAGCTTTAAAACAAAAAAATCCTAAATAAGCTAAAATCGCTAGCATATAGCTGAAATATTAGCTAAACTCCAAATTAGTCTAAAAAACTGTAAAAATTCCAAATTAGCCAAAATAGCTAGCATGTAGCTGAAGACATAGCAAAACTCCAAATTAGCCTAAAAAACTGTAAAAATCCCAAATTAGCCAAAATAGTTAACATATAGCTGAAATATTAGCTAAACTCCAAATTACCCTAAAAAACTGTAAAAAAATCCTAAATTAGCTAAAATAGTGAAATATTAGCTAAACTCCAAATTAGCCCTAAGAAACTGTAAAAATTCCAAATTAGCATGTAGCTGGAATAATAGAAACACTCCAAATTAGCCTAAAAAACTGTAAACATTTAGAATTAGCTAGCTAACATGTAAATGAAATATTAGCTAAACTCCAAATTTGCCTACAAAACTGTAAAAATCCTAAATTAGCCAAAAGAGCTAATATGTATCTGAAATATTATCTTAATTCTTAGCAAAAACTAGCATAAAAAACTGAAAAAAAGCTATAAATTAGCCAAAATAGCTAGCATGAAGCTAAAATATTAGCTAAACTCCAAAAAGCCTGAAAACCCTTATAAAATAAATAGTCTAAAAAAGCAATAGCAGAATGTCATTATAACTTTCAACTTTACTACAGTCTGACTCCATATATTATAAAGTAACGACTAATCGACTATGAAATTAGTTGTCGACTATTTTAATAGTCGATTAGTCATCGATTAGTCGACTAATCGTGGCAGCCCTATTATAATATAATAATCATGTTTATGTAATGAAAATGTAATGATTAAGTTCAGTTTTTCCCGAGCATCTATAAACTTTTACATGGAATAACAAATATATAGTGCCAAATATTAAAAGTAAACAATATCTGGTTTAAGATTAGATAATAAGTAGCCATAAAAATGTTTCACGCTAACTATACTATTTTAAAAAAAATAAAAATCTTATTTATGTATTAAATTATCCAGGAAAACAAGCTTGTTTGTTTGTTTTCCCTCCTGTTGTGTCTTTCTGTTGAGTCATTAATGAAGACTGGGAACAAAGAATCTGTTAAACATAGTTTTGCATTAAAATGACATGCCTAAGTGAGCAATGCACACCCAAATCCTGTTACGCAACAAGCGCTCCGCTGCCTCCTGGACATCCACGCAGTGCATGGAAGCGCGAGCAAATCCTCGGCCTCTGCCTCCAGTCGGTGAATAACAAACCAGATCCAGCTGGGACTGCCAGACAACAATATAAATAACAGATTAACATCTTTTCTTTTGCAGATTAAGCGTTTTTACATCTGCTGGCAGCGAAACGAACTGCTGCAATTCAAGCTCATTTAGAAGAAGTGCGGAGTAGAAAGCCGGAGAATTAATGGGGTTTTAATAAAATTGCAAATAAACATCCCTGGAATATATTAAGCTGTAAAGAAGCAGGTTAATAAAGTGCTTTAGCAGAATATTATCTATCATTTATGCATAAATGATAAAAATAAAATTCTTATCAGAAATGACTTTAATGAAAGTGTCTTCACCAGGACAGCTTGACTTAGACCAGAGGTCGGCAACCTTTAAGAGTAAAAGAGCCATTTAGGCTAGTTTTCTACTGATCAAAACCTAGAAGGAGCCGTGTTGATTTATGTTAGCCTTTAAGAAATTTGGATTTGCATTTATAAGTTTCTTATTGTTTTTTTATTAAATATGAATGTCTTTTTGGCACAAACAAAATTAAAAAAATATATAAAAAGAAACTAACATCTCCCAAAAAAAGGGATTTTTAAAACGTTTTTACATTTAGTAGCAAAAAAGCTAGCTTGTTGCTAAATTACTAGCTGAACTTCAAATGAGCATAACATTTCTCTGTAAATTAAATTAGCCAAAAAATTTTAGCATGTTGCTGAAATAGAAGCTAAACTCAAAATTAAAACCCACAGTAGATAACAAATTAGCTAAAAATGTTAGCATATTGCTAAAATATTAGCTAAACTACAAATTAGCATAAAAAAAACTAATTAGAGGCAAAATCTGCCAAAAAAAAGCTAGCTTGTTGCTTGATTATTAGCTGAACTCCAAAAAAGTCTAAAATTCCTTAGTAAACTAACTTAGTCACAAACGTTAGTATGTTGCTCAAATAAAAGCTAAATTAGCCTAAAAACTCCAGTAGATAACAAAATAAGCTGAAAGTGTTAGCACATTTCTAAAATATTAGCTAAACTCCAAATTAGCATAAAAACTAATTAGAGGCCAAATCTGCTAAAAAAAAGCTAGCTTGTTGCTTAATTACTAACTGAACTCCAAAATAGCCTAAAATTTCTCAGGAAACTAATTTACTCAACAACGTTAGCATGTTGCTAAAACAGAAGCTAAAGTTTAGATTATCCCAAAAAATGTCAGTAGATCGTAAAAAGTTTTTGATCAAAATCAGAAAAGCTTTTATAGTTTTTTTTTTATATTTTATGCAGTAGCTCATTAGAATTACTATTCTAGTCTGTGGGCGGGACTGAGCAACCCCACTCCCACTCTGTTATTTTCACTGTGCAAGCTTATAGCCTTAAGCTAACATTAGCGTCACAAAAATAACAACAAGCAATATTAAACTAATCCAGTCGTATAGTTTTAATCCAGATTTGTGATTCGCTCCAGCTCGAGTGTTGAACACTCATAATGTCTTACACAGGGGGAAAAGGGCACTTTGGCTCCGCCCATTTCAGTATTTTCAAGCATCTGGTTTTCATCTGATCTAATGATTTTAATTAAATAATTCTACGAAATGCACTTTTAATCTTTTATACAAGTCATCAGCTATGAGAAAACACAAAAGGACTATTTTCATTGGAGTCATTGGAATTATGACTCCAAGTCTGTCTTGTATCGGAATAGAGCTGTGACAGAAAAACACAATAGTAAGAACTGAACAATCTATTCCATATAAATGCTGTTCAAGTATTTCCATAAAAAGATTTTTTTAGAGTTTCACAGAAGGGCAGGACCTTAATAATAACACTTAATTAATTTTTAAAGCATTTTCCAAACAAACTCAATCTTCTGACTTTTATTTATTTTAATTATCTCCTATTGATTCAGTTTATTTCAAGTAATTTTTCAAGCACCTTCTTCAGTTCTTCTTTTTTGAAGGTACTGTGGTATCCTAACCCCTCCAGCGCGTCCCGAGTCCTTTCCAGGAGCTCCTGCTGACTAGAAACGCCCGTATTTTTTCTTTCTCGGAAGAGCGTTCCGGCTTTCTTCTCGCCAGATGTCTAAACCACCTTAATTGGCTCTTCAGGATGTAAAAGAGAGCCGGCTCTTTTTCCCAAACGGCCGAGCTTTGCATCCCGTCTCTAAGGGATACTGCAGCCACCTCTGCTGCGGTGGAAGATTTTCCCTCTGATACCTGCGTCTGTGCTGTGTTCTAAAGTCCAAATATGAGAATTCAGGTGAGGGTTGGAACAAAGACTGACCAATAAATTCTAAACGAATCCTCTCTCTCCTCAACAAAAAGGAAAAATCTGGAATACTGAAGAGGCTGAAGCATCAAAGCCCATCCAAAAATACCACTTTCAAGTACATAGACATATACATACTATTACAGCTGCAGACATATTTACTAAAGTTAAATTTCACTATTATCGATCATTTTTTTTTACATTTTATCAGAAATGTCAATTTTTTAAGAGTATTGACTAATTTAAGATCTTTATTTAAAGCATTCCAAAGTTTTCTTTCAAAAACAGAACATGTGTTCAAACATAAAATGACTTCTTAGATTATAATTTTCATCTTTTCTCTTAAAAAATGACTGCAATCCCAAGGGAAAACTACTTCCAACATACTTAAAAGAACCAATCCCAGAAACCCACTTTATTTATTAATCTAATTGCTAATTGCTTGAAGTTAATGAACATTATAAATTTGAAAAGAAATTCTGAAAACAGTTTTAAACTCAAAGTAAAACATTGCAAAATTAATAAATATTGAAAAACACTATTTTTAGGCTTTAAACCTAAAACTGTAAAAAACCAAATGTTTTAGCTGTTTTAGTATTTTTGTTGTTCTCTCTGATCTTTCAGTCTTCCACAGTTTCAATTTGGACTTTTCCATTTCTGCTTTGTTTAACGTTGGAGGGGCGGGGCTTTGATCCCAAATGATAGAGGTTTTGGTGACATCATTTCCGTTCCAGAATTCTATTCTATTGTTATCAATAGTTTGATTTTTATCTAGCGCTTATTTCTAACATGTATAATTTTGACAAAATATATTCTTATGGAAAGTAAAATATTGAAAGTTATTGATTTATTTTGGAATAATATTCCTGCTTTTTATTCTTCATTATTATGTTAAAAAGTTACGGTTTAAAAGTTTTAAACATGTACATTCTGCAGCTTTGTGGACTTTTTTAACATTTACTAAGACTTTTTTAGGCTAATTTGGACTTTAGCTAACAGTTCAGACATGCTAGCTGTTTTGACTAATTTAACTTTTTTTAATTTCTTTCTTAGGCTGCGTTGGCATTAAGCTAATATTAACATGCTAGCTGTTTTGGCTAATTTAGGTCATCTTTCAGTTTTTAAGGGTAATTTAAAGTATAGCCATTTTTCAGCTATAATTTAAGGATTATCTTTTCAGTTTTAAAAGGTAATTTAAGTTTTGCTTATTTTTTCAGCAACATGCTAGCAGTTTCGGCTAGCCCTAGTTTTTTTTTGTTTTATTTTTTAGGCTAATTCGGCATTTAGCTAATATTTTAGCTTCAGTGATTTCAGCTAAATTCAGCTTACTGCATTCACACTAGCATTATCACAGGTAATGATGTATATGTAGTTCATAATTATGTTAAAAAGTTATGGTTTTAAAGTTTTAAAAAAGTAATTTTATACTGTTTAATAAATGTTTATCCTGTTCGGCCTGCGACTTAAGGTGTTTTTTGGGTTTTGGTCCCCTGTGCAATTAAGTTTGAAACCCCTGGTTTACCCAATTAATGAAATTCCAGTAGATTCGGAAGCAGCAAAAGTAAAAGTGGGCGGGCTCATATAAAACCGCTGACGGGGCGAGCACGAGAGCACGCACCGCTCAAATTTCTAGCTGCATTTCACAGTAGCGCGGCGGTTCTCTTCAGCAGAGCTCGCTCGCTCAAAACACCGGCAGACAGACAGCCGCTGCAGGGATCGAGAGCAGCCTGCTCGGGTCTCCTGAACTCTGATGTTTGACTTATTTTCGCCGAGACAATAATTAAAAAGAAGCTCTGCTATTTCCCCCTCTCGGGTTAATGTAGGACAGCCTTCAAACTCAGTCACAGAGACACAGAAACACCTTGGAAGCGGCTGTCAATCACACAGACACCGTCAGAAAAATGAAGACTCCCAAACACGAGGTCTTAACCATGCGCAAATATGTGACTTGGGAACAAAAATATGTGGATTTGGGAAGATGTAGGCGCTATTTTTAATACTGCTAAAATTGGCACCAATTAAGAACCAAAACCAAAGAACCGCTTTGATGGTTGAAACTCATCAGGAAGGGATGGTGAGGTGTCTGACTTGTTCTTCACTTTTAGGCTTACCTTTGGCATCTTTGGAAATTGTCTCTGGGGCAATTTGACCTGAAAAAACAACTCCTGGGATAATCGAGGCACGCAAATCCCGCCCCCTTAATAATGTGGCAAAATAAAGAATAAATTCTTAACCCTTTAACTACCCAAAATGGAAAAAAAAGTTGTTTTTTTCTTTTTGCTTAATCCCCCTAAAGGGACATCGAAGTTTTAATTAAAACAATTAAAAATGTATTTATTTTTTTCTATAAAATACATAGGGGTTCTGTAAAATGTACTATCTGGTGTGCACCAGTTACTAGCCAGACTTTTTTTTGTTTTTTAAATAAAAATGTTTTGCTTAAAAAAAGGTTTTTCTAAAAATTGAAGTAAAATTTTTACTTTATACAATATTTTCTTCATTTTTGGGGAAAAATTACTTAAATTTTTTTCTTCAATGTCCCTTTAGGGCCTCCGTACCTCGGGGTGTAATACACACGATCAATATTTTTAAAAACATGTTTAAGGGTTAATAAGGTGATGGTTTATAAATGTAATACAACCCCAAAAAATGATATTGGATCATTTGAGCATGACATACTTGTAATAAACTCTTAAAAATGATAATTACTGGCTTTGAACAGTAATCCTACTGTGAGCCTGTTAAGACATCTGCTGTCAGGAGTCACATTCTCACATCTTTATTTACTTTTCTAAGGCGTCTCAGAACCATACATTTACTTTTAAGCCATTTGTCAGATTCCCGCCCTTAAAAGAACAAAACAAAAAGGCCTCAAATTATCTCCTTCGAGCGGAGCTGTTGACGGAAGTGGTGATGCTATCGCCACAATAATTACTTCTACCAAGCAGTCCAGATGGCAAATCAGACTCCATAATAAAAGTCTAGCAACTTTACTGCAAGCGGCTAAGAGCTATTGCTACATTAACAGCTGTGAATTAAGTGAGGCGCTATTAGGCCCCGAATGCTCTTCAAACAGAGCTTCATTTTAATGGGATCCCGGGGTCTTGAATATCAGGGCTGGGGGGCCACGGAGGAGCCCGTCTGGACTGTAACGAGGTCACCCGCGGTATAATGAGGCAGGTAATGTTAAAGGGAGGTGGAAGTGAGGGATTTCAAGCATCATTTTGTCAAAACGGGACGTTTTTTTCGTCGGCGGCAGCAGGGCGAGACGGCCCGCTGCTTTTAATCACTCTCAATCAAGAGGGACCGCCTTCCCATCTCCTTCCGCTGAGCCTCTTCTTCAGTCTGCAACCTTATCAAGGACGGGGAACGTCCAGCCGAAAAGCAATTTAGAAAAATAAATAAATCGCCACACGTGTTTACCGACAAGAAAAAATAAAGTAGGTGAGGAGGCCCTGAAGCCATCTGAGATGACTTTTATTTAGCTCTTCCAGCTAAAAGGATTTCACAGCCAGTGTGTGTGCACGTGCGCGCTCCTGCATGTGTGCGAGTGTTTATTAGGGCCAGAGATTACACTGCTGCCAGCGCGAGGAAGAGGAAGAGAGGAGAAGGAGGAGAGATGTTTAGCTGCAGGAGCTATGCCATCTTTAATTACATAGCAAACAACCAAAGGCCTTCTCCCTCATAAGATAAATGCCTATGTATGTTCTATTATTAAAGACATCTTTTCTACTCTGTCAGTGACGCCCAAACGCGTTTTCATCCATCGATGACCGACATTTTGAAATGATTATTTCCTGTGTGACCCACTTTCAGTTCATGTTTGGCTGTCAAAGACGTGACTTCACATTTAAAAACTACGCAGAATCATTCACGGTCAAATTAGGAGCTGCTTGGTAATCAGATCAGCAGAAAAAGCCTGAATAAGGACGCCACATCAAACGCACTTTGTAGGAAGTATTTTTACTTTTTCTTCCATGTACTTTTGTATTTTCTTTTTAACTTTGGAGAAATATCTTTGTGGTGTTTGCTCCTTGGATGTTGTTTAGAAAGCTATGTTCACACTAGCGTCAACAACGCGCGACCACTTGGCTTTTGTCAGTTGATTCTAGTCACGCTCTTTTCTTCTGTTTCTTCCCAGATGTGTTGTTTGTTTTTGGGCATCTGGGATCTGCCCTTTTGGGGAGGGGTGACTGTCGGGATGGTGAACTTTAGTTTAGATTCTGTCAGTTCTTATTATTTTTGTTCCTCCACGTCCTCTCCTCCCAGGTGTTTGTTTTTGGGCATCTGGGATCTGCCCTTTTGGGGAGGGGTACAGTCAGGATTTTGAGCTTTGGTTTGGGTTTTTTTTTTATTGTTATGATTTATGGTCATGTTCTTTCGTTCCTCCATGTCCCCATCCCCCAGGTGTTTTGTATGTTTTTGGGCATCTGGGATCAGCCCTTTTTGGGAGGGGTATTGTCATGATTTTAATTTTCGGTCTGGGTTTTCTCAATTGTCATGAGTTTTGGTCAGGTTCTGTTGTTCCTCCATATCCCTTTCTTTCAAGTGTTTTGTTTGTTTTTGGGCATCTGGGGTCATCCCTTTTGGGGAGGGGTACTGTCAGGATTTTGGTTTGGTTTAGTCAGTTATTCTGATTTTTGGTCATGTTCTTTTGTTCCTCCTTGGCCCCTCCACCCAGATGTTTTGTTTGTCTTTGGGCATCTGGGATCTGCCCTTTTGGGGAGGGGTCTTGTCAGGACCAGCAGTCGGATCCGTATAACGGATTCTACGGTGGTTCAGAAGATTTTCTTCTTGAAGTCGTCAGCGACATTCTAAATGCTGGTCGTTGACGGCTGCTCAAGAACGTTCTTGAAACGGTACATATACACGGCTGCTGCGGGAGACCCTGAACGTCTCATTTCTCTCTCACACGAACAACGTTGACTTATATCTCGGTATACCTGCGGTTCACTGGTCATTGTGCTCGCAGAACCGACCAACCAGTACATCTCGCTCTATTCTACAACCCGACTGGAACATCCAAACCTGGTGGTTATCATCGTATGAACTACATTTAAACACTACTTTCTGATACCGGGCTGCCAACAGCCGATGACATCTTGCAGGCGATCAACAACCATTCCGCCTGGCAAAAGATCTGCAACAACGTGGGGGTCGACGTCGCAACTCCAGTGCTGATGTAGAGCACAAGAAAGAAGAAAAAATATTGTCAGGACTGTGAACTTTGGTTTGGGATTTGTCCGTTGCCATGAGTTTTGGTCAAGTTCTGTTGCTCCTCCATGTTTTGTTTGTCTTTGGGCATCTGGGGTCGGCCCTTTTGGGGAGGGGTATTGTCAGAATTGTAAACTTTGGTTTAGGTCTTGTCAGTTGTTATGATTTTTGGTCACATTTTTTAGTTTTCCATGTCCCTTCCACCCAGGTGTTTTGTTTGTTTTTGGGAATCTGGGACCTTCCCTTAAGGGGAGGGGTACTGTCAAGATTGTAAACTTTGGTTTGGATTTTGTCAGTTACAATTTCAGGTCATGTTCTGTTTTGAATTGTCCCTCAGTCACTCCAGTTTTGGGTTCACGCTGATCATCTCCATGTATTGTTAATTTTGAGCTGATGAAGCAGCGAGACATTAGGTTATTTTTAACGGGATCAAGTCAGAACTGGAGGACAAAAATTCAATTAAAAAGTATATATATGTTTAGTGCATCTACTATATTGAAGGTATGACAGGAATAAAGATTTAAACCTAAGTAACCTGCTGAAGATTACACATTTCTCTATGCAACCAGAGTTCAAACTTGACAAAAAGAAAAAAGTAACTAAACAAAAAAGGAATGTAAGAGTGAAAACATTTGGTTTTACATTTGGTCGATACATACGTCTGAAATGGTAAAAACTGCATCCCGATGTAAAAAGTTCTATATTACCCATCATCATATGCACAGTTCAGGTGTGAAGGTTCAAAACCATAAGGTTCATGAATCGCAACACAAGTTTCTTCCACTTTTTTTGGGCTCTAGGTACAAAACTCAGATTTAGTGGCATACGGATGACGTCCAGTTCAGAACATGGAAGTGTCGTCTGAAAACTGATCATGGAGAATAAATTATTGATCACAAATTCTATGACACTAAGGCGTTTCTCAATGAGAGTAGAGCTTAGAAATAAGAAACCTGGAGTAAAATTTGCTCCAAATTGACAATTTGCACCAAGCAACTTCCAACTGTAGGTGGCCGGCATGCGTTAGTATCAGGTGGCGACACCGTAAGCAAAGAACGCACTTTTAGGGGGGACTAGTGAAAAATAATAACTGTTCAAGGACAGTTTATAGTAGGGGTCACCAACCTTTTTGAACCTGAGGACTACTTCATGGGTACCGAGTCGTCCGAAGGGCTACCATTTTGAAATAACAATTTTTGCTTAGTAGTTAGCATTATTATCTTCTATGTGATGACACTGATTTCTCACCATAATTATCAACAAGCTAGGATACAGGTATCAATATTTAAGACTTTATTAACTTCAGTAATTGTTACATTTTCAGAAGATCACTTACATATCGTGGAAAAATGTCCCATTTCCACTGTGTTGTACCATGTTTATCAATTATGCAATGTTCAAAATCAACTTACAAATTTATAAACAAATCTTGTCACATTTTGAACTAATGACCAATTCAAAGGTAATTAATTTATTTAAAAATGCTGCAGATTTGGAGTAGGTCAGAGGTCACCTAAACTTATCTGAAGTTCATATATCATGAACATATTTTCAAGATATTTTAATGAATTAAATCTATGGAAATGCAAGTGTAATTAAGAATTTTAGTGAGTTGGGTTGTTTTTGGAAGAGACCTGAGGGCGCCATGTGGGGTCCTTGAGGGCTACCAGGTGCCTGCGGGCACCACGTTGGTGACCCCTGGTTTATTGCATTCCAGTTTTTTTTTGTTTTTTTTTAAAGAAAGAAAAATATTTTTCTCTGCTTTAAGTAAATAAAGGACAGGGTAGAACGTGTCCCTTCTGACACTTTTGCAGTGATCCTGCCCATCTACTCTGGCTTTTAGAGCAACGAGTAAATACATAAATCTGATTCGATTCAGTTTGATTTGACATAATGGTGTTGTCAAACTAAAGTAAATTAAATAACTAGACATCAACAAAACATAAAACAAAAAAATGGAGTGGAAAAAAGAAAATGTGCTCCTATCTTACCACGATTTACATTTTTACACCCTGTAGATCAACATTAACATAAACACCCAAAAAATCAATTTTAACTAGAAAAGTGCATTACCTCTGATAATGCATGTGTGAATGCATTTTGCGGAATGCGATTGCTGAAAATGCTGAAGATTTTTGCTTAATATCAGCACAAAAAACCTAAAAAGTTGCCAATTTTGCCCAAAAAAGCTAACACGTTGCTAATGTGTTAGCTTGACTGCAAATTAGCCCAAAAAAACCTGAAAAGTTGCCAAATTAACCAAAAAGGCTAACACGTTGCTAATATATTAGCTTAACCCTGAATTAGAACCAAAAAACCTAAAAAGTTGCCAAATTAGCCAAAAATGCTAACACGTTGCTAATGTGTTAGCTTGACTGCAAATTAGCCCAAAAAAACCTGAAAAGTTGCTAAATTAGCCAAAAAAGCTAACACGTTGCTAATATATTAGCTTAACCCTGAATTAGCACCAAAAAACCTAAAAGGTTACCAAATTAACCAAAAATGCTAACACGTTGCTAATATGTTAGCTTACCTCCAAATTAGCCCAAAAAAACCTCAAAAAGGCCGAAAAAGTATCAGTTCCATTGACTTAACATAGGGCTAAAAATTAGCATAAATTGCGCAAAATCGCAAAAACCGTAAAATTTGCAAAAACCAAAAATACAAACAGTAATGTCCTTAACGAGCCGAACGTTTTGATACCAAGATTGCTGAAATTGCATAAAGTGTGCTTGAGTTTTTACGTGTCAAAAAACGTACGGAAGAAAACGTAAATAGGTGAAAAACAATTGTGTGAATGCATTGAATGCATTCACACAATTAATATGCTAAATAAAATATTTCTACAGAAAAGGTTTTCCTTTTTTTCTTTATGTGATCCCAATTTACTTTAACTTCCTGAGTCGACACAAATAACAAAACAATTCATGTTTTATTGTATCAACTCAGCCACATAAGTAGGTTTGACTGCTGGTCATCCGTGACTTTCTGACCCGCCGACGCTTTTACACGCATTTAAGCTGTTAAATAAATAAATAAATAAATTAAGGTAACAGCTCAAAGTGCATTCTTTCAGATCGATTTTTATGACCTCTCTGGAAAAAAAAAAATGTAAATGGAATAGAACGACTTTTTTAAAAAATTGATCGAGAAAAGGAGAACATGATAGAAATAAAGCATGGATTGGTCAAAAATGCTGAAAGATAAAGAAGTGCAGCTTATGAAACAAAACAGATTTTTTTTTAAAGACCTGTCTCATAGAGATTGTTTCTGAAATGTATACTGGAATAATGCATTTGCAAACAAATAACAAAAACCCTCAGAGAAATCAGAAAATCTGTCGCTGGGAAAATCACGCTCCCACGTCTGATTTATTAAAAAAAAAAAATCTATTGGCTTCTAGAGTGACTGCAAGTGCAAATGTAGGTAAATAAGTGGAATAATGAAAACTCAATTTTGTGCCTGCCAGCCCGCTGCCGCCGTCAGCAGCTTTTCAATCCCTGTCAAAAGCAACAAAGGAAAAATGGGGGCTATTAAAACTGCTATACAGATTATCAACAAGCCCCGCCCCCATCGAACACTTCTCTTGATAAAATGGGATCGGCAAATGTGGGAGACATCTGCATGACTCATTAGTTCATTACATTCAGATTTCGTATCATTTCTACATGATTTTTTCAGCCCCTCAAACAGATGAATGTAAGAATTCAGTTTGGTCAGTCGTAAATCAATGATATTAAAGCAGAATGGATTGATTTGATTCCCATTTGCATAACGCTTTTATATTTTTAAACTTCAGAAGGCTTTATGACAACAAGTCATTATTATTTATCACTAGTTGAGGATTTGGAGAGTCAGGTAGAGCTTAAAGATAAATGCACCGTGTTTTAGTGCAGAGCTGTTAACACTACTGTTTAAAATGAAGAACTGTTTCTGAAATAATCCCTAAATAAATAATAATTACTTGTACTTAAAACATTTCAGATCAACTTCTACTGCTAAATTAATGAACCATCAGTTACTACAGTCAGAAAAATGTGTTTTATTTTATAAAGTTGTCTTTTAATGCAGGATTTAAAAAAAAAAAAAAAGTACAAAATAGTTCAAATCAGGGGTGGAAAACTCAAAAGGGGCCCAAAATCTAACACACACCTTAGGTCGCCGGCCAAACAGGATACACTTTATTGAACACTAAAACTACATTTTTAAACCTTTAAAATTGTAACTTTTTCACATAATTATGATCTAGATATATAGCATTACCTGTGATAATGCTAAAGTGTGACGGCTGTGGTGACAAGAACCCAGAAGCAGAGAATCAGACTCAGAAATGCAGCGTATGTGTTTTAATAAACAAAAGACACTTCACAAGAGGGAAAACTGCAAAAGGACAGGAAAAACTAAAGAAAAACACCTAAAGAATTGCAAACCTCAGTGTTGGCTACAACAGAAACCTCACGGTCCTAACAGGGACAGACACTGAAATGCTGCAACTTCAATAGTCTAAATTCCAAAGTGCAGACAGCTGTGCACTCCTCCACAGAGAAGGAGGAGCCATCCAGGAGGAGTTACAGCTGACCTGCAAAACACAAAATGGCAGTGAAAACAGAAAAAAGCTGAAGATGTTGAAGCTGAAATCACTGAAGCTAATAGCTGAAAACGCTGAAGCTGATAGCTAGCTAAAATGTTAGCTAAATGCCAAATTAGCCTAAAAGCTCAAAAAAAAAAAAAAACAACAACTTTGGTTTGCCAAATCAGCTAGCATGAAAAAATAACTAAAATTCAAAATAGCCTAACAAACTGAAAAATGACTAAATTAGCCAAAACAGCTAGCATGTTGCTGAAATATTAGCTAAACTCCAAAATGTCCTAAAAAAGAGTCCACTAAGCTAGCAGAATGCCAATTTTGAAAACTTTAAAACTGTAACTTTTTAACAAAATATGAATAATAAAAAGGCAGGAATATTATTCCAGAATGAATCAACTTGACTTGATTCATTCTTTTAATATTTTACTCTCTATAAATATATATTATGTCAAATTTAAACAAATTATAAAATAAATATATAAATAGGTAAATAAATATCAAAATGGATGTATTTCATTCTCTGGGATCATTAGTCATGAAATGGTTGGGGAAAATAAATAAAAAGTACAAAAGTAAAAGTCTGCATACTGTATTTATGTTTTTATTTTAAACTGTTTAAATTTATATAAATTTCACCCCTTCAGAGTCATTTTTTTAAGCTACTTTAAAGTGTTTTCAGTGACATTTTAGTGTTTATTTAGACTGGACACATTTGGCAAAAGAAAAAAAAAATCTGTCATTTTTTTAGGACATATTTTCTACAGAGCTGGGGTAGCTCGAAAGAAATTTGCCTCAGAGTTGTGGGTGGGAACATTGGCGCATAAGCCTGCACTCATCTCCCATGATCCTATTCTTTGTTTACACTCTCTCCCACTAGCTTACAGTCCCTCACACCCCAACCTTACATTATGAGTTCAAACAAAATGATGAGCAATATTGGAGCTAGCTCGCTCATAAGGGGATAACAAAGTCATATATATATGTTTATTGTATAGTTTTGTATAGTATCGTATAGTATATAGTTATAGTAGATAGGTGTGTATTACTCATATGTATATTTATATGTATATTTTTGTTCATAGGAATATGTGTGTTTGCAAAAATGTTTTAGATATATGGGTGCCATAACAGATAAATTTATCCCTTGGGATATTAATAAAGTTCAATTCAATTTACGTACATTGACCTATTTGTCTGCTAGTGGTTCCTCCACTGTATTTCTATGTTGCAAAAAAACAACCCAAAAAAAAAAATTCTTTTTTAAACAGCATTTTTCTGTTTGCTCCTGATTCACAACAATTTGAATAAAGAGAGGCCGAGTGCAATTTTTGAGCTTAGTTTTCTTTATACAAGTCCTCTATCTTGAGAAAAATTCCAAAGTGTCAGTTAAAAAACACATTTTTTTTTTCCATTTCTCAACCTCTATTTAGAGTTATTTAAACTTAATTAGTCCAACTGGAGATTATTTAGTAGATTTATGACTTTTAATGACCTCAAATAACAAAAATAATGTGTTTATTGACCAACAGAAGAAATTATAGTATTCCAGGATTTATTATATCACATGCTAAGTATCAAAAGCTGTTGATTGATGTCAGAAACAGTGAAGTCATCAAGCGATTATTCTATATCTTCAAACTGGTGTTTGTCATGGTCGGCCATTCACAATAAATACGTTTTAATGAGAAATAAATAAGAATATATTTCCAATATGTTGAAGATATCACTTAAAAATAGTGACATTTTCTATGAGTATTTAAAGTATTAGGGATAAATAACATATTTGGTTCCAGTTGTGCATTGGGAGAGCTAGGATTTGTAACATGCATGTGGTGGTGGTGGGGGGGGGTTCCATGTGTGTCAGGACTGACTTCGGAGTTCACGGGCACCAGACCAAAGTTACTGAGAGCGGTTAATGAGAGAGCTGGCAGAGTTATTAGCTGATCGCTGTAAGTCAGTGATCTGTGTTAGAGCGGATTAAGTTCCACACATCTCGCTGAACCTCAGTGGAGCCAGGAGCTCCGTCTCACTGAGGCTCATTAGATTAAATATGGCTGTCTGGAGCTGATAATGGCAGCCTGCTATCACGTTGATGCTGCGGTATAAATGGTCCATCATAAATATTCCTGCGTGTGCTTTTTTCAGACGATGTATGGACGTGCCTGTGAGCATTCTGATGAAAAACGCACGTTTGCTAATCACGGACTGATGGATGGGAAGTTGATTGATGCTGTAGTGAGACGATAATGATGGGGAAAAAGGTGTTAAACTGGTAAATTAGGCGACTAAAAGTTTGTTCTCACTACAACCTGTGTAGTAAACTCTAAACTGATTGACAACGTGTTGTGCACAGAGCGTCTGGACACATTAAAGCAAATTTAAAGACTTCTGAAAGACTTTTTAAAACCAATAAATTTAGAACCAAAATTAAGGAAAAAAGTGTCTCAGTGCAGGGTATTAGATTATGGAATACTTTAGAAAAATCTCTAAAAGAATCTAATTCAATTATTACTTTTAAAAAAACAAATACTCACATCATACGAAACAAACAGTCATTAAAAACGGTAAAAACGGGCTTAATGCTTAATGGGAAAGGAAGGAAAAAGAGAAAAGAAAAGAGGGAAAAGAATAAGGGAAAGGGGAAAAAAAAAAAGGTAAATACTACTACTTTTTTCCCTATTATTTTTGGTGTTTGTTTTTTCTTACCACTTGCTATATCTGTTGCATAATTTTGTAATTTTGTTTGTTGACTGAAATTAGTTACTGACTTGGTTAAATGGGGCAGAGTTAATAAGTTTACCTTTTTCTGTCCCTTTTCATTTTCATTTTTTTTTTTCTCAGAAACCTTGATTACTGTAAAACTCCTTATGTGTGCTTTGAAAATGAAATAAATAAAATAAAATGAAATGAAAAAATGAAGAACACATTCTTCTTGATTCTAGTTATAAATAAATTAAAGAGTAGTGTAAAGTTTTACGGTTATAAGATGGCCCCCAAACGTATCTTTAAACTCATCATTTGTGTTTGGGTCCAGCCAGTCATGTCCTACTCAGACCACCAGAGGGAGCCCTCACCTGAGCACTATCTGCATCTGTCGTCTTCCTGGAATCCAATTCCCATCATGCATCAGCCGCCAGCTGTCTGTCATCATCATCAGTGCTGTATCTGTTCCTGCTTCTTGCGAAGTCTTGTTTTGTTTCTCTGTACATTCGTTCATTCTGAGCGCCCCAACGTTTGCCTGCCTGTGTTTTGACTCGTGCCGTTTCTTCGTCTCGCTTCTTTGTTTGACCCTGGCCTGTCTCCTGACTACGTTCTGCCTTGTCCTCTGTTGCTACTGCTATAAAATACAAGTTGCACATGGATCTACTCGCCTCAGCTCCGTCGTTACAATTAGCCAGAAGCGGAAATGTCGCAACTGCAGCCGAAAGCTGAATTTTCATCTTTACTATGAGACTCCTAACTGTAACTCTAACCTGTTTTATAGGGGAAAGTACGGAGCCCCTAAAGGGACATCGAACAAAAAAAAATAATAATAAAGTTAAAAAAAAATTAAAGTAAAAAAAAAAAACAACAATTTCTAACTCGTGGCCACGACTTACGGATATGATACGCAGTTGCAGCCCATTCAAAACAACAGGAGCGGCTTTTAGGTTTCGTTTTGATCACGTGGTCGGATGTTTAGGTTTCTCCGGATCACATGACTGATCACGTGACTTTTGAGTTTCTGCCGATTTCTGTCTGACAGCCGGCTAACAATATGGCGGTAGATCCACTACTTTTTTGGTGTAAAATCCCTCTGAATAAAATATTTTGTGGACTGATCTTTATTTTGGTAATATTTCTAGCGAGAAATGTACCCGTTCCTATCACGACATGCATTTATTTTGGACACACAGTTCGTAGTTTGTCTGTTTTGCTTGACTTTTCGGGCTCAAAAATCGTAAAACAGCAACGTCTGGGGTGCACGGAACAATCACGGAACCGGGCGATCAGCAGGATTTGGGACCCGACCCGCATCGGTACCGGGTCAAGGTTAGGGTTAGGGTAGGTTCGGAGAAACCGCCCGGAACCTTTTTAAATCGGGCCCCGAATGACTTCTGTAAAGCTAGAATGTGTTCAGTCTGACCACTTCCGGTCCAGGAGACGGTCAAACGTGATCCCGAAACGAAGAGTATCAAGCATCAATAATGTTCTTTAATTTCTGCCTCATAAACAAACACAAATGTCGGTATTTTTAAGTGACAATAACGAGGGATGCTTTCAGACAAAATGAAGAAAGATAAACACATAAAGTCACGTGATCCAGAGAAACCTAAACATCCGACCACGTGATCAAAACGAAACCTAAAAGCCGCTCCTGTTGTTTTGAATGGGCTGCAACTGCGTATCATATCCGTAAGTCGTGCCACGAGATAGTAAGTCGTGGCCACGAGATAAAATTTTTTTTTTTGTTTTTTACTTTTAATTTTTTTTAACTTTATTATTTTTTTTTTTTTTGTTCGATGTCCCTTTAGGGGCTCCGTAGGAAAGAGCATGAACTTGAACTTTTTTTTAATTGGCTGCTTTTCTTGTTAGTTTTATCTCCATAGCAACCACTTTATGTTTTTGTTTCCTATGGATAACAAACAGATCTACGCAATTATTATAATAAATCGGCGTAAGCAAACTTAAAAAATTCCTTGGCAGTCGTAGTCATTGGCGCATTGGTTTGTTCGGCTTTAGCCAACTTCACAAGCAAAACCTACTTCTGAAACCAACATTTTTTTTCAAGTAGCTGTGTTTCCATCATTACATATATGATCAAAAATTTGGCAAAATTTCTAGAATTTTCAAAAAAAATAATTTTCGCAATTACAGTTTCCAATGATTAAGTCAAAAACACTGCAAAGGATGTGAACAATACTCTGATTTACACCAGATACATTCAAATTTCTGCCACAGCGCTAGCGCTCATCAACTATCAAAGGAGACGTCGGCGTCTCATTCAGGGCGGTGAGCTACATGAGAGCGGCTAAGGATTGAGAGATTTTGGGAAAAGCTTTTTTTCTGTCAGGGTGACTAGACAGATCCCAGAGCAGAGTCAGATGAGATGGATAATTAGTGAAGGTTAATTACACAACGACAATAAAAGAACAAAACGAAGCGGACTGGAAGCGGAGGCAGAGAGCCAGGCCGAAGACGACTTTACTGGAACCAGGAAGGGAGCGAATGGAAAGGGGGAGGAGCCAGGGAAAGACTTCTGAAGGTTCAGAAATTGAGATGGGATGCAGGTGTGCAAGGCCACCAGGTAGAGAAGGCCACGCCTCCTGCCCCCCGCCACCCTGTTAAAGCACAAAACAAGAACACCAAAACCAATAAAGGAAAACACCAAACCATAACATTTTCAATAAATACAAAAATGAAAGAGTTAAGAGGCAAAAGATCAAAATCCGTGGAAGAAATTTAAGTTAAGGTGATTTTCTTTTCTAATTCAAGATGGCTCCCTCTTCTCAGGTCAAAGGTCAAAAAACCATTGGGTGCGGTTGTAGATTCAAACCGACAGTCTGTGTGTAAGATTTGATGAAGATCAGTCAAGCATAATTTTTATTTTCCCATGTTGTGCAAAAATGTGAAAATCGCCAAATTTCACACTTTGTTACAAGATGGCCACCAAGCCGTAGGTCGTATCACCATCCCATAATAATTTCAAAACTTGCTTTGGATGTCCTTGACATGTATGTTTTGGTTTTATTAGTGGATTTAAAAAGCCTGACGAGACTTTGCTGCCATTCATTTTCTGATGGTTTTCCTCATTTTTTGGAGAATTCATGTCAAACCTTCATCTTCTGCGGGTACCAGGCGTCTGCAAATTTTAATGAGTGCTTGAGTAAATGTTTTGGGTACATTTTTTGGCTCAAGAAAGAAAACTCGCAACAACAATTCTTGTTCTTGCCATCCAGGACTTCTGTAGGACATAAAAAGCAGAATCGAACTTTTAACTTTAGCAAAGATCATCCAGGAACGGAAACAGCAGGAC
This sequence comes from Oryzias javanicus, assembly GCA_003999625.1. Lineage (NCBI taxonomy): Eukaryota > Metazoa > Chordata > Actinopteri > Beloniformes > Adrianichthyidae > Oryzias > Oryzias javanicus. Next base: position 4,261,845 of record CM012460.1, on the reverse strand, counting down.
TATTGACGCTTTTTAGGTGACATGGAGACGAATAGTTGGAAAGAGCAATCATATGTGGGCGTTCTAAAACAATAATCATCCCTGCTGCAGCCCCAAACACCAAGCCAGCAGAAATTCAAAGGAAAAACAAAAAAACGTGGAGGCTAAATGACTCCAAAACTGTGAACCAGAAAAAGTCATGTCACCAGATTCCAATTTGTAAAAAGGCTGAGGCGTCTCGTATCTCTGACACGCCAGTGTCACGTGGCGCCGCTTTGATATTTACCTAATCCTGTCTGAGTTCAGAGTATTTGAGGAGAAAAAAAAATCGTCTCCAAAAGCAAACGCGTGTGGAGCAGCAAACCTCAAACGCAGAGCTGGTTGACTAAAAGACAGAAACAAAGAGCAAAACACCGGATGAACGGATCACCAGAGGCCCAACGTTCAGCTGAAGGAACCAGAGTTCAGTGCAACAAAAAACGTTAGAAGACATTATCGGAGTTATCTGCACCGAAAAGACGGAAGAAAAATGGTTTTAATCATAAGGTGACAAGAAAAAAATTCACAAAAATGTGTCGGATTAACAGATGCCTTGCTATGCGGTTATGCGTCAAGGTCACTTCAACAAAAAGACAACTTATACTAAAATATTTCTTTTTTTTTACATTATTTTCCATCCGTCCATCTCCAGAACCCACTTTTTGGGGTCATGGGGTTACAATGCTGAGAGCTCTCTGTTCACATGCATGTAAGCCTGCCCACATTTCCCATCATCCATCTGTTTACACGCTCTCCCACTAGCTTACAGCCCCTCACAACCTCAAACTAACGTTAACGGTGCGACAAAAGCAATATTGGAGGTCCACAAAATTTGCAGCAACCCCGCCCCCCTTCCCATTGTTGAGAGCTCTCCGTTCACACACTCTCCCGTTAGCTTCGGTGTAGAGCCACCCCCCCCCCCCGCCTGTTGCTGAGAGCTCTCTCTTTACATGTTCTCTTTCTAGTTAGCTCTGAGTTGTGGGCGGGGCTACTGCCATGAAGAAAGCCTGACCTCATTTCCCATAATCCATCTGTTTCCATGCTCTCCCGCTGCTGTCAACCACTTATGCAACAAAAAAAGTAGTTTTGAGCCACGCAGCAACCCCGCCCCCCTTCCCGTTGCTGAGAGCTCTCCGTTTACATACTCCGCCACTAGCCTAGGCTGTAAGCTGTTAAAAGTTCCCCACTGAGTTGTGGGCGGGGGCATTCATCCTGAGTAACCCCGCCCCCTTTCCATTGCTGAGAGCTCTCTGTTTATAAATTCTACCGCTAGTTTAGGTAGCTGTGGACAGGAATACTGCCTGTGGAGTAAGCCTGCCCCCATTCCCATCATCCATCTGTTTACATGCTCTCCCACTAGCTTACAGCCCCTTAAAAACCTCAAACTAACATTAACGGTGCAACGAAAGCAATATTGGGACTAACCAGCTGGACAGTTTTGAGCCCGCAGCAACCCCGCCCCCCTTCCCATTGCTGAGAGCTCTCCGTTTACATACTCCGCCACTAGCCTAGGCTGTAAGCTGTTAAAAGTTCACCACTGAGTTGTGGGCGGGGGCATTCATCCTGAGTAACCCCGCCCCCTTTCCATTGCTGAGAGCTCTCTGTTTATAAATTCTACCGCTAGTTTAGGTAGCTGTGGACAGGAATACTGCCTGTGGAGTAAGCCTGCCCCCATTTCCCATCATCCATCTGTTTACATGCTCTCCCACTAGCTTACAGCCCCTTAAAAACCTCAATCTAACATTAACGGTGCAACAAAACAAAATCTAGAGCTAACCAGCTGCACAGTTTTGAGCTTTGCTAGCTCAGACGAGGAAACTGTTTTTTTCTCTAATAATTTCAATAAAACAAATACTCAGAAATACAATTTTAAGCTAAATTTACTGCATTTGTGTCCTCCATTATTACAAAAATGCTACAAGAACATGGTAAAAAACAACAAAAACACAATTTTCCCAAAAGTAACTTATTCATCCATTCCAGTTATGACTGTCTCTCCGTTTATCTTCAATTATTAAAGGGGATTCTTTAAACTTACCTGTCAAACTTTGGTTTATCAGTCATAAAACATACATCAGAACCTGTAGAATATTTGTGAACAAATTTGTTGTTGTGCAAAGCTTCAAAATACATGTGCAGAATCTTTCCAGCTTCCCTTTGTTGTTATTTTGCATCAGTGCCATAAACAAACCTCAGACAAACAATCTGTGCATTTTGATGTCTACATATATTCATGTGAAGCAATGAGCTCGGTCAGAACATTGGGCCAAACACCACTCTCCCTGCCGGTCCTTTTTGATCTGTGTACCGTGCGTAAACTGTCTTTTATCCCGTCTCCCTTCTGGTCTGCCAGTTCTGCTTCCCCTCCGTCCAAGTGATCCAATCAAACTCGAGCAGGATAATGAATTACATAACAAAATCTTCAGTGTGGTGTGTGTTTGACTCTGTGCCCTTGGCTCTATGGGAGCAATTCAAAAGGAGAAAGGCATGATGGGAGGCGCTCTCTCGAAGGATGACAAAAAAAGAAGTTAGAGTGCAGCGACTAAAGGACAGCAGGGCACAAGACGAGCATATTTTTATTTTGAAAGTTGTACAGTAGCACCATCTGTGGACAAAAGTAGCATTTTCTGGTGGTCAATGTTGCATTCAATACATTATTTTATGCCAATTATGACGTATAAACATTTTACGAAGACTTTATGAATACCAGTGTGTTCTCATGAAGAAAACTTGAATGATTTATAAAAGCGTAAAAGTAATATTAATAATAATGGATTGGATTTTCTCTGCTCTTTGCAGATGATGTTGTCCTGTTGGCCTCATCACGCCAGGACCTCCAGCATGCATTGAGGTGGGCCATAGTTCTAGACCGCCTTCTCCCGCCGATTGGAGGAGTTTAAATATCTTGGGGTCTTGTTCACGAGTGACGGATCATAGTGTGAGATCGACAGGTGGATGGAGCGGTTTCTGTTGTTATACAGTCGCTGCTGTGGTGAAGACAGCAAAGTTCTCAGTTTACCGGTTGATCTTCGTTCCAGTACTCACCTGTGGTCATGACCGAAAGAATGAGGTCCCAGATACAAATTAGCTTCCTCCAGAGGGTGTTTGGGCGCTCCTTTAGAGATGGACAAGCTCAGTCACCTGGAGAGCCACTGCCTCTCGACATCCAGAGGAGCCAGATGAGGTGGTTCAGGTATCTGGGTATGACTCACAAGGCGGAGGTCCTGGAGAAGACCCAAAACCCGTTTGAGAGACTATGTCTCTTGCCTAGGAAGATCCTTGGGTCCCCCCAGAGTAGCCTGGCTGCCAGTATGCAGTTGCGACCCTTCTGGCCGTCATCAGGACATTCATACGCATTTGCACACCAGTGGAACCACACTGGAGGGAGGGACGGTGAAGTGTCTTGCCCAAGGAGACAGGGAGGAAACAGGGATTGAACCCTTCCATCATTGGCCGATCTGCTCAACCACCAGCCAAAAAAGCACAAATCACATAAAAGATTTATCCTTGTGTTAACCGGGTAGGACAGTAGAACTAGCAGGTTTTCTTTATAATACTACGGTCACAAAAACAACTGCCACTGGCACCAATAGGGTGGCATTGACAGAATCCTTAAAATGTCATGCTGCCACCAGATTCTAGAGAAAAATTGTCTGGCCACCATCAAATTTGAATTTTTCCTTAAAACTTCTGCAACCAATTAAAATGCAGCTGCCATCTTTTAGTTACAAATGGTGCCGTGTCGGCCGCCTGCCATTGCATTTAGGTGGAACCCATGCTTCTGTTTGGTGCAGTGCGATTCGCGTGTTGTTCCTCTTTCCCACTCTGCTTTCACATTCCAGGTGGATCTTCTGCGCTCCTTTTCTTGGGCGTGGACCTCGTCTCTGGCTGGTCGTGGCTGTGGACCTTGCCCCCACCTGTCCCCCAGTTCTATCTGGTTGAACACTATTCAAATGTAGGGTTAGATGAACAAATTCTTCTTTAACAGACCTGGTACATCTATCCTGGGAGAGGATCTCTTCTTCATGTTGATATCAGTGATGTTTCTTTTTCCGTTTTTCCTGAGAAGGAGGGTCAGAGGCGTCAAACTCAATCGCACAGGGGGCCAAAATCCAAAACCTTGTCCGAACAGGATAAACAGTCATTGAACATTCTAAAACTACATTTTTGAAACTTTAAAAATGTAACTTTTAATGCTGTCCAAACCTCGGTACTCTAGCCTGGTCTGTGTCTGGTACCACGACCTGAACCAGTACTGATCTGTACATGGTACCGGGTTAAAGTTAGGGTTAGCATACCAGTGCGGTCTACTTCCCATGACTGGGCCAGTACCATTTTGTTGCCCGGAGATCGGGAGCCTTGATTTAATCGCACGTCAAAAAACAACAAATTAGGGACACCCAAAACGTCGGTCCTTAGCCAAATGTCAATATGGGATGACTTGGGAATGAGAATGTGCTCCAATATGTTACCAGCGAAAGATAACATTGGACCAGTAATGACAAAAGTATAAAATGATCTCAGGGAGGATATAATCACCGGATCCGTCCTCCGGTCCTTGACTATGACACATGCGGTCTAAGATCTAAGGGCAGGGGTAACCAGTTGGATTTAGTTTGTTATTTTAGTTTAGCAACCAGCTACTGTTTATATTTTGTGACCGACTTTCTGCTTATGTACTATTACAGAAATGAACCCCAATGAGGTGGTTTTTTTATGATATTGGGCTATATAAATACATTTCAGGAGAATTCAGAATCCACTTTTCGCTTCCAAATCCAAGAAATTTAGAAAGTTTTAGGAGCTATGAAGTACGAACTACTTCAACAGTAATTTCAGAAAGAAACTGGAAAGATAAATGAAAGACAACTTCTTCAATATATTTGCTTACACAAAAAACAACATTTACAGTTCTGTAGTTTATACCCCGAACAAAATAACCAGGATCTGTTGTTTTGTTTCTACCAATATCAATTCTTTGAAAAATCTTTTTGTGCGAGAGCAGAACAAATGTCACCTCTATCTCCTTGGTGTTTACACTCTTCAGCTTCCGCCTCCACGGCTCATGCATCATCAGCGGTTGTTATCGCGGATAGAAAAACAGGCAAAAGGTCACCAGGAGTTAGTCCCTTTTCAACCCTGCATGCGGTGCGGGAAGGCTTAATGAGAAAAAGATTGTTCTTATGCTGCCAAGAAAAACAGGACGGCTCCGGCACAGCGCTGTTATCGGCGCGTCATCCTCGCAGCAAATTTGATGGACTGTGGAAAAAGTCTGCCGCTCTCTGCTTGATCGGTCACAGCGGCTCATATATAGATTACAATGTATATCATCCTGCAGCTCAACATATATTTTTAGTGCTACTTATGAGGAACATTTGCACAGTCACTGTACTGCATGATTGAAGCGGCGCTCCATGATGGAATTTAGACTGGTATTAAAAACATAAAAAAGACAGAGACCCGAGATGGAGGGAAAAGGAAATGAAATTGCAGGATAAAAGAAAGGAGCAGGTGAAGGATGAACCCGACGAGTGCAAATCATCGTGGGGAGGAAGATAAAGCGAAGGAGGGAAATGAAAAGAGCGACCGGGGATATGGAGGGGGAATCATCGTTGAGAGGGCAGACGGGAAGAGAGATGAAATGTAGACAAAAGGAGGTATGAACCAGTTCAACAAATGACTTTACTGGGGCCAAATCCCAAATATTGTTGGGATTTGGGTTATTTTCTGCACGTCCGACTGCAGAATTCCACAGAATACGTCCAAAATGGCAATTAGCTGCTTGATGCATATTTTATGTGGTGTGAAATTGAGTTTTTGCAGAAGCTAACTCTTCCTGCATTCATCACGAAAAAAACTCAAGGACTAGCATGCAAGAAAAATAAAAAAAAAATGGGTGCCAATTTGTTTTTTCTCTGTGTACGGTAAATTTTTGGCAGGCAAAGTTCCTTTTAGATGTAGAAAAGAAGATGAAGATGCTGAAATTGTTTGCTATAAATGCTGAAGTTAATAGCTGAAATCACTGAAGCTAATAGCTGAAAAAGGTGAAGCTGAAAGCCAGCTAAAATATTAGCTAAATGCCAAATTACCCTAAAAAATAAAGCAAAACAGAAAAAAATTAGGTTAGCCAAAACAGCAAGCATGTAGCTGAAAAATTTCTAAACTTCAAATTAACCTAAAAAACTGAAATGCTAGCATTTAAATATTAGCTAAACTCTAAAACAGTCTCAGTCTTAAATATTAGTAAATACCAAATAGCTAGCAGAAAACACAAAAATCTTAACTTTGTAACATAATTATGAACTAGGTATTTAGTATTACGTCCGACAATGCTAGTGGGAATGCTGTAAGCTGAATTTGTCTGCTGAAGATGCTAGTGCTGATATTGAAAATGCTGAAATTGATAGCTAAAAACGCTGAAGCTGATAGCTGAAATCACTGAAAATAATAGCTGGAAAAGGTGGCTAAAATATTAGCTAAATTAGCCTAAAAAAGCTGAAAAATAACCCACGAAATTAGCTGAAACAGCTAGCGTGTAAATATTAGGCTAACTCCAAAACAGCCTCGAAAAAATTATAAAGAAAAGCTTAAATCAGCCAAAACAGCTAGCATATAGTCGAAAATAGCCTAAAACAAATCTCAGTAAATGTCGAAATAGTCCAAAAAGCTAGCGAAATTCCCATTTTTAAAATGGTAAAACCATAACTTTATTTAACGATAATGTGGAACAAAAAGGAGGAAATATTATTACCAAAGCAAAATCAATTTAAAATCTTAATCATTTTTTCAAATAGTTTTACTCTCCATAAAAATATTTTAATTTGGCATTTTAGCTAACTTGTTTTAGCTGAAAGCCAGCTAAAACATTAGCTAAATTAGCCTAAAAAACAGAAAAAAAACATGAAATTAGCCTGAAAAACAGCTAAGCGTGTAACTATTAGCTTAACATCAGCTAAAAAAAAGCTTAAATTAGCCAAAACATCTAGCATATAGTCAAAATAGCTAGCTTATACTCAAAAATAGCCAAAAGAAATTCAAGTAAATGTTGAAATAGTCCATAAAGCTAGCAGAAGCTAACTCTTCCTGCATTCATCACAAAAAAAACTCAAGGACTAGCATGCAAAAAAAAAAAAAATGGGTGCCAATTTGTTTTTTTTCTCTGTGTACGGTAAATTTTTGGCAGGCAAAGTTCCTTTTAGATGTAGAAAAAGAAGATGAAGATGAAGATGCTGAAATTGTTTGCTAAAAATGCTGGAAGTTAATAGCTGAAATCACTGAAGCTAATAGCTGAAAAAGGTGAAGCTGAAAGCCAGCTAAAATATTAGCTAAATGCCAAATTACCCTAAAAAATAAAGCAAAACAGAAAAAAACTTAGGTTAGCCAAAACAGCTAGCATGTAGCTGAAAAAATTTCTAAACTTCAAATTAACCTAAGAAACTGAAATGCTAGCATTTAAATATTAGCTAAACTCTAAAACAGTCTCAGTCTTAAATATTAGTAAATACCAAATAGCTAGCAGAAAACACAAAAATCTTAACTTTTTAACATAATTATGAACTAGGTATTTAGTATTACGTCTGACAATGCTAGTGGGAATGCTGTAAGCTGAATTTGTCAGCTGAAGATGCTAGTGATGATATTGAAAATGCTGAAATTGTTTGCTAAAAACGCTGAAGCGGATAGCTGAAATCACTGAAGCTAATAGCTGGAAAAGGTGGCTAAAATATTAGCTAAATTAGCCTAAAAAGCTGAAAAATAACCCACGAAATTAGCTGAAACAGCTAGCGTGTAAATATTAGGCTAACTCCAAAACTGCCTCGAAAAAATTATAAAGAAAAGCTTAAATCAGCCAAAACAGCTAGCATATAGTCGAAAATAGCCTAAAACAAATAAATAGCCTAAAGTCCAAAAAGCTAGCAGAATTCCCATTTTTAAAATGTTAAAACCATAACTTTTTAACATAAATGTGAACAAAAAAGGCAGGAATATTATTCCAGAATAAATCAACTTAAATCTTAAATCATTTTTTCAATGTTTTACTCTCCATAAAAATATTTTAATTTGGCATTTAGCTAATGTTTTAGCTGAAAGCCAGCTAAAACATTAGCTAAATGCTAAATTAGCCTAAAAAACAGAAAAAAAACATGAAATTAGCTGAAACAGCTAGCGTGTAACTATTAGCTTAACTCCAAAACAGCCTAAAAAAAATTATAAAGAAAAGCTTAAATTAGCCAAAACAGCTAGCATATAGTCAAAATATTAGCTATACTCAAAAATAGCCAAAAGAAATCTCAGTAAATGTTGAAATAGTCCAAAAAGCTAGCAGAATTCCCATTTTTAAAATGTTAAAACCATAACTTTTTAACATAAATGTGAATAAAAAGGCAGGAATATTATTCCAGAATAAATAAACTTAAATCTTAATTCATGTTTTACTCTCCATAAAAATATTTTAATTTGGCATTTAGCTAATGTTTTAGCTGAAAGCCAGCTAAAACATTAGCTAAATGCTAAATTAGCCTAAAAAACAGAAAAAAAACATGAAATTAGCTGAAACAGCTAGCGTGTAACTATTAGCTTAACTCCAAAACAGCCTAAAAAAAATTATAAAGAAAAGCTTAAATTAGCCAAAACAGCTAGTATATAGTCAAAATATTAGCTATACTCAAAAATAGCCAAAAGAAATCTCAGTAAATGTTGAAATAGTCCATAAAGCTAGCAGAAGCTAACTCTTCCTGCATTCATCACAAAAAAAACTCAAGGACTAGCATGCAAGAAAAATAAAAAATGGGTGCCAATTTGTTTTTTCTCAGCGTACGGTAAATTTTTGGCAGGCAGAGTTCCTTTTAGATGTAGAAAAGAAGATGAAGATGAAGATGCTGAAATTGTTTGCTAAAAATGCTGAAGTTAATAGCTGAAATCACTGAAGCTAATAGCTGAAAAAGGTGAAGCTGAAAGCCAGCTAAATTATTAGCTAAATGCCAAATTACCCTAAAAAATAAAGCAAAACAGAAAAAAATTAGGTTAGCCAAAACAGCTAGCATGTAGCTGAAAGAATTTCTAAACTTCAAATTAACCTAAAAAACTGAAATGCTAGCATTTAAATATTAGCTAAACTCTAAAACAGTCTCAGTCTTAAATCTAGGTAAATACCAAATAGCTAGCAGAAAACACAAAAATCTTAACTTTTTAACATAATTATGAACTAGGTATGTAGTATTACGTCCGACAATGCTAGTGGGAATGCTGTAAGCTGAATTTGTCTGCTGAAGATGCTAGTGCTGATGGTGAAAATGCTGAAATTGATAGCTAAAAACGCTGAAGCTGATAGCTGAAATCACTGAAGCTAATAGCTGGAAAAGGTGGCTAAAATATTAGCTAAATTAGCCTAAAAAGCTGAAAAATAACCCACGAAATTAGCTGAAACAGCTAGCGTGTAAATACTAGGCTAACTCCAAAACAGCTCGAAAAAATGATAAAGAAAAGCTTAAATCAGCCAAAACAGCTAGCATATAGTCGAAAATAGCCTAAAACAAATCTCAGTAAATGTCAAAATAGTCCAAAAAGCTAGCAGAATTCCCATTTTTAAAATGTTAAAACCATAACTTTTTAACATAAATGTGAACAAAAAAGGTAGGAATATTATTCCAGAATAAATCAACTTAAATCTTAAATCATTTTTTCAATGTTTTACTCCTATAAAAATATTTTAATTTGGCATTTAGCTAATGTTTTAGCTGAAAGCCAGCTAAAACATTAGCTAAATGCTAAATTAGCCTAAAAAACAGAAAAAAAACATGAAATTAGCTGAAACAGCTAGCGTGTAACTATTAGCTTAACTCCAAAACAGCCTAAAAAAAATTATAAAGAAAAGCTTAAATTAGCCAAAACAGCTAGTATATAGTCAAAATATTAGCTATACTCAAAAATAGCCAAAAGAAATCTCAGTAAATGTTGAAATAGTCCATAAAGCTAGCAGAAGCTAACTCTTCCTGCATTAATCACAAAAAAAACTCAAGGACTAGCATGCAAGAAAAATAAAAAAAAAATGGGTGCCAATTTGTTTTTTCTCCGCGTACGGTAAATTTTTGGCAGGCAGAGTTCCTTTTAGATGTAGAAAAAAAAACTGACTTAGGAAAGGAGATTCTCCGTTGCAGAAAGAGTCTACTTATACTGTCAAGTGATACTTTTTAATTGTCAGTATCTCACATTTAAATGCAGCTATAATAGATTGAAATCTTCCCAAAAAAGATCTGCACACACACACACACACACCCCCACACACTCTCCGCTCCCTGAGTTCTGCTAATGTCATCAAAAGCGATGTTGGATTATCTTTTTTGCATGGATACACACTACCTGCCACCATAGCAGCTTTACAGGGTGATTAAAATCGTGCAATCAAAAAAAGAGGCTCACGGGAAATAAGCCGGAGAAGAAAGAGGTTTCCTGAAAAAGGCGGAAGACCGACCGAAGGGGGAAGAGAGATAAGGGGATGAGGAAAGATGAAGACTACGGCGGTGGAGGGTGGGTCGCGGTAACCTTTACGACCGTAATCCCTTTGCAAAAATGTACTAATTGCCCACTCGACTGCTACGGGAGGACGTCCTGAGGGACATTGCTTTTCCGTTTTGGGCTCAGGACTTCAACAGTCTGTGACAGTTCACCATGTCCTGAAAAAGGTCAGCAGTATTTTACACCCTGAACTCAAAACAGGATCTAAGCAGCGCACAAAAATGAATTTCTACTGGTATTTCCATCAGACGGCAGAGAAATCTGTTTAAAGGAAATTTAATCTTAATAATATTTAGCTTTCCACTCATGTTAATTTACATTCTTGTAATGTTTTATGTACATTTTTCATGTGTCTTTTTTTATTATTTTAATGACTCTTTATTTTTTTATATTTTTTTAGCTTCTTGTGTTCAAGAACAAGTTGATGGAATATGGTTTGGGTTGGTTATTGGTTGTTTGGTTGTTTGGTTGTTGGTTGGTTGGTTGGTTGGTTGGTTGTTTGGTTGGTTGGTTGGTTGGTTGGTTGTTGGTTGTTGGGTTGGTTGGTTGTTGGTTGGTTGGTTGGTTGGTTGGTTGTTGTTGGTTGGTTGGTTGTTGGTTGGTTGGTTGGTTGGTTGGTTGGTTGGTTGGTTGGTTGGTTGGTTGGTTGGTTGGTTGTTTGGTTGTTGGTTGGTTGGTTGGTTGTTTGGTTGTTGGTTGGTTGGTTGTTGGTTTGGTTGTTGTTGGTTGGTTGGTTTGTTTGTTGGTTAGTTGGTTGGTTGTTTGGTTGTTGGTTGGTTGGTTGGTTGGTTTGGTTGGTTGGTATCTGGTTGTTTGGTTGGTTGGTTGGTTGGCTGGTTGGTTGGTTGTTTGGTTGTTTGGTTGGTATCTGGTTGTTTGGTTGGTCGGTTGGTTGTTGGTTGGTAGTTTGGTTGTTGGTTGGTTGCTTGGTTGGTTGGTTGTTGGTTGGTTGGTTGGTTGGTTGGTTGGTTGGTTGTTGGTTGGTTGGTTGGTTGTTGGTTGGTTGGTTGGTTGTGGTTGGTTGGTTGGTTGTTTGGTTGTTGGTTGGTTGGTTGGTTGTTTGGTTGTTGGTTGGTTGGTTGGTTGTTTGGTTGGTTAGTTGGTTGGTTGTTTGGTTGTTGGTTGGTTGGTTGGTTGGTTGGTTGGTTGGTATCTGGTTGTTTGGTTGGTTGGTTGGTTGGCTGGTTGGTTGGTTGTTTGGTTGTTTGGTTGGTATCTGGTTGTTTGGTTGGTCGGTTGGTTGTTGGTTGGTAGTTTGGTTGGTATCTGGTTGTTTGGTTGGTTGTTTGGTTGGTTGGTTGGTTGTTTGGTTGTTGGTTGGTTGCTTGGTTGTTTGTTGTTTTGTTGGTTCTTCCAAGGAAGAATGTCGTTGTAGGTTCATCGACTTCTGAAATGAAATTATATATATCTTGTTGCGTTCCCCAGGGTTGTTGAGAACAACCCCCGACTTCCTGTCCTCGGACAGTCTCGCCGTTCGCCTTCATCTCAGGTGCCTTACCCCGCCTGCATCCGCCTGGACGATCTAGGCGAGGATCTCAAACACACCTATTGATAACAGTCCTGTTTCTAAGCCCCACCCCTCTGACAGGATTTTCAAATTTTGGCTGTGGGTGGAGTCAGCCTCCAATGGTCACCCCAACTACGGGGCGGCTGTGGAGTAGTGGAAGGGCTGTTGACTCCTGATCGGAAGATTGTAGGTTCAATTCCCGCCTTGCCCGCCCATGTGTCAAAGTGTCTTTTGGCAAGGCACTGAACCCCACAGATTGCCTCTGGTGGAAGGATGGCACCAAGTATTTCCCTGTTTGGTGACCCTTTAAATACTCAGATGACAGAAACAGTGATTTCTACCCCAGAAAAAGAAAATTCCTTCTGTCAAACAGCATCTTGGTTTGTATCCTGGAGAAATCAATCGCACTTTATTTATTACTATCTGGTGTACACAATTGTATAGTTGTGGAGAATGTTGAAATCTAAAATGTTACGGAGACTTTATTATCAAAACAGTACTTGTGTGACCTGGCAGAAACAATCCAACATAGGTGGGAAAATTAAAAAAAAAGATCCCAGTTTTTTATAAAACTCAGGGATAAAACTCAGCAAATAATCAAGTCAGAGTGATTCTGGCTTTCAGCTCATCCCACATTAGCTTCATTGCTTTTCTTCTCTTTCTTTTTGCCCTCTGAGCTTCAAATTAACTCATATTCCCTGAGCTGCTGTGAAACATGACAACACAAGCTGCCCCTTCGCCCGCATGTGCCCTCGTCTCTGTCGCCCCCCCTCGCGGAGTCCCATCCTCCTTTACAAGGCTGCCCTCCACCTCTATCTGTCAGTCTGCAGCAGTTACCTCTGAAGGCGTGAGAATGTATATTTAGCACCAGCTGCGGGACAACAAGATCACTGCGCGAGAGGGAGGGAGCACGTAAAAATGTCGAAAAGTTTTCAGAGTTTTACTACAGGAGGATTGAAATAGAAAAAGAGTCAAAATTACAACTGCAGAAAACTCAAACACTCGACTATTTATGCTCCAAAATCGACATTTTTCAGCCAAAACTATCAGCTCTGTTTACGAACTTCAGCATGTATATGATGCTGCTGCACAGGCTTGTCCCAGACAAAATAAAAGCAACAAAAAAAAAAAAAACAGATCTGCTGTTTCTTTGAATGGCAGGATGAGCGCTGAGTGAAAAAAAAAAAAAAAAAAAATGACAGCCAATTCCAGGGAGTTAATTAGGGTTTGGATGAGTGAGTGTGGAGTGTTTGAGCGAGCAATGTGCTGCTCACAGATAAAGATGATTGGCTGTATTTATTATTGTCTTCAGTATCTCTGAGTACACCCCCACTCAAACATTTCCACAGCTACCTTCAGGTCATTGCATTGACTTACAACAAGGCCTATTAGTCCTCATAATATCAGTGGTTGTGCTGTAAACCGTCCACATAAAGTCGTGTTTCATTCTCCTGACGCCAACATTACGGTTTACAGATAAATAAACATCCTGGATTGCAGGAGTGTCAAACTCAATCGCACAAGAGGCCAAAATCAAAAATACACCTCAGTCTGCGGGCCTAGCAAGAATGCTATTTTTTTAAAACACAAAAACCTTACTTTTTAACGGTTTTTATCTGATAATGCTAGTGTGAATGCTGTTAGCTGAATTTGGCTGCTGAAGATGCTGAAATTGTTAGCTGAAATCACTGAAGTTAAAAAGCTAAAAGCCAGCTAAAATATTAGCTAAGTGCTAAATTAGCCTTAAAAAACAAAACAGAAAAAACTTAGGTTAGCCAAAACAGCTAGCATGTAGCTGTAAAAATTGCTAAGCTTCAAATTAACCTTAAAAACTGAAAAAAAGCTTAAATTAGCCAAAACAGTTAGCATGTAAATATTAGCTAAACTCCGAAACATCCTAAAAAACAACGTAAAAATCCTAAATTTGTCAAAAAAGCTAGCATTTAAATATTAGCTAAAGTCTAAAACAGTCTCAGTCTTAAATCTTAGTAAATATCAAATAACTAGCAGAATGCTATTTTGTAAAACACAAAAATCTTTACTTTTTAACATAATTATGAACTAGGTATTTAGTATTACGTCCGACAATGGTAGTGGGAATGCTGTAAGCTGAATTTGTCTGCTGAAGATGCTAGTGCTGATATTGAAAATGCTGAAATTGATAGCTGAAATCACTGAAGCTAATAGCTGGAAAAGGTGGCTAAAATATTAGCTAAATGCTAAATTAGCCTAAAAAGCTGAAAAAACCCCCACAAAATTAGCTGAGACAGCTAGCTTGTAAATATTAGGCTAACTCCAAAACAGCCTCGAAAAAATTATAAAGAAAAGCTTAAATTAGCCAAAACAGCTAGCATATAGTCAAAATATTAGCTAAACTCCAAAATAGCCTAAAAAAAATCTCAGTAAATGTCGAAATACTCCAAAAAGCTTGCAGAATTCCCATTTTTAAAACGTTAAAACCATAACTTTTTAACATAAATGTGAATAAAAAAGGCAGGAATATTATTCCAGAATAAATCAACTTAAATCTTAAATCATTTTTTCAATGTTTTACTCTCCAAAAAAATATTTTAATTTCGCTTTTATCTAATATTTTTGCTGACTATCAGCTTTAGCGTTTTTAGCGATTAGCACTACCGGCATTAATGCTAGTGTGAATACTGGAAGATATTATGTCAAAAAAGTTACGGTTTTAAAGTTTTAAAAATGTAGTTTTTATGTTTCATAAATGTTTATCCTGTTTTGGCCTTCACTTCTTTTTAATTCATTTAATGACCATCATTTATTATCTCTTTTTTAACGGCAACTTGTAAAACAGACTTTTACCAGCAGAATTATTTTTGGTTTAACCCACTGGAATCTGACTCTGACGCAGAAAACTCTCCAATCAAGTCACCCTTAGCATCAAGTGTTTCCGTCACTTCTCTTTCCTCGTCCTTCGAGGGCGTCTTTGTCTTTGTCATTCCGTCTATTCATTCACCAACCGTTCCTCTGAGCTTCAATCAATGAACACTAATGCTGCTATTATATTCCATGCTCTGAAATTAAGGTTACATTGATCAAAGAGCCTCAAGTTTAAACAGAGACAAGCGGCACGAGAGCCTGGAGGGAATTCTGATCTGAAAAGAGTCGCCCTGAACTGAAGTCTGTTTTTGGGGTTTACTGCAGTTCAGTTTGGAATTTTGACAATTTTCCCCAAAGCTTTGAAGAGTCGTTTTTTTATTCACTTCAAGCAGACAGAAGGTAAGAAATAGAATAAAACAATAAAATCTTAAATTCAACTTGTAAAAAGAAATGAATTTTGACTTGTCTTATGTTGTCTTATTTTGAATTAAAGGGGTCGCTCTAATAATTATTGTCTATAAAATGTATTTTTATCGGAATTTTGTAGCTTTTTCTGCCTCCAGCTGCAGTTCACATGAAACATCTGATAAACCGAATAGACTTTTGTGTTTCTAAACAAAACTTGTAAACAAAAACATGTGACTAAAGATCTGTTCAGCCATTGGTCAGGATTCATGGGGGCGGGGTTCGGCGGAGGCTGTTACTGAGTAGACGACGTTTCCATTCATCTGAACAAACTTCAATCATTTGCTGTGTTTTATAGTTGTTCCACTACACGTTTACATCCCATAATGCCTTGCTGTAGCTGTTGTTTTGGTCTAGTTCATGTATCTGTAACCTTTAATGCTAAAGAGCCAAATGATTCAGTTTCTTATGGACTGAAATCCAACAAGAGTTACAAAGTTCCAACCTAAAGGTTAGAAATATACACTTTATTTATGTTTTTGTGGCCATTAAGCCATTCATTTATAAAATATAGATTTAAAATAATCGCTACAGTTGAGTTTTTCTTTATTAAATTAACTTATTTTACTTTTGAAAGCAGCTCATACAAGTTCCTTTCAAAATAAAATACATCCTTGTAAAGGTCCTCTGGCTGCAGATGATTTACTTTCACTAAAAAGGCAAAAACGTTAATGTTAATGTTTTCTTCTTTTACTACTGAATATAACAAAACAACTTTGGTGTAAATTACAAATATTTTTTTAAGCTAAATGCAATAAGATGATGTTGTTCTAATAATAATCTGCATGATAGCAGATTAAACCTTTTACCATCATTTTCCGCAGTTTTGTTTAAAATCTCAGCATAAATAACAAAATGTAATTAATTAAAATTAATGAACTAATAATAATACTAATTAATAAAATAAATAAATAACACAAAACCATTTTGTATTTATTTATTTAAAGCCAAAAGAGCCACAATGGAGGGGGGATAAAGAGCTGCATGTGGCTTCAGACCCCTAACACAGTCTAGTTGTTCCACTCCGAGCATGGAGTCTATTCAGACGGAGGAAACGTTAGCAAACCAGAGCTCAGGAAACGCACCTGAAAAAATGAGTCAAAGAAGGTTCTTGGTCCCGGAACAAGGTCCAATCGGATGTATTTAGTTCTGGATTATTGGGGAAAACAAACTCTGGTTCACTTTAACCAAACTAAATGTATCCAGACTTAATAAACCCTGAAAACTTGTTAAGCTACATCTTTACTTTTCTTTATTTTGAATGTTTTTGATGAATTTTCAAAATAAATGATTAATCACTTCGACCTTTACCTTCTTTAGTCTTCAATTCTTCAATATTTTGAATCCCTCCATCTTTAAATTCTCTGCTATCTGTTGAGGATGAGGTGACCTGGATTTGCTCCACCCACTACCACAGCCCTGGACAAGATTAATTAGGTTCAGAAAATAGTTGCATGGGGGTTGGAGATTATTACTGCAAATCTGGAGACTTTATCTTTTCCTTCATAGCTGGAGACAGTCAGGGAAATTTTACTGGAAACAATAAGACTCCAGAGTCAAAATCGTATTTTTTTAGTGTATACTTGCAACATTTTTGATTTATTACCTTTAAATACTCTTTGAAACCCAACAAACAACCTCATGGAATGGATCGTTCCTGCTTTTTTATTTAAAAGCGAGACGTTTCACTTTGTCTGTTCGTTATGTAACTCTTCCCTGAAACTTTGGTGAAAGCAAAATCCTGTCGTTGGTTTTTTTTTATTATTCTCAGTCAGTCAGTCAGTGCTGCACCCTTCATCTGCTCCCTGTGTTTCTCCTGTAGCCCCCCGGGGGCGGGGCAAAGAAGGCCTGGTCAACCTTGAAGAAGATGATGCAGAGCATGGACGAATAGTCAAAAATACTCAGCGTTAGTGAGATGACAGCGTGCGGCGGTGACATCAGATTCAGGAGTAGAAATGTGTTTAGGATCTCTTATTTTATTAAAAAATAATGTAGAAAAAAATGAATAATTTAATCCCTGACTGTAATGTATCTGAAATTAGCTTATTGCTTAATTAGTTTATTGGATGTTACTTATTTAGGTATTATTATTGTTGTTGTGGTGTTTTTTGTTTATTTATCTATTTTTTTCCTTACTTGTTTATTTTTGTTGCTCCTTGCCAGCCAGTTGACATAATATTATTAAAGACAAAACAATAAATTCAATTCTTCTTCAAGTCTTCTTCTTTCTGTCCCTTTTTTTTTTTTTTATTTTTTTTATTTATTTTTTTTATCTATTATTATTATTATTTTTTGAAAGTCTTTGTGTTCTTTCTTTCATTCATTTTTTTTGTGTTCTATGAAAATGAAATAAAAATAAATTAAACGAAAACAGTAATGAGCGATTTATTCTATTTAATCAAAAGACAAAAATGCTGCTCCAACATTATTTTGTGTTTGATTCTCTCGTGAGAGTCTGAATGAACTGGGTCACGCTGTTTTCTTCTGAAAGGATCGTGAAGTGTCTCCAGGCAAAAGCAATCGATGCTCTTTTCAGCATTCCACCAGCGTTTTCCTTGAAGAAGTTGCAGCTCAAATGTTCGTATCTGGGTTGGTTGACCACAGAGTCGAGGTTAAAGACTTTTTTTCATTTTTTACTATCATACTGTCCTGGCTTTTGGAAAACATACCCATTTTTATTATTACTTTTTAAAACTTGTTTCTAATAAATGTTATTTCCAGCAGACTCTAAAATCTAGTTTGCGCCTGTCCGGTTAACTGTGACCTCCACCTCCCGTTTCTGCTTGTTAAACAAGGTTACAAGAGCAATGGTGATTCCTTGAAAAGTTGCAGCTCTGGATCCCGGTCCAATACTCTTTATTTAAGTGTTAAGTACATCCCACGGCCTTGACACCCAGAAAAAAAGCACATCTCTTACATACTTAAAAACTGAAACTGGCTTACACCTATTTTTCACCCTTGAAACTCCAAGAATGGAAGAAAAAATATTATATTATTAATGGCTCGATGTTCTCTTGCGCTTATTTCTAACTTGAAAAATTATGACAATTTATATTTTTATGGAGGGTAAAATATTGAAAGTTATTTAAGGTTTAAGTCGATTTATTCTGGAATAATATTCCTGCCTTTTTATAATTCACATTACTAAAAATTTACGGTTTTAACGTTTTAAGAAAGGGCATTCTGACTATTTTGGCATTTACTAAGATTTTTTTAGGCTATTTTGGAGTTTAGCTAATATTTCAGCTACATGCTAGCTGTTTTGGCTAATTTTGGCATTTTTCAGTTTTTTAGGATATTCTAAATTGTAGCTATTTTTTTCAGCTTCATGCTAATTTGACTAATTTAGGGTTTTCTTTTGAAGTTTTTTAGGTTGTTTTGGAGTTTAGCTTATATTTCAGCTACATGCTAGCTGTTTTGGCTAATTTAGGCTTTTCTTTTCACATTTTTTAGGCTATTTGGAGTTAGTCTAATAGTTACAGCTAGCTGTTTTGGCTAATTTAGGCTTTTATTTTCACATTTTTTAGGCTATTTTGGAGTTAGTCTAATAGTTACAGCTAGCTGTTTTGGCTAATTTGGGCATTTTTTATTTTTTTCGATACTCTAAATTTTAGCTATTTTTTTCAGCTTCATGCTAATTTGACTAATTTAGGGTTTTCTTTTCAGGTTTTTTTGGCTGTTTTGGAGTTTAGCTAATATTTCAGCTACATGCTAGCTGTTTTGGCTAATTTAGGCTTTTCTTTTCACATTTTTAGGCTATTTTGGAGTTAAGCTAATAGTTACAGCTAGCTGTTTTGGCTAATTTGGACATTTTTTTTTTTTTTTCGATACTCTGAATTTTAGCTATTTTTTTCAGCTTCATGCTAATTTGACTAATTTAGGGTTTTCTTTTGAAGTTTTTTAGGCTGTTTTGGAGTTAAGCCAATATTTAAACACTAACTGTTTTGGCTAATTTAGGCTTTTTTCTGTTTTTAGGATATTCTGAAGTTTTGCTAGTTTTTCAGCTACATGTTAGCGGTTTTGGCTAATTTAGGCTTTTCTTTTTAAATTTTTTTGGGCTATTTTGGAGTTAGGCTAATAGTTACAGCTAGCTGTTTTGGAAATTTAGACATTTTTAATTTTTTGGATACTCTGAATTTTAGCCATTTTTTCAGCTATATGCTAATTTGACTAATTTAGGGTTTTCTTTAGAAGTTCTCTGGGCTGTTTTGGAGTTTAGCTTATATTTCAGCTACACGCTAGCTGTTTTGACTAATTTAAGATTAGCCTTTAAGTTTTTTTTGGCAGTTTTGGTGTTAGGCCAATCTTTAAACACTAACTGTTTTGGCTAATTTAGGCTTGTTTCTGTTTTTTAGGATATTCTGAAGTTTGGCTATTTTTTCAGCTACATGTTAGCGGTTTTGGCTAACACTAAGTTTTTTAGTTTCTTAGGTTAATTTGGCATTTAGCTAATATTTTAACTGGCTACCAGCTTCATCATTTTCAGCTATTAATTTCAGCATTTTTAGCTATTGTTTTCAACATCTTCAGCTATCAGCACTAGCATCTTCAGCGGCCAAATTCAGCTTACAGCATTCACACTAGAATTATCTAGGTCAGGGCTGCTCATTCCTGGTCCTCAAGATCTACCAACCTGCCTGTTTTCCAGCTCTCCATGTACTGTTTGCTGCTGATTACCTGGACCAGGTGTGTTCTTTCAATCAGATTGTGGAGACATCTGACTGAGCCAATCAACAGCTGGCAGGGCTTGGAGATCTGGAAAACAGTCAGGGTGGTAGATCTCGAGGACTAGGAATGAGCAGCCCTGATCTAGGTAATGCTATCTGCTTTATGTTAAAAAGTTATGGTTTTAAAGTTTTTAAAAATGTACCTTTAAAGTGTTTAATAAATGTTTATCCTGTTCGGCCCGCGACCTAAGGTGTGTTTTTGGCCCTTTGTGCGATTGAGTTTGACACTCCTTTGAATATAAGAGTAAAAAATGCTGAGTGTATATTTAAAATGTTGGCAATTTACTGCGAAATCTATTAAAACCCCAAGCAAGCGGCCAGAGCTGGGAACCTACTGAAAGACAACCTCGGTGGTGAATACTAACACTCTGTGACACATCTAAAGGTTAAGCCTGGTGAGTCGACCCAAAGGAAGAGCCACACTAGCCCACCAAATTTGGCTTCTGCAGCGAGTAAACATGGTTAGTGAGGGCTCAAATACACAAAACGATCACGCACTCATACGGACAAATATGCCATGGAACCAAACTAAATCCAAGAAAAGGAAAAAACAGAAAACAACAAACGAGGAAAATTAAAATCAGCTAAAAGCATCATTAAAAAAAAAACAGAATAAATGGACTAAATGTACAAAAGGAGAAAAGTTTATAGAGATCAGAGCAGCTGGCTGCAGGTTTGCAGTTCTAGTCATGCTATACCCAGACAGATGCAGCAGCTCGAGCGCAGAACGTGAGAGGCAAGAAACGAGGTGTGTAACAGCTCGAAAGCATCAGATCTGACCTCAGAGTTCACACAAAAGCAGGGAGATGATACGACTGGATCATATACACACCTCTGCTGGATCTGGACTGAACACAGGGATATTATTAATGGTTTTAGGGTGAGAGTATACAGTCGAGTGTTTTTATGAATCAAAGGATAATGAGGACGTATTCACAGAAAAACAGTCCACCAAGTTCTGTCAAACTGTTGAGATTTGCACGGACTCTTAAATAAAATGTATTGAACGGAATAGAAGAACTTAGATCTTAGACCTCTGAAGACTCATTGATCCGCCCAATCTTCCAATTGCCTCGGCCATTCGGTGGTGCAGAACTCTTTACACGGTTATTCAGCGCTGGAAAAAACTCACAATGGAGCAGTTCAACTGAGGACATCGCACTGGGGCTTCTGGTAGCTTGGTAAAGTGGAGTTTGGAACTTTCTTTAGCTTAGTGGGTAGAAGCGTGGAGAAAATTGAAGTGCGTTGTTACTGTGGCCTCTTTAATTCTCGTGTCCTACCATTGAACCCAACAATAAATATTTAAATTTATTATTTCAAAAATACTACTCCAGCAATCACCAAGCATGTTGGAGGGGTTATATTTGCGTCAGCTTTAGACTACAGACACGTATGCTAAAATTCCACCACACAGCGACATACGTGCAACTTTTTCAGCATTTTGAGGAAAAATCCAAACTTAATGGCGACCAGATGTTTTTTGGCCGCCCAGGCACATTTTGAGGTCACGCAGTGGGGGTCCGGGGACAGGCAGGTGGCAGTTCGGCTCGTTTCCTCTGAGCAGTACGGTCCGCTAATTTGAGCTTTTCCATTGTAAAATGGACCCAATAAGCCACAAACGGCTCTTTCATCCCTCCGTTCTGGCTCTTTAGAGTTGAGGAGAAATCCAAACTTGAATATATAATGAGTAAATAGTTTGTTTGTTTTTTCTTAGTTTTGATTTTTTAACATGTCAGACAACTGATTAGAATTATGGTAAATCTTTACTGTCAAAGTGGTTTATTCTTAGAATGCTATAATTTGGAATAGTTTTGGGAAAACTGGATTCTACACCAACAAATTGTCTTTATTTAATCGTAAAAAAAGAAAGAATGAAGGTCGTTATGATTAAAAGGTTACATGTTTGACTTCCTTGTAAATCAGCTGCAGCAGGAGCATCTTATCTGACACGGGGAGTATTTTATTTTGAAAAGACTTACTGTCCAAAGTAAAATAAGGACGATTTGTATTACATATATAAGGAAATATGACCCTGCTATATTTTAATTTTATATATATATATATATATATATATATATATATATATATTTAAAAGCTCAATTAAATTAAATCAATTAAAAATGTAGAACAAAGTGACTTAATGATCACAAAAACCTAATTTGCATATTTTTATGCGGTAAAATTGGACTTTGCGGCTCTTGCTGGGTTTAGGACCAAATGGCTCTTTTAGCATTAAAGGTTGCACAGCATCGAACCGGACCTCTCAGGTGGGGGCTCCGCCAGTTGTAGATCCATAGAAAACTGGAACGGAATGGTAAGTAGCGACACGCTAGCAGCCAACAACATGCATGTGCTGTGAAAACAAACCGCTCAGTGGAAGAGAGGCACTTGGTCTAAAAACCGCTGGGTGAGCAAAAGGAATGGGTGCACCAAAGACCAATTCTCGAAATATCTTTATTTATTCTTTTAGGATTTTTTTTCTATTAAATTTCCAAATTTTTCAGCTATTTTCAAGCCTGTTTTTATTTTCCATTTTGTTACATAAACAACAGTTAAAAATACAAAATAACTACTGAACTACACTGTAAAAAGTAAGAAACCCTCTACTCAATAAATTATGGCAACAAAGTGACAATTAATAATATTAAGTAAATTCAACAAGTCCAAAAAATAAACTAGTTTTTCTAAATGAATTGTTAATAATAATAATAATAATAAACATAAGTAATATATACTAAGAATAAGAAAATGTTTAGTTAGAAGGACCAAAAAATGGCTGATGTTGGTCTGGACAGTATTAACTATCATGTTGTAATTTAAGTTGGTTTAGCTAAAAAAAATTCTTATAATAAGTATGTTTATTATTTCAAACTTAAACAATTATTTTAGTAAAAGCAATTATTTTTTGGACTTAATTAATATTATTAAATGTCACTTTGTTGCTACAGTTTTATTGAGTAGAGGGAGTTCTTACTTTTTACAGTGTATTTTTTGTGTACTAATACTTTTATCGGGTTTATTAAATTACCCACCAAAAGTGATGGTGTAACTTTGGGTTCTGGGGTTAAACTTTCATACTAAACACAGACTTTACAGAGAATCCTCTCCTGTTAAACTCCTTTTTTTTTTTCTTTGCTTTGAAAATGTCTTTCAATTTTTCTTTTCTTCCATATCACAGAATCTGACAGCAGTGGATGGTCTATGTGAAGCTTTCACATGGGTGTCATAGATGTTTGCCTTTGGCCATTCGGTCTCCGTCTGACTTTCTGTCTGGCTGCAGAGATGATACTGAACCACGGGCCGTCCTGCCCCCCTTTGAGGTTCAGCGAAACTGTTCAAAGCTTGAATCGTCCGTGGTGGCATCTTGACCGTCTTTAGCATTAACTGAAGACCTTCGACATGTGGTCATGCTGTATACTTCTCAGAATGCATTTATCCTAGCAAACTCCAGCAACTACTTCAAGTAACAAATAAGAGTTTGACATCTAACTTCTCAAAGGTTTGCAATCAACTTTTCCAACCTTTTCCTCTCTATAAGTGTGTATTTGCATCAAAATAACCCTTCCGTGAGGCTTTAGCATTAAAACTTGAGCTTTCTAAACTTTGGATGGTCTGAAAATGGTTTAAGGTTTTAGGTCAGGAAGTGAAAGCTGTTATGCTTTAGTGTGATACATCTATAAATCTTTATTTTGCTAGAATTCTTTTTTTTTTTTTTTGTATTTTTATTATTTCTTAGTAACCTGTACAGTATGTACCCTGGATGGATGAAATACCTCATGTTGCTAATTTAGTGATTTTATATCATTGGCCAGTTTTAAGTTATTTTAAGCTGTGATTATTTGTGCAGCTGCCACTGTCAAATTAGAAAATAAACTTCATTTTAAGCTCAAGAAGAAGCTAAAACTTCTAAAAATTGATGTTCTGTCGTGTTCTAGCAGTCTCAAAGTACTAAATGAACGATTATGGTACCAAACTACAAGACGGCATCGCTTACGACCCATTTTTTTAAGCTCTACTTTCTAAAGGCGGCCTGTCTGTAAGCGATAGGGCTGAGCGATACAGAGCCTTTGGATTTCGATTCGACACCTTTCCGAATCGCCGATATTGGTACCAATATCGATATTTTTCGTTAATAGATAGATAGATAGATAGATAGATAGAGATAGATAGATAGATAATAGATAGATAGATAGAAAGAAGAAGAAGCTAGATATTACTGTGCTAGCAGTCTCAAAGTACAATGAACGATTGCAGCAACCGTTCCAGTGCAAGAAGTAGCATAAAAATACAAGACATATATAAACATACGATACAAGTTTTAAAAAAAATATGTAGAAAAATATATACAATGATGAACCAGGTAAGTATATATTGTCCATCATAGTATCAGACTATGTGCAGTTATGTGCAAAAAGAGCGAGGAATTTAAATAACCGGATTTACATATGTATATGTACATAGCAGTATATAAATATATGAACATATAAGACATATTAATGCGGTGGATGTAACATAAACCTCAAAATCTCAATTGTTTTTAATAGGGCTGGGTATCGATAATAACTTTCATAATCGATTCGATTTGTTTCGATTCTTCAATTCAATTTTGAGTTTACACATTTATACTCTTTTGGTTTTAAATGCATTAATAATCAACTATATGTTTTGAATATATTTATATTAATCTGATCCAGTTCACATACTGTAAATTGTATCAGTGAAATAATGAGATTATTAATATCATCCAGTGTTTCTTGGATTCTCTAAAGGAGAAGTTCTAACAAAAATGTTCATTTCATTAACATTCTAAACATTGTTCTGCCTCTCCTAGAGGGCGTTTCAGTTTGGCCACTAGGTGGCGATCACGCTGTAGTATCACACCTTATTCCAGAAGAAAAAGGCAATATAAGTGAAAAAAAACAATGTTATAGACTAAAAATAGTTTAAAAAATATTTAATTAAAAGAGATTTAAAGATGTTGATTTCGTCAGAATGTATGTTTAGGTCGAATCAGTGTTAGCATTAGCCGTCCTATGGGAAAATCCATTAAATGTTAGCATCAAGCTAGCTTTATGTGCTAAATGTATTTATATTTTATGAATCGATTATTGATTTGTTAAGCTTAAATCAATTCAGATCGATTTTTTTAATCATTTTTAAGGTTTTTTTTGTAAGTTTCACTTTTTTTTAATTAATTAATTAACATTAAAAAATTAGGACAATATTTTCAGCTATATTGAAAACTGTTTAGTAAAACAAAAACTTCTCGAACTTCAATAAAATGTGAAGAAGTGAGTGCAAAATATTCTACGAACCAAAAGAAACAAATCGCTATGATACAAAAAAAAAAATCTAATTGTTTAATTATTAAAAAAATAACTGGTAGGCATAGAAATAACTTATTTAAATACAATAATAAAAACAGGTGGAAAGTAACTTGTCAAAAGCAACTCATCCTTTAAATAGAGTCGAGTCAATATTTTGGTTTAATCCCCCCAGCTCTGATAAACGTTATCTGGACCGTCGGCCAATAGAAATAGTCAAAAAATTCCAGCAACAACAGAGACTGAAGCAGAGACAGCTGCACACGGAAGCACCCATTTAGAAAATAAATGGAATTTTCTGAGAATCCGTCATATTCACCGTGATGATAAATCCTGTTCTGAGGTCCTGATGTACCAGCATACCATGAAAAACATGACTAATAGAGACGAACACGTCAAAGCTGCCGCAAGGTTGAACTGAAGCTCCAAAAGCTGAAATAGAGAAAGACAAACCAGAAAACGACAACTTTAATGGAGGGCTCACAGGAAAGACACCAAATCGAATGTCAAAACAAAAGCAAATCATCTAGTTTCTCCTCCAAAATGAGCTCAATTTGTAGGCTTTGTGGTGATAGAGGTCTGATATCAGCAGCAGAGCAGTTCTCCAGGAGTTTTCACCCTATAGGGTTTAGTCATCTTTGAAGGCAGCGGAAATAAAGCAGCTCCAGCTCCAGAATCCAGGATACGAACCCAACATCCAGGAGAGTCTGCTGGCTACAAAGCTTTAGCTTGTGCTAAAAGAAATGATCAATTTCAGATGATAAACTTGATCTTCATATTGACTGTCCAGGGAAAGTTTGTCTTTAAAATAAATTAAATGTTTAAAAAGATGTCCAGACTTTTCTCTAATGGCCACAACTCTTGAAGAATTCCAAGTCAAGGAGGGAAATATATAGTTGAGCGATACGATACATATTCTAATACGTGTCTCACGATACAAAACGTATCGCGATTTATCCCAAAACTGTACCAATTTTTTTTAGAATATGACAAAAAAATTCTACCTGAATATTAATTCACCATATTAATGATGAGATTAACAGATGGCCACAAAGTGAGCGCCGCCACCCAGGGCCCGACTGAGCTAGCAGGGTCGCTCGTTCCGTAGCAGAGCCAGGTGGGGCCACCACAAAAACTGCGGACAAACCCTTTCAGGGTTTCCCACATTTTCTGCCCATTCTTAACCCAAATGGCCTTGGGTGGCTGGGCACTCAGAGAAATACTGGCCCTCCGGATGTCGGTGTGTGGACACAATCGCGGGACAGCTGTGAGCTCCAAAAAAAGTGTCTTTAATAACATAAAATCCAAAACTAAGGAAGAGCGCAAGGCGGAAAAAACAGGATCAGTCACTAAAGTCAAAGTCCATAAACCAACCAAGGTTAAACTCAAAAAATCCTTAAGAACAGCACACAAAACCGGAGACAAGATCAAGTGCATGAGGTGACAAGACAAACCTGCAAGGAAGTGAGGGGAGGAACCCATTATATAGAGAAAGGGGAGTGAAAAAAACAAAATGACACAGGTGTAACCCGTCAGTGAGGAATGGCAATCAGCCCAGGTCAAACACATGACACCGGGGTTTCCTGGAGAGCCCGTCCAACTTGTGGGACGTACTGTCAGGGATGGTGGTGGAGGACCCAAAGGAGACCAGACTTTGTGGCAGAAACATAAACGTTTACTAACTCAACTTAAACAGGACAAAACCAGGAGACCAGACCAGTGACGTGACAGAACATAAATGACCAGATGACCTCACAATGAGAACCTGAAAACCAGACACTTAAATACACTGAGGATGATTAACTCAATGAAAACAGATGTGGACGATTAACCTGCATGTAGTGAGACTGACGGGGAAAACAGAACATGACAAAACCTAAGCACTGAAACATGACAGTAGACCAGGGGGGACCCTCCTCCAGAGCCGTTTATGTTTCTGCCACCAAGTCTGGTCTCCTGCATTTGGGTCCTCCACCACCATCCCTGACACGTTCCTCACAGGCATTCACCTGGCTCCTTGTTACTTGGACGTCACCTGGAAACTATGTGATTTATCTTAAATAAGAATTCCCCCCAAAAAATGTTGGTTGTTCCAATTTCTAAACTGAGAATTCTCAGATATTGTCCCTTTTCATAAGAGAAAAAATTGATTTGCCGATATATAGCGATATTTCGTTTAGCAATAATTGTACCGATTTAAAATTCTGACAAGACATTTTGAATTAATTATTTGTGAGCATCTTACCTTCAGCGACTTACTTTTGTTTTCTACCTAAACCCCTGGGAAAAGTGAAAAATTGTTCTGGAACAGTCTAGGAATATATCGCGATATGTATTGCATCGTGAGACATGTATCGAGATCCGTATCGCATCGCCGGGCTCTAGACAACCAAACCTTTCGGGTACTAGAGACGTTGCTCCACAGCTCGACAAGTGTGTAGAAATAAGAAGTTATTTTCCAGGAAAACATCTACCTGATGCGCTAGAAAGAAAATAAACAATCATCTGCTAGATTTACTACTACTTTTTCTGTCACAATGCAAATGGAAAATGAAAAAGTACCATGTCGAGAAATGCTAGCAGCTTCAAGTCTTGAAGAAAGTTTTCAAAGAGATTCTGATTCTTCCTCTGAGCTCCTAAATGAATCACATTCTACTTGATTGGCTCTTAACTTGTTTGTCCAAACGGACGTCGATCTCGTCCACTCCACCAAAAACACGTCATATCATCAAAATTACCTTTGCTTTTCTTTTCAGGCTTGCCAACCGCTCATTTTCACCTCCGTCTCTGTTCTCTTTTCATCTTTGCTCACTCAGTATTTATCTCACATTCTGCTTTTCTTTAGTGACATTAATTGCACTGAGGGGCAAATGATAGCCCTCATTGATTCAGCGTCATGGCAGGTGTGTTCAGAAAATGCACGGCCTGATGAAGTGTCTACTTCACACTGCTCCGCAATTCATTACCAGTTTCTGTCACAGCTCTTAGGCCAGTATCTCACTCCCTAAAAGCCAAGATATTTCACTAGGAGAAACAGGACTGTGTCAATGATGCATGCTTTGTGTGTCTGTCAGCCTTTCTAGCAGTTTTTGTTAGTTTGTCAACTTTCTCTGAAACTTTTGGTCACTAAGTGATATTATTTATTTGAACGAGACAGTTTTATTTTCAAAAATCAAGATAACGCAACTCAAAGACCAACTCCGACTGGTGTTTTTTACATGTTCTTGCACCATTTTTCAGACGATGGAGAACTTATGTTAAGAATATTAAGCTTATAATTGCATCGTTGAGTATTTTAGGTGATTTAGAAGAAATACAGTTTGAAATACATCATAGAAAATATGCCACAAGCTCCACTCCATTCTGATGAATCCACACTGAAAAAGTCAAACATTTGATCAATTAACAAAAGGTGGTGGTGGTTGGGAGGTGTAGTACCGGGTTATTATTAGGGTACTGGTACTGGGACGCAGACCGGACTCATACCTTCATCTGGTACCCGGTACTGGGACATGGACCAGACAAGTACCCTCAATGAGTGCCTGCCCTTTCCCCCCTGGATTAGCATCCCTCCCAGGGGGGGGGGTCTTCTAATCCTGACCTGGTCCAGAACCCAAGGGGGGATGGGCCCTAAACTTAACCCCTCCCTCCTGTGGACCCAAGTTTATAATAATTATTATAGGATAGGCCCCCCCACTGTTTGGATTATAAATACTTATCTTCCTGGGACGGGGGTGCTTCTGGGCTCCTGCTCCTGGGGGGGGCTGTATGGAGTGTGCACTGACCCCGCCCTCTGATAGAGGGTAGGGTCCGAACGCCTGTTCTCCTAACCCAATACTGGAATGTAGATCGCACTAGTTTCCTGATCTGGTACCCGATACAGGGACACAGACCGGACTAATACCCTAAACCGTTACTGAAATGTAGAGCGAAGTAGTACCTTAATCTGGTACCCGGTACTGGGACACAGACCGGACTAATACCCTAAACCGGTACTGGAATGCAGACTGGAGTAGTACCTTAATCTGGTACCCAGTACTGGGACGCAGACCAGACAAGTACCCTAACTCAATACTGGAACATAGACCGGACTACTATCCTGATCTTGTACCCGATACTAGGACGCAGACCAGACCAGACCAGTACCCTAAACTAGTACTGAAATGCAGACTGGACTAGTACCATAATCTGGTACCCAGTACTGGGAGGCGGACCAGACAAGTACCCTAACTCAATACTGGAACGTAGACCGGACTACTATCCTGATCTGGTACCCGATACTAGGACGCAGACCAGACCAGTACCCTAAACTAGTACTGAAATGCAGACTGGACTAGTACCTTAATCTGGTACTGAAATGCAGACTGGACTAGTACCTTAATCTGGTACCCGATACAGGGGCACAGATCGGACTAATACCCTAAACCGGTACTGGAATGTAGAGCGAAGTAGTACCTTAATCTGGTACCCGATACTGGGACACAGACCGGACTAATACCCTAAACCGGTACTGGAATGCAGACTGGAGTAGTACCTTAATCTGGTACCCAGTACTGGGACGCGGACCAGACAAGTATCCTAACTCAATACTGGAACGTAGACCGGACTACTATCCTGATCTGGTACTCGATACTAGGATGCAGACTGGACTAGTACCTTAATCTGGTACTGAAATGCAGACTGGACTAGTACCTTAATCTGGTACCCGATACAGGGGCACAGACCGGACTAATACCCTAAACCTGTACAGGGACGCAGGCTGGACTAGTACCCTAACCTGTTGGGGACCTGACAGCAGCACGTTTAAAAGCAATGAGTTTGGGACAGCCAAAACGTCAAAAAGTGACACGGAGGAGGTCCAAACCATACGTCCATATGTGACGAGTTTGGAGGGAGAATGTCTGGATAGCTCCAACATTACTGGTTAATTTTGTTGCACCGGTGATGTTACAGGTCAGTGGTGATAGGGTCTGCAAGTCAGCTGGTGAGCATAATTATGAATGATGGGAAGGGCGGGCGGAATTGTCGACAGTCCCTTCCACCATGAATACAAACTACTGCCACTTTGCAAGAAACTACCTCTTAGAAAAACATCACAGACTTTTTTTTTGTTTTAGATAAAAAAAGGGCACAATCATAAGGAAAAGAGCAAAAAGATCAACAACATAGAAGAATGAAACTCCAAGACTGGACAAAGCAAGAAAAAAAGACCAAGAATGAGACACATAATGAAGCCAAACGGTCTGCATCTCAAAGGTATGCTTTATCACTTTAAATTAGGCAGGACTCTGAGTGTTTCCCCCCTCAGGTCTTAAATCAAAGTCCCCGTCCATCCCAAAGGAAAACAGTCATTAAAAGCTGCTCCCACGTTTGACTGCACCTGTCTGCATAACACTGAAACCCGGTTCACTCAGCAGAAGACGTTTAAATCCAGGTAAAGGTTTAGTCAACCGAGTTAAAGACGAATGTATGAAAACCAGTTTAGATTTTTCTGTTCCTGAACGTGTAAGATGGCAAAAAGGCGTTTTTAAAGCCTTTCATTGGCAATTCCTTTAAAAAAGCTGCGTGTATCATGTCTTGTTATCTATCACCTTCAACTGCATAAGAGACACAATCCCAGAAATCAAAGCCCCTCTCTTGTGGGAGCAAAGAAGGATGTTTCCCTCCATCTCCTCCTTTTTCTGACATTTTAATAGCTGAATGAGTTGCTAGATAAAACTCTGACATTTTAAAGCTATCTTCCACCTTTTCTTCCCATTTTACATGCAATTTCATACTCAAGACCACCTTTAACACTGTAGTCAGTTCAAAATAAATGGATGAAACCATTTTGTTCTGCAGGAGAAAATTATGTTTATTACACAGGATGCAGCACTATGGGGGAATTAATTGAATCAGCATTTTTTTTTTCCTGCAGCTTTAATTGTAATGGAAAATTCCACAAAACAAATAAAGCAGGATGCAGATAATGTCTTGAGGGCTCATAGAGGAAGAGACTTGTAGCTAATTTCATGCTTTTTGTTTGACTCTCATGCATGGATTACTTCCAGTTCAGGACACATCCTGCGATCCTGCAGCACCTTCGCTGCCTGAACCGCAAGCTTGAGTCGCGGAAATCCATTTTAAGGTTTATTTTCATACAATCCTAATTTAGAGAGCCCAATAAAATCAAGCGGGAGACAGTAGTGGCAGTTCCATTTGGGTTTCCTACCCTTGACTGCCTCTGAGATGTAAATGAGTATCCGCCCCCACTGTCCAATCTGCCTTTACTGGTCTTGCCCTATTTGTAATTTAATACCTTTGACATAAATATGAAAAAAGGGGAAGATAAAATTCAAAATAAATGAACTCTCTTGCCGGTGCAGGAGAGAAGAACTGACCTTCATGGTAAACGGGAGAGAAAATGGAAGAAGCAACAGACTTGAAGTTCATTTATATTAAATACTTCCTTATTTATTTCAACTATTAAGAACCTGATGGACACAAACAAGGACAACTTGATTCCTTTTTCTGTTTTTTTTTTCAGCTTTGCTCACAGACACTCGTTCTTTAATGCGTTTTTCAGGATTCTGTCCTCCTGATAATCTTCACCCACACGTCTGCATCAAATCTTCAACTTACTCTGCCCTCCTCTCTATGTTAGATAGTCTAATACGACGGAACAACTTTGGTTCAATCCTCTCATTTCGTCAATTAATTCCAGAGAGAAAAACTATTTGTCAAAAGAATCCGAAAAAGTTAAATACACATGAAACCTTTTGGTTTTAGTCATAATTACGCTTATATGGTGGATACAGGCTGTAGTAGCCATGAGTCAACCTTTTGTTTGTGTGAAAAATGAATGAATATTATTTTGATTTATTATAGTATTGTTTGTCGCCATATTGAGCAGGTGTCACCTGGTGCATCACATGGTTGTGGGTGGAGACATTTTTTGTTGTTATAGCTCACCTGTTGATTTCACACCTGTAAGGTAGAAGGGAGAGGGTGAGCCGGGAATGCCGATGGTCGGACGAATGCTTCTTGGCACCCACTGGTGATTGTTAAAAAAACGCTCTTGGAGTTAAGAAAAAAAATAAAAGGCTCAAGTGAAGAGGACGCTGGATAAGGAGCTACTTCACACTGGAACTTTTCTGACCATCAACTTGACTTTGCTTTGGACTGAGAGACTTGGTTCTAGGGCTGCCACAAACGATTATTTTAATAGTCGACTAATCACCGATTATTTTTTCCGATTAGTCGACTAATCGGGTCATGGCCAAAGTGGATGTAAAGATGATGAAGTTGATAACCAGCTAAAATATTAGTTAAATGCCAAATTTACAAAAAAATAAAAAGAGCCAAAGTTAGCCTAAATAGCTAGCATGCTGCTGAAATATTAGCTAAATTCCAAATTAGCCTTAAAAAAACAGAAAAATCCTATATTAGCCAAAACAGCTAGCACATAGCTGAAATATAAGCTAAACTCAAAAATTGCCTAAAAAAACTTAAAAAAGCTTAAGTTAACCAAAATAGCTAGCATGCTGCTGAAATATTAGCTAAACTCCAAATTAGCCTTAAAAAAACGGAAAAATCCTATATTAGCCAAAACAGCTAGCATATAGCTGAAATATAAGTTAAACTCAAAAGTTGCCTAAAAAACGTAAAAAAGCTAAAGTTAGCCGAAATAGCTAGCATGCTGCTGAAATATTAGCTAAATTCCAAATTAGCCTTAAAAAAACAGAAAAGTCCTATATTAGCCAAAACAGCTAGCACATAGCTGAAATATAAGC
Source organism: Oryzias javanicus (assembly GCA_003999625.1). NCBI lineage: Eukaryota > Metazoa > Chordata > Actinopteri > Beloniformes > Adrianichthyidae > Oryzias > Oryzias javanicus. The sequence goes on along the minus strand of CM012460.1, from coordinate 4,228,673 downwards.
TAAACTCAAAAATTGGCTAAAAAAACTTAAAAAAGCTTAAGTTAACCAAAATAGCTAGCATGCTGCTGAAATATTAGCTAAACTCCAAATTAGCCTTAAAAAATTTTAAAAATACTATATTAGCCAAAACAGCTAGCATATAGCTGAAATATAAGTTAAACTCAAAAGTTGCCTAAAAAACGTAAAAAAGCTAAAGTTAGCCGAAATAGCTAGCATGCTGCTGAAATATTAGCTAAATTCCAAAATAGCCTAAAAAACCTTAATAAATGCCAAAATATTCCAAAAAGCTAGCAGAAGGCTATTATAACTTTCAACTTTACTACAATCTGACTTCATACAATATAAAGTAACGACTAATCGACTATTAAATTAGTTGTCGATTATTTTAATATTTGATTAGTCGTCGATTAGTCGACTAATCGTGGCAGCCCTACTTGGTTCAGACATAATGATGGTCAAATCAACTCCATGAAGAACCTTTGACTGCATTGACTTGTGACTTTTTGAAGAAAAGAAAGATGGACATAAATTATGAACTGCAGAGGCTGGATTCTTGAGGATTCATGTCTCCTATTAATGTGAATGTCTGTAATTGTTACGTATATTACCTTAATAATTATGGGGCTGGTGTGTAGCAGTCATGAATCAACCTTTTGTTTGTGTAAAAAATGAATGAATATTATTTTGATTTATTATAGTGTTGTTTGCCGCCATATTGAGCAGGTGTCACCTGGTGCATCACATGGTTGTGGGCGGAGACATTTTTTGTTGTTATAGCTCACCTGTTTATTTCACACCTGTAAGGTAGAAGGGAGAGGGTGAGCTGGGTTGCCACATTTTTTGTTGACCGCTTTAATTGTCGCTTTATCGCAATTATGTTACATTTTTTTGCCCATTCTGTGCATTTTATTTAGCTCACAATAAACCAGCAATTTCAAGCTGTTTCAATTATCTTTTGTTATAAAAAATAAAAGGCTCAAGTGCATGACCCAATTCAAGTCAATTTTTTGTCAAGCGCGTCACACAATCACCGGACCCAGCGTCAGTCTCTCAGCGACTTTGGACTTTTGTTGTAGTCGCTACACAGGCTGTCTGTGGGCAAACCTTAAGAATTATCGTAAACCGCTTAATGACTTTTGTCTATGGACATGCAGAAATCGAGAGGTCGTAGTAAACAAACAACACATACAGGTAAGTAACCTCACATAAACGCTGGTCCGTCCCACGACTGTCAATGAGATTACGTTGACACTGTTTGGTCTCAGGTTTAAAGTGCAACAAGAGCTTTTATTTTGAAATCCGGACCTGTCTCCAGTTCTTTTGAAGTTGATACTTGAACAGACTGGAAATAAAAGCTTGTGTTGTGGAGGAAAGGACATGCAGACATGACAGAAACAATGTAAACATTGTGAACAGTGAAGTAGGTACTACCCGGTTCAGTATTTTGAGCATTTCCATTGTAAAAATGACCCATTAAACAGCACAGAACCTTACCTAATGGGATCCCCAATTGGTTGGTTTCCATTGAAAAATAGAACGGGACGGTTGGGGAGTAGTCGCTGTAGCCACCTGTAGATTGGCAGAAAGCGCTAATCGCTCATTTAAGCTAACGTTTCACACATTTTGCTTTTTTTGCGGTTTCCTGTGTACTCTTATATTGAAAACACCAACAAATAACAGCAAGTTGTTGTCTGCCGCGGCAGAGCTACAAACATGAGCTAACTCCGAGCTACACCACGCATGCGCCATGTAAACAAACCGCTCACTGAACGCCAGGCTTAACTGATGAACTGGACTGTACCGTAACACTCCTTACCAAACAGTACTTCCACAAACACCTCACAATATTCCTGCCACACGCACGACAATGGTACATTCCATTTTCTTGATGTTGTGGTTGGAAGAGCTCCAAGGGAACTTCAAAAACACTGGGAGCGATTTTAAAACTGATGTAATGTGTTCCCGCCCCCTGTAATAATTATACATTTGTAAGAGATTTTTGAGGTAAACCAGAGAGCAGGGCATTAGAATAATCTAAACGACTAAAAACAAAAGCATGCATCAGCACCTCTGTGCTGGCAAGAGAGAGGAATGGTGATGTTTTTGAGATGATAAAATCCAGTCTTAACGACATTTTTAATTCAGCTCAGAGTCTAAAAGAACCCCCAGGTTTCTCACTCATTGAGAAGGGTTAAAATTATTAAATGTTGGTAAAATCCTCTCTCAATTAAAACTCTTGTTTTGTCCTGGTTGAGCTGTAAGAAGTTCTCTTCAATCCACGACTTTATATCTAAAATACAATTTAAAAGTGTTTATAGGTTCAAGGTCATCAGGAGGCACGGCGATGTAAAGCTGAGTATCATCAGCGTAGCTGTGAAAGTCTACTGATGACATCCCAAAGAGGCAAGATATACAAATTAAAAAGTATAGGACCTAAAAATTGACCCTTGGGGAACCCCACAACTTAGTCAATGGATTCTTGAGAAGCTTGTATCCAAACTTACATAAAAGTGTTGATCTGTTAGGTAAGAATAAAACCACTTAAGAACATTTCCAGAAAGGCCCACATGACTCCTAAGTCTATTTAATAAAATCTGGTGATCTACTGTATCAAAGGCGGCACTAAGATCCAGCAGCACCAGAACAGAAAGATTCTGGGAGTCTAAATTTATTCTAAGATCATTAACGATCTTTAAAAGAGCGGTTCACTCTAAAACCAGACTGATATTTTTCTAAAATGTTTTGGTTATGTCAAAACTCATGCAGTTGAGTAGCGACACTTTTCTCTATAATTCTACTGAAATTCAATTCAATTAACTTTATTTAGGAACTTCATTCGCATAAGTACAGGCTCAGACATGCAAAACTTTGTTAAACCACATTCATCAGCATAAATACATAAAATGGAAATAAATAAGTCAATCAGTAAAATCAGCAAAAAATAAAAAAAATACCAAAACCTATAAACTAACAATCAAGTTTTATCAGCTATTTAGCAGGTGAATTGAAGCTGGAATGAAGCTGTTGTGGCTCTCTTGGTTTTGAATGAAATGGACCTGAACCTACGACCTGAAGGTAAGAGACTATAATGTGTATGTCTCTAGTTTTCCAGAGTATTTGGATCTAAACTGCTCTTCTTCAGAGGGGGTCTCATCACTGCCGTTTTACAGGCAGAGGGGAAGACGCCCGTCTGAAGAGAGGAATTCACGATATTTAAAAGCTCAAAGAATCCATTAAAAGTTTTTAAAAGTGAAGTGGGAATGGGATCTCAAAGGCAGGTTGTGGTGTTTACTTGGGATAAAACTCGACCAAGCATCAACCAGGACAAAACTCTCCAGTGTTTCCTCGGTTAAAATCAAGGCTGGTGATCAGCTAGAACCAGAGTAATGCATAGATGAAATCTTCTATACGTACAGTACATGTATGTCAATTCTCCAACTTTGCCTGTTGGGGACAATAAATGAAACATAATTTTTCACTAAATCTACGAGCTCTTGGAGCCGTAATCACGTGCACGACTTCTCTTCAGCTTTCAACAAGCTCTCTCTTTGTTTTCATTTTCCTCATCGGCTTTTAGTGGAAAGCAGAAGATCTTAGTTCAGCTGAGCGTCGTCAGATGTCGGGGTTTCTGTCTCTGTTCCTTTCAAATCTGTACCCAGATGGTTCTTTAAAGAAGTGGATGCAATGCGCAATTTAACCACTAGGGGGAGCAAATGAAACTCAAAAGATCAAGAAATTAACATCTTATTCATTTTGCTGTGGAAACCCCCAAAATATTTAACAAACTGTTTTTACAACATAAAATGACAGTTTTGGGTGTAATTTCATAAAAACAACTAAACTAAATTTAGTCAACAAACTAATCAACACATTTTTGACTGAAAATGCAAAAAAAAATTCAGGTGAAATTCCCAGATTCCTTATTTGGGCCACAAATCTGAAGAGTTTGTGTTGGTAGAGGAACATGACACACCTCACAGCTCTATGATGTGACCTGTATATGTTGTCATCCAGACAGTAATAGTACTTCAGTCTGTCTGTGTGGCTTCAGCTTCCAGGCAGACCAAAAAATAAGAATGTCTCTCCTAAGGGCTCTGCTGTCCATTTGATGTTTCATGGAAATCTATGTTTCTCTCTTTTCTTTTACTTTTTTTCATCGTAAGCTTTGCCTGTTGAGTTTGTGAGGAATAATAAAAAGGTTTCATGGAGAAGTTTGTCCAGCTGGACTTCAGATCGGCCCGGCTGGAATCTGCTCTCAGGTGGGGGCGTGTCTGTCTGCTCTGTTGCTCGCCTCTTGTAACAGCGGCAGGCGGCACTTTTGCAGAGAAACAGAATTTTCGGGTGGTTGTTGATGTTGTTGAAAACTCATTTACTGTCCCTAAGCAAAATTAAGATCACATTCCTCCTCGTGGGGTTTCTAATACCGGACAGCTCTGGTTGGCTCCGCCCCCCACTGCAGGTGAGCTGACCTGCATTGCAGCCGTCTGATCAACGTTCGTCTTCCGCCTTATTTATTAAAATCAAAGATTGTTTTTGTCCAAGGACTACAAATAAAGGCCATATTTTGCCTTTAATTCAATAAAATATCAGTTCCAGAACATAAAAACGTTTATTTTATCACGTTGATCTCACAGCTGCACAGCAGGACGTCTGAGGGCGTCCGTCAGTTCCAGAGAGTTCATTTAGTTTTATTTTTCATTGATTAAAACATTTATATTTTTTCCGTAGCCCGCTTTAGTTTACTATCGGGATTTCTTTAATGTCAGATGTAAAACATTCAGTCTGTATAAAATTAAATAAACCTTTTTTTTTTTTTTTTTTTAGTGAAATCCATTTTATTTTAAATGCTTTGGACTCAGTGAATGAAAATGTAATAATAAGTGATTAGAGTACTAGGTTGGAACGAACCAGATGGAACGAAATTCAACAAGTACTTTTGACTCTCTTTCAAGGATCAGAGCCTGGTTTTTGTTAACTAATGTGTTCAAAAATCCTTTGACCTTAATATAGAAAAAAAACCAAGGATTGATTTTAGTAAAACCTCAAGCAAGTTTGATTCATAAGAATGAGGTCAACGTTGGTAAAACTTAGTAGTTAGCTTGAAGCCGTTTGGTTCTGTTTGATCCAGAGTGAACAAACAGTCAAACAAAGCCAGTAAAGAGCACACCTGCAGTACTAAGAAGCTGCAGACCCTGGAGGTCTGCAACACAACCGTGTGTTTGTTTTGTTAGTGTTTTATGAAGAGTCTCTTTGGTTTGGTTGTTTGATCTTCTACCTGAAGCTTTACCGCTGTTTCAAAGCTCTGCCCTAACGTAATCGGAGTCCAGCCGAGAGATTTGAATTCTTTGTGGGAGAGGCTGAAGGAATAACTTCCCAACACGTCCACACGTGTTCTCAGAGACGCCCTCAGGCTTTGTTGCAGCTATCGGGTCAAATCTTTCGTTAAATCTCCCTTTAGATCCTTAAATCTAAACAGTTGCACCTTACAGTAAAAAAACACATGTACAGTTTTATCTATGTATGCAAAATTTGGAATTATTATTGGGTAAACATGTTCCCTCATTCATCCTGGGGGTTAATTTCTAGAAATAACCTGTGATTGGTGAAATCTGCGACCTAAAATTTGACATATTTGAAGCCGTATCCTCGATTTCATACTTTTTTCATTTGCTTAAACTCTTAAAGTTTTCATATAAATAAAGTTTTATACAACCTGATAACATTTAAAGATTTATGTAGATTGCGCAGACTTACTACATTCTGTACAAGAAATGTAGTGTAGAGGAGATTGATTGACAAGGTCATCAGCCAATCAGGATACAGAACACACATCGAGACTGTGAAAGGTTGATATTGATAAAAAGAGGGAACACTGAAATAGCATTACGGGCAAACGCTCACACACATATATATGTTTAAATTCCCTCAATAGTCTAAACTACTAAAAAAAAAAAAAACTATATAGTGCGGAACAATCTAATGCCCTGGATTTTAAAAGCAATTCGGGGACCATACTTAACTTTTCAACTGTAAATATGACAATTTTACAAAACAAAACGCTAAATATGGTTAAGAATATTTATGAATCCACTGAAAACTTGGTTGGTTTATAACAAAAATATATAAAAATTATGTTTTTTCACATGAAAAGATTGTCAAATGGAACACATTGTGGTCTGTATTCACCAATCTAGTCAAGAGGACCTGGTTGCAGACATCAAACGTCTTGATCAGGAAGTACCTCCATGTTGCTAAAAAAAAATTGATCAGTAAAGTTCGTTCCCATTTTAAGCTTCATAAAAGTTTTTTTTTCTACAATTCTGAAGACGTTTGGGTTAGAGTTATGGTTAGGGTAAGTTGTATGATTTCTGCTTCCGTCCGATGATGTCATGCGCCATCTTGTCTGCAACCAGGTCCCTCTCTATCTAGCGTTGATGCTCACTGCTTTTTCAGAGACTTCTGGGAAATTTCTTGGGCACTCAAGTTTGGAATAGTAGATTTAGAAAATGGCGAATTAACTATATAGTGCTCTAAGTAGTGTTCGGACACAACCATTCACACACTGATGGTAGCACTACTGTTATACCAGACCAGTGAAGTCGACCCATCTACCTTTGCACCATATTCTGAGTCAAACTTAAGGCCAGAGGCAAAAACTGCAGATCAGAAACTCAGTAACAGGGTCAGAAATCAGCTAAATTTAGAGCTGAAAACCATTCAAGATTATCAGACACACTGGCCGGATTGATGAGTATCAAGATGTCCTCATCCTCAACATCTGTGTTTTTGTCGCCGTCGATTTCTGTGCAGGAAACTGATTTTACGTCTTGGAGACTAATAAAGTCGTTTGACCTTGAAATGAATTTAAAGCTATGCTGTAACTCGTGGGGAGCATTACTTTGTATTTCATCATTTGAATTTGGAAGAAAACCTGCAAATTGGGTGTTTTATTAAAATGCTGAATGGATTGCTGTTGAAATCTAGGCTAGAATTTTAAAACATTTTTTTTTAGATTTGTTAGTTCTGTCCAATTTTTTCTCTGCCAACATTTACCATCACATCCCACCAGCTCCTCATAAAGCTGCTTCATAAACTTTTTAAGGCAGTTTGAATCATTAACAACCTAAGCATCTGTTTTTCCAAGTGATATTTTAAAAGAGAGGTTTTAAAATGGTTTTGCAAATTATTTACAGTGGCTCTTTCGCTAAGGATCACTGTCAGGTTACATTTTCTAATCGCCAATTCCTGATTGTATCGTGAACCCTGTGCTGTTGCAGTTGCTGTCTAGGTTAGTATGTAACGACAAATTGGAACAACATGTAATTGTTCTGCTTGGCAGCTTAACATTTCCAGCAACGTATTTATTTACACTCTGCTCCATTTCACCGGCCATTTTAATGTTCGGATCATTCAACATATAGAGGTAATGGTGGGTGGGGGCCGCCAACTGCTGCCGTTTTACCACATACTATTAAATGCAGGTTTGGTTCACGATTGTAACGCAGGACAGATAATGGTCACATTTAGACCGCATAAATAAAGTTTCCATTTCTACTAAGAGGCAGGTTGCAGAAATGATTTGAAAATTGCTAAGAATAAAAATTATTTCCCGGCTGAGTTGGCTCTGAAATGCTCCATGCAATGAGCATGAGCATAAAAAAATTCAGCATTAGTGTCAATATTAAATGTAAGATGCATTTCGTTCCATGCTATTCTCTGGAACACATCCAGGAGAAAGTGTACCAGAACAGCACAGCTTTAGTCTATCCTTCTCGTGCAACACGTTCTCATTCCCACATCGTCACATATTGGCGTTTGGTTGAGGACCCCGCCGGGTCACTGTTTTTTTCTGGCTGTTCCCATTAATTCATGGGTCCCCAATCTCCAGGCTGAGAACCAGAACCTGTCCAGTACTGCGACACGTAGTAGACCGGTACCCAAATCAGGTATCAGACACAGTAACAGACGCGAACCACTACCGGTTTAAGATTAGGGTATCTGTATTGGACTCATCCCGAGGACCAGTGCGCATCCGTTACCGCGTTTTGGGTTCCCCAACTCGTTGTTTTTTGACGTGCTGGCTATTCCCATCAAATCAGGGCTACCCAACCTCTAGGCTGTGAACCAGAACCAGTCCAGTACCGGGACACGTAGTGCACTAGTACCCCAACCTGGTACCGGTGATACCCTTACCCAACACCGGATCAGATGTGATACTGGACCCGAACTAGTACCAAACGTGGTACCAGATGCGGCATCGGACACAAACCAGACTCAGTATCGGATGCGAACCAGTACTGGGTTAAGGTTAGGGTGCTGGAACTGGACTCGTACCAAAGACCAGTGCGCATCCAGGACTTCGTTTCCGGTGTCCCCAATTCGTCAATTTTTGACCTGCTGGCTGTTTCCATTAAATCAGGGCTCCTCAACCTCTGGGCAGCGGACCAGAACCGCAACGCGTAGCGCACCATTACCCTTACCCAACACCGGACCAGATGCTGTACCGGACCCGAGCCAGTACCAAACGTGATACTAGACGTAGTATCAGGCACGAACCAGACTTGGTACTGGATGCAAACTAGTACTGGGTTAAGGATAGGATACTGGTACTGGGTTAGAGTACTGATACTGGATGCATCCTGAGGGCCAGTGTGCATCCGTAACCGCATCCGTAATGCATTCGGTGCTGCATCAAAAAATGACGAGATGGGGACACCCATAACGCTGTACCAGATGTGCACTGTCCTTAAGATGCATCCAGTACTGGTACCTTAACCCAGTACCTTAAGCTTCGCATCTGGTACTGCGTCTGGTTTCGGTTCAGGTCTGATAACGCATTTGGTCCGGTGTCGGGTTAAGGTTATGGTACTAGTATCGGGTTTGGGCACCAGTTTGCTACGTGTTGCAATACTGGACCGGTTCTGGAGCCGTGATTTAATGGGAACAGCCAGTAGGACAAAAAAACAAAGAGTTGGGGACATCCAAAACGTCAAAAAGTGACGTATAAGTGGCCCTATAGCCAAACGTCAATATGTGACGACTTGGGGATGAGAATATGTTGCCTCATGAAATTATAACACCTGACCTGCTAGCAGGCGTGTTAAGCACATGAGAACATCTACTATCGTCAGACACCCTTAAGGCGGAGTGGTACCACTGCACCGCCGCCTCCTCAAAACCACGTTCTGTCTCTTCCAACTGTCCTTGAATCAATTTCATCTGCACTTTTAATAACGAGGTCCATTTCTGAGCAGCAGATCTTGAGTAAGGAGGAATGAAATCCAAACTGTGGACCTTAAGAAACCTGCATGCATAAAGATGAAAGTCCAACCCCCAAGCTTAGTGAAATCAATCAATCACAGATGGATTGCAGGGTGCAGCTGGCCTTACTATCCTCGCATTAGAGTAATGTGTCAGCCGTAAGGAGGAACAGACTCTATAATGTATGTAATCATCAGGATTCATAGCAAACGCAAGGAAGTGGGTTTAAGTGTCAAGGATCCCACGAACTGACAGATTGGTAGTGATGCTGTTGATGTTGAATGAGGTTCACTTTGTGTGATTTGAGAGAGAAAAACATACTTTACCCAGTCTAAATATAAAAGTGTTCTTGAAGGCTCACCTGAACTTTGATGAGCGGAAAAATCTCATTTATTTCAAGCTACAAGCAAACGTCGGGTAAAATTACCTCCCGTTTGTTAGAAACGCGTGTTCACTGCCAGAGAAGTCTCACGAGGAGTTTGTGGAAGAAAGTTTCTGATTGCATTAGTTTTGAAATTGAGTTAAGATCTGCAAAGTCAAGTTTGCCAAAGTTTATGGGATTGTTGAAGATAAATAAAAAATTGTGAAGCAGATTGATTAGGCGGTCACACCCTATTGGCTAGTGGATGGTGTCACGGAGGGTCATAGAGAAGAGCAACGCATCCTGAAGCCCCTCTCCAATCATCTTTTGATCTGTTCTCAAACCTATTACTAAAACTTTATTTTTCTTGGACATAGTTTCTGCAGGAGTTCACCAGAAATTTGCCACAAGTAAGCCTGCACTCATTTTCTGTGATCCCTTGTTCACTCCCCGGTAGCTTACAACCCCAATCTAACATTACTGGTGCAACCAAGATGGCGGACAATATGGAGTTATCCACCCATATTGCTTTGATCTAGATTCCAATGGAAACGAAAACGTCCATGGATCTATTTGTCTAGTCGTGGATTCGTCGGAATGGGGAGGATCAGGGAGCTTTGGCCCACCGATTGTGGCTACAACAAGTTTTTTCAAACAATATGTTTTTCGATTCACACTAGCTCTGTTTACATAGACCAGGAGTCTGCAACCTGCTTTTATCTCTCCATGGTGGCTCTCTGGCTGAAGAAAAATAAAATAATAGTACATTTCAAAAAAATTGGAGATTAGCTATTGTTTTAGCAACATGCTAAGGTTTTTGGCTAATGTGTTACCTACTGGGGTTTTTAGGCTACAGTAGGTAAGAAGCTAAAATTTAGAATTTTAGCTTCTATTTTAGCAACATGCTAACGTTTTTGGCTAATTTGTTATCTACTGGGGTTTTTAGGCTAATTTACAGTTTTAGCTTCTATTTTGGCAACATGCTAACGTTTTTGACTAAGTTTTCTTAGGAATTTTATGCTAATTTGGAGTTTAGTTAACATTTTAATAAAATGCTAATGTTTTCAGCTAATTTGTTATCTACTGAATTTTTTTGTAATCATTTAGAATTTAGCTTCTATTTTGGCAACATGCTAACATTTTTGATTAAGTTAGTTTTCTAAGGAATTCTAGCCTATTTTGTAGTTTAGCTAGTAATTAAGCAACAAGCTAGCTTTTTTTTGGCAGATTTGGCCACTAATTAGTTTTTATTCTAATTTGGAGTTTGGCTAATATTTCAGCAATATGCTAACATTTTTAGCTATTTTTTTATCTACTGGGGGTTTTAGGCTAATTTTGAGTTTAGCTGATTTAACTTACAGAGAAATGTATGCTAATTTGAAGTTCAGCTGCTAATTAAGCAACGAGCTAGCTTTTTTTGCTACTAAAGTTAAAAACGTGAAAAAATACCTTTTTGAGAGATGCTAGTTTCTTTTTATTTATTTTTTTGCTTTTGTTCGTGCCAAAAATAGACATTATTCACATTTATTAAAAAAAAAAAGAAGATTATGAATGCAAATCCAAATTTCTTAAAGGGAAACGTATGTCAATGCGGCTCCTTTAAGGTTTTGATCAGAAGAAAACGAGCCCAAACGGCTCTTTTACTCTTAGAGGTTGCCGACCTCTGACATAGACACAAGTAATCAGAATCAACACCTGATCAGAATAAAAAAGCATCACGTAAACACACCAATCAGAATACTCTGACCCGATCAGACTTATTCGGATCAAAATTTCCTTTGAGATAGGTGGGTTATGCCGATTGTTGTTCCGATTGTGATGCATGTAAACAATTTATCCTGATTGTAGGTCATTACTGCGCTGGATCTTCCGTCATGCACAGACAGTGAGTGTTCCAGGCTTTAAACAGGACCCTCCGCTAGCTAACCGTGTCTGACCAGAGCCGCCGGGCTTTGTAGCTTCATCCATTATTGACACAGATTTGCCATTTTTCATCCGCAGATTATCCACCTATGAGGGCAGTTGTGACTACCCACTCTCCCCTTACTTGCCCTTGCATGCTGCATAGCTGTTTGCTACAACCTGCCGCTTGCACCAAGCGGTCTACAATCTCCATATTCCGTGCACTCCACCTGTTCTCAACATTTTTTTCCCCGCAGGATGCAACTAAGACTTAAGATTTGCAAGATGACAAAGATAAAGCAATCGATCCTGAAGCTATTCTGAGCTATTCACTAATAGGGAAACACCAATAAATGTTCCAAACTGGCAGCTACTTTCTGTTTTTATCGTGTTATTAGGAAATCTATAAAGAAAAAGGGCTGCAGGGAATCTCAGACCGTTCTCGTGTGCGATGAATCCTGCATAAATGATGTTTGGAGTCATACAAAGGCGAAATCCTCTGCATCTTCACCACAGAGGATTACAGAAATGTAATAATTATCCTTTCTACATATTTGGGCGTATTTTATTGTAGAAAAGTGACTTTAATGAAGCTAAAATAAGATTTTTAGGATGCTAACAAGATGTTTTTGAAATAAACCAGTAGTTTCTGAGCTAAAACGCTATCAAAAGCTCGGAAAGTCAAGATGGTTTTTCACCTCTTTGACAGGAAAATGAAAAATAAAACACTCCTCTGCACGTCTGTGGCGGCGACGTCACCTCAGCGCCGCTGCTCTTCGTCCTGCAGAGATTTCGCCAGGGTCACGGCTTGTTTAACATGCCAGCAAGTAGCTGCCGTGTGAATCACCAGAGGTCTGTGCTGTGTGTTTTACAAAGGCTGACTGGCTATTTAAAGAGCATTCAAAGACCACAGAGAGAGAGGCGTGTACTTTCAGACGCCGCCTGAGCAACACATTTACTCCAAGGTGCTTCTTTTTTTTTTTGCTGATCCGAACTGGTTGTTGGACAGAAATCTGATTTTTGATTCCGCGTGCGGTGCAACTGGCGCTCACTTCCCCTCGCAGTGAACTGTTACCTCGGCGTGAACATCAAGAGGTGCAGAAAATGAGGCTGAACTGCAAATCTGTGCTCGCCTTTCAAATCCCCCCCCCGCTTACGGAGGGGCCTGAAATCTGGAGCGATACATATCTCAGAAAGCTGCTGCGGCTCGTTATCAGCACCCTTCATCGAGCAAGCCGGCTGCGGAGATCAGCCCTGGGTGCTGCATGCATGCATGCATGCGTATCCCCCGTTTTCAAGGTCAGATCCACGTTGAGCGGCGTGGAAGGATGTGAAACTGGGTTTGGATGATGTGGGGGGAAAAAAAAACGGAAATTTTTAATGAGGTTTTGTTTTTGTTGATTGGAAGTTTAATGATCTCTTCCAAATGAGGCAAGCAGGAGATGCTGGACTTCATTTTCTCTCCCAGCTCTGGGATTAGCTCGTCCAAAATGGAGACAATCCAAACAGAGGAGAGGGAACTATATCTCGGAAAACCCGCCTGCAGATGCAAAGAGGCGCTGACGGGCTGCTGCTGCTGCTGCTGCTGCTGGCACCCTCCCTCTCACTCCATCATGTAATGCCTTTTCTGGCGCCGATTTGCTGACGTGCGCGCTCGCATTGATGATACACACAGGCGCCCGCGAGGGTGAGGCTTCTCCTTTCAGCGCCGCGTCTCATTTTCATGCAAAACAGACACAGAAGAGCTCAGACCTGTGGAAACACCTGCAGCTTTTTGTCTCCTAAAATAGTAGAAGTGTGCTTTCTCTACTGTGCAGTGGCGCCATCTGGTGCATGAACACAACATGGTTCATTGAACAATGCATTTTTACCCAAAATATGAGCAAAATATGCCACAAAGGAAATTAATGAGAAAATCTTAACATGTCGACATTTTAAGTAGATTCACAACAAGCCTTTAAATACACCTAATATTTACCTAAAATTTTAACAATATGCAAACATTTTTGGCTAATTTGTTATCTACTCAGTTTTAACAGGCTAATTTAGAGTTTAGCTTTTTTTTTTAGCAACAGGCTAACATTTAGACTAATTTGGTTTACTAAAGAATTTTGGGATATTTTAGAGTTTAGCTAATATTTAGGCAATGTGCTAGCTTTTTTTCCTAATTGAGCATCTTCTGAGTTTTTGGTGCTAATTTTGAGTTTAGCTTCTACTTTAGCAACAGGCTAATGTTTTGACTAATTTGGTTTACTAAAGAATTTTGGGATATTTTAGAGTTTAGCTGGTATTTACGCAATTTGCTAGCTTTTTTTCCCCCTAATTTACCATCTTCTGAGTTTTGGTGCTAATTTGGAGTTTAACTTCTACTTTAGCAACAGGCTAACGTTTTTGGCTAATTTGGTTTACTGAGGAATTTTAGGATATTTTAAAGTTTAGCTAGTATTTAGGCAATGTGCTAGCTTTTTCTTCCTAATTGAGCATCTTCTGAGTTTTTGGTGCTAATTTAGAGTTTAGCTTCTATTTTAGCAACAGGCTAACATTTTTACTAATTTGGTTTACTAAAGAATTTTTGGATATTTTAGAGTTTAGCTAGTATTTAGGCAATGTGCTAGCTTTTTTTCTTAATTGAGCATCTTCTGAGTTTTTGGTGCTAATTTGGAGTTTAGCTTCTATTTTAGCAACAGGCTAATGTTTTGACTAATTTGGTTTACTGAAGAATTTTTGGATATTTTAGAGTTTAGCTAGTATTTAGGCAATTTGGTAGCTTTTTTTCCCCCTAATTTACCATCTTCTGAATTTTGGTGCTAATTTGTAGTTTAACTTCTACTTTAGCAACATGCTAACGTTTTTGGCTAATTTGGTTTACTGAGGAATTTTGGGATATTTTAAAGTTTAGCTAGTATTTATCTTCTGAGTTTTTGGTGCTAATTTGGCTTTTATTTTAGCAACAGGCTAACGTTTTTGGCTAATTTAGTTTACTATTTTGAGCTATTTTGGAGTTTAGCTGTTATTTTACTAACAAGTTAGCTTTTTAGGCTAATTTGGAATCTACCATGGTTTTTTGGGCTAATTTACGAGTTTAGCTAATATTTTAGCAGCACACTAAGTATTTTTTCAAAATGGACATGTATTAGAAATTTTTAAGCAATGTTACTACATTTTTTTCAGAAATTTAGGTCAAATTTCCAGTCTTTTAGCAAATAGCTTTTGCATGCTTAGCAAATCCCTTTAGCAATTAACCATTTTCAGCAAAAAAAAAAAAGCTTCATTACAGCGACTACTCTCAGCAAAAACCATTCATATTAGCATTACCAACTTTTCTACTTTTCCTTAATTTTCTCCCTTTTCTTTAAGACCTTGCTGGTGGAAACTCAGGCTTGCAATCCTTCTACTAACCTCATTTGGCCCCGTCTCTTTCTAGACTCCTGATAAAAACAAACACTGAGCAGGTCTGACAGTGGAGTATTAAGGCCTGATAACATTGCCCGTGGCTACTGCAAGGTTAGTGCAAAAACTTAGAGAGAATGTAGCGCTTATTAAAATAGCTCCCCATTCTAAATATGCTGTCCTTCGACTTATCTGATTTGACTCGCCGTTTAAATCTTTGTGCACAGCCAAGAAACATTAAAAGGTATAGGGGAGTCTTATGGATCAATAGGGAGCACGCCTGTTCTTACAGATGCTATTTTTCTTGGTGCAGAGAAGGTCAAAGCAGATTAAACAGCTGCAGCTCCGGTGTTCACTTCTGTGAGTGGATTTACTCTCAATTAAGACCACCTCACCAAATATCTAAGGTGACACATTATGAAGAGGCTGAATGAAGACGGTTGGCTCCTGTTATAGTTTCCCTTTCTGATGTGCACACGTGCTCTAAAAAAACAGACAGTTTACACTTTTCCTTCTTTTTATAAAAAGTGGATACGAGACCCTTTTTAAATATCTTTGAAATTTCTACTTTCAATATGTGCCGATGGTTATTGCTAACAATAGGCTTTATGGGAATAATTTCCAGCAGGGAGGAGCTAAACTTTTTTATGAAAGCCACAGTGACTCATGATCACAAATGAAGTTTTAAACATGAATTGATTCATGTTGAACAAAAAGTCGAGTTTTGGCATGGGTGGAGGGGGAGGGGAGTGTCATATAAATGCAATAGTTGATACCTTCCTCTAAGGTGATGGTCTGCAAAAAGTACAATCAATTACTCAATCATCATTCAATCAAATAAAATAATACATGAAATGTGTAATCAAATTAAATTAAAATAAACTAAAGTAGAAGACTAAAACAAAATAAAACATATTACATTAAAATAAATTAATAAATAAAATAAAACAATGTAATTGAAATAAATTTGCTCAAAATATATAAAATCAAAGAATAATAAAATAAAATAAAACAAATTAAATTAAATTAAAACAAGATAAAATAAAATAAATGTGCGGATGGTTGGACAGACATTAAAAAAAAAAAAGAAAAATGCCCTGTCCTGCTTGTGCTTGTCCCTAGCCCGGTAAATACACAGGGAAACCCATTTAACATGAGAGATGAACTGATATGTTGATGATAACATGGTTTTATATGACACAGAGTGGCTGACAATTTCTGTACCTTTATAAGTTTAATCTTAAAGTTCTGGGATATTCAAGCTTTTTTTCCTTTATGTACAAATGCCTAGATCAATTTATCTTCAAATTTACATTTATTTTTTGTGCAATGCTTGAAATCCATACACAATATTACCACAATAAACTAAAAACTTTCTAAAATATCACCTAAAGGGATTTTAGTCATTTTACTGCAAAAATAACTTTAAAAATTGAGATAAAACAGTTTTAATTTAAAAACAAATGGTTGAATGGTTAAAACTGTGTTAACATTGACCTAGTCAAAGCTCCACTTAACTATAAATAGAAAACAAAGCTAATTGTGGATTTATTTGTGTAAAGAACTGAAGTGATTGACAAACTCACCTACTGAAGGTTAACTCAAGGCAGCACTTTAAAACCTTATTTCTCTTATTTACGGTTAAACACATTAATTGTTTGTGCGTCACAGACACAATTTGCATTCAGACGTCTCTCGTGGGCGCAGATTACCTGCAGGCCTACAACAATGAACAGTGGAAGAGAGAAAAAGAGCAAAACAACAACGAGTTTTATTCACTAGACAAAGAAGGAGAAGTTTGAGACGATAATTTCCCTTTAGTTGACAGAACTGACTCAAATTACCCCTGTGGGCGCACGTTTCCTGGTAAAACGTTCATTAATCCAGCATAAATATCAAGGTTGAGAGGAGATGAAACACAATTTGCCTGCATTTTTTTAAAGGATAAGTATAAAACAAGCTAGTTTATGTTACTTTAAGTGTTTATGGATTATTTTTAACACCAAATAAAATTGATATGCAAACTTTAATTGATAAATAAATATAGGTAAAGGAAAGAATTCACTTATGTCAATGAATTAACCAAACTACATAGTTATATCTGATGTATTATTATTTTTTAATGTAGTAAAGTTGTGCAATTATTTCCAAAATAAGAAGTTTTCGTTATTTAGTATGTGTCTACATTTTATTATATAATACATGCATATAATACTTTTACAGTTTTACTGTGAGGTGTTATATAATTGAATAGGGAGGAATTTATAACAATAACAAAAAATGTTGTATATATTTCTGTACACCCAAGGTCATCTTACGCGTAAAGAACAAATAATTAAACACATTTGCAAGAAAAGAAAAAAAAAGTAATTTTACTTTCTGTGTCAGGACTTTCCTGTGTTATGGCAACCCAGATCCTAAAGTTCAGAAAAAAATGCACAAACTTTTCTGTTAAATTTAAGTCGTACCTGTCCAAAAGTGTAACCTGTTCTCTTGTATTGATCCTGTTTGTTCATAATTCCAAGTAATAGCAAAGAAAGAACAAAAACCCAAACAAAAATGGTATTAAAACTGAAGAGGAACTTAGTGAAAACAACAATAAAGCAAAAAAAAAAATCCATAGATTTTGTGAATTCATGTCTCCCCACACCTGCGTGAAAGAAAGCAGGATATTAAATCAGTCATCCATGAGTGGGCTTAATAAGCTGGCCTGTTTTCTATTAGATCCTGAGGGACTTCCTTCTGTTTCAGCAAGTTTCCCTGTCAGTCTGATCTCCTCCTTGAATATGAATAATACATTTCACTAAACATGACAATAATCCAGAGGAAATCGAGGAAGTTTCTATCTTGTTTGAGTTCAAATGAAGGTGTGTCCAGACAATTAAAACATTTAAAATTCCAACAAAGAAAAAAGTCTACAATAATTTTGTCTTTGCTGCGGAAAAAAATGATATGTTTTATGTAAAAAAAATCTGAATTTCAGGTGTGTGTATAAAATTAGCATACAGTTTTATAATTTTTAACTTCACCAGACCTGGCGCAGCCTCTATCCTGTCTAACTTTTATAACTTTTTTGTTGTCTGGATCGATCAAATTGTTTTGACACGATTTTTGACATGTCAGATAAATTTGCAAAATTAGTTGTTTATCACTCAAATAAACCTTAAATCACATATTTTGATCTTCAAAATACTGTACAAACTCGTATGTGCTGCTCCCAAAAGCAAAATGAGTGGGATCAGGAAGGAATGCTCGAGTCAGATTTCTACAAAGTAGTGTCAGTAGGGCTGCCAGAAACGGTTATTTTAATAGTCGACTAATCACCGATTATTTTTCCGATTAGTCGACTAATCGGGTCATGCGCAAACTGGATGTAAAGGACTCATCTTATCTATCATTGGTGTTAAATTTGAAGTCTTAAAGCTTTATGCTAACTAAAAATAAAGACGATAGTTTATTAAACCTTCAGTAAATCATGCAGTATCTTCCTTGATTAGTTTATGGTTGTCACTATTTGTGGCTGCCCATCTTAACCATCATTAGCTTTAAATTAACCAAAACTAGATAATGCTAGTGTGAATGTTGTAAGATGAATTTTTCCGCAAGAGATGCTAATGCTGATAGCTAAAAATGCTAAAATGAATACCTAAAAACGCTGAAGTTGATAACTAAAATAACTGAAGCTAACAGCTGAAAATGTTGAATCTGAAAGCCAACTAAAATACTAAATGCCAAATTAGCCTAAAAAACTGAAAAAAAAAAATTCAAGTTCGCCAAAATGTCTAGCTGAAATATTAGCTAAATTCCAAAATTGCAACAAAAAAAGATAAATTTAGCCAAAATAGCTAGAATGTAGTTGAAATATTAGCTAAACTCCAAAATAGTATTAGAAATGAAAAAAAAAAGCCTAAATTTTCCAATATAGCTAGCATGTAGCTGAAATCTTAGCTAAACTTCAAAATAGCCTGAAAAACCTTTATTAAATGCCAAAATAGTCCAAAAAGCTAGCATAACGCCATTATAACTCTCAACTTTACTACACTCTGACTCCATATAATATAAAATAACGACTAATCGACTATTTAATTAGTCGTCGACTATTTTAAAAGCCGATTAGTCGTCGATTAGTCGACTAATCGTGGCAGCCCTAGTGTCAGACCATATTGTATTTTTGTTTTTATGATTGAAATTAAGCAATTAGGTGTCATCTTTTGAATATAATTAGGGGAAGCACTTGTATACGGTGGACGCATGCATGTATTAGAAATATAAAATGTGTAAAAGCTTGTTTTTTATGTCCACTTGCAGATTCTAACAAATAAAAATGTTATAATGTGTTTAAATCGAATTGGACATAATTTGAGCAGTATTTGAGCTGAAATTTGTCCAACCTGGCAACCCTCTTGTCCTTTTCACTTATGGCCTGCTCGTGCGCATGCGCACTGCAGCATTCAGGAAGAAAGGAAAATGTCTCTAACGAGGTAAGTCTCTGAATGAGGCCTTTTGACGTATAAGACACTAAATTGCGATCATTTGTTTTCTTTCTGTGTCTTTTATACATGTATTTACTTTAATATTAAACATTAAAACTTTAGTTAAGCCCGTAAACTTGCGCTCTTTTACGATGTTAGCTAATGCTAGCTTGTGCTAGCTAACTAGTCGGAGTTAGCATTAGCTTGTGTACCATCGTCACGCAGCTACCGTCTCTAAAGTTAGCTTGATTTATTTAATCTGTTAATCAAACTAAATATATTTTATATTATTTTATCGTTTTAGGCTGTCTTTGTTTTGTTGTTGTTACTTTCTAAGACGTCATTTCAAACGGTAATCCGCGTTCACGACGACTTATTTTGACGGACTCTCGACAGCTTTTTACCGGCACCGACCCAGCTGTCCCAGGACCAGCTGGAGGCGGAGGAGAGGCTTCGGACCCAGAAGTCCTACTCCACGGCGCTGGTTGCGTCCCGCAAAGAGCCCCCTCCTTACGGGCACAGGAAAGGCTGGGTCCCGCGCGCGTTTGAGGTAAGCTCCAGTTACGCTTCGATTCGGTGGATTCTTTTGTATTCAGGGCCAGGTGTTCTGTGCTCGTTTTTAGGACTTTGGAGATGGAGGAGCTTTCCCAGAGATCCACGTGGCCCAGTTTCCTCTGGAGATGGGCAGGAAAAAGAAGACCTCCAACGCTCTGGCAGTTCAAGTGGACGCAGAAGGGAAAATCAAGTATGATGCTATTGCCAGACAAGGACAAGCTAAGGATAAGGTATTTGACTGGATCCTTTCTCTGAGAATAGATCCACAAAGAGGTTCTTTTTAAGACTCGACAGATTCTAGATTAGCCTCTAAATTCCACCCACCTTCGATTTTTACTACATTAGCCCGATCTACTCTACTTTTACATTTTTTACCAACTTAAAATAAGCTACACTCTTTGCCCGGACTAGTTGAGTTTACTAAAACAGTGCGTTGAAACAGATTGCCCTAAATTTCTTAAAGGGCTAGTAATGGGGTTGTGGGTCATTTTCGGTGTTAACTGTATTTTGCCTTATATTTACAATTTCCAAATGTTTTGGTGTGTTTTGAGCAAGAAATATTGAAATAAAACGGCTTTTTTGCGGCCAATCCATATGCAAATTTCCACTTCCGGGAAAACGCTCCGTTTTGGTCCCATGGTGCGTGTGACGTCACATGGGTCAAACGCAGCAAGATGGCTTCTCCTTTGCGTGTCGGAGCTAGCGATAGCGGCGATATTTCAAGGTCCACAATTCTGTCTTCAGACTCAGATTGTGGAAACATTTGTTCTGAAAGTGACGCTGATTCAGAGGCGCCGGGTGTTTGTGGTTTGAGGACCGTAAAGCCCGATCAATTTGAGCCGGCAGTGCGTAAAGTAAGAGCTCACAACGGCAATGACGCTGACGCTGAGAATGCCGATTTAAAGTCGTAATTTAATGAGAAAAGAACCAAAGCTGTCAGTTTATCAGAGCCATGCTGGAAGCTGGAAGACGTGGAGCATCTCGTGAAGCTTTATTTACAGATCGGTTTGAAAAACAAAGAAATTCTGAACCTTTTGGCGACTCGAAATCAAATCATCATCGATGAAGCTGACTATCCGGGTCGGTAATGCAGAGTTTCATATGCAAAATAAAGAGCTTAGAGACATGTTTGCAGGACCGTCCGCCACTTTATTATTCACTTTATTCACATACCCGGAAGCTCTTTCACCACCTTACTGCATGTCTCTGACATGCGCAGAAACCAAAGAAATGACTGAAGTGGACAGCTGCGTGTGTCGATGAGCTGCAGAGATCCTGCAAGCCACCATCAATGATTAATAAACTGCAAATCAAACAAAGAAACTTCCAAACATGTGCAATGTTTTAAACATTCAGTTTACCTGTTGAAATCAGAAGCTTTTCACAGTTTAGTCGGTCTGGTTCTGCTCACAGTGTTCATCGCAATACGCTCATTTTGATTGTAAATCTCGTAAATTTACGACTTTAAAAATCATAATTTAATTTTTTTTTTCTTTTTTGTGGCCCTAATACTCCGTCGTACCATAACACCGACGTTTATAGGATTCAACTTTGCCGCAGCTCACACACATACACGTATCTGCAGACACGCTGGGTCCGCCTGCATTCTGCCGCTGGCGCTGTCTTACCCATATGACGTCAACGCGTCACGTGACCCAAATCGAGCCGTTTCTGAAGCTGGGCGAAATTTGTCGTTGATTTTGTTAAATTTTACAAAAACCTGCGTTTGTCAACGGTAATTATTTGTTATTTTTGATACATTAGAACATATGGAATATATCTGGATATGCATTTTAGCTTTGTCCCTGCCCATTACTAGTCCTTTAAGTTTTGACATAGATCCAAAACTAGAGAATTTTAGTTCAATTAACTTAAAACAGTACGTTAATACATTTGTCAAAAGGAAATGATGCTAGTAAAGTTTACTTAATGAAATATGTAGTCATAACTTATAATCATAAGTACATTATGTTTTCAAAAAGTGGCATTCCTCAAGCAGGAATTGAACCCTGGGTTTTTGTATGATAGTCCTGTAACTAACTAACTGAGCTATCCAGATGCTGATACAATTCAGTGTGCAGAAGACGCTAAAATCCTTAGTTTTGATCATTGATTAATTATCTGCTTCTTCACTTTCAGTGGCAACTCAGACTATTTTAATACATTAAAAAACCTGTGCACAACTTTTTAAAACAGAGTGCAGAGAATGTCCTATGAAAACAGAAATGATTTGGACAATGATAATAAAGGGCAGAATTAGAGCCAGTTTCCATCAAACACAGTTTTGATATAAGCTCCGCCCACTCTTGCAGGAACTAAAGAACAGTATTGATTTCTACAAAATATAATTAGTAACACTTAAAACGAATCTTTAATGTGTCAAACAACAAATTTATTTAAGTAATGACACCAAACTAAAAATTATAATGAATGATTACTCAAAATTGTTATTACAGCTAAAGTCAGGGTTTATACTTTTCTGGGTGTCATAATCAGAATTTGATTTTTGTAGGTGGTCTACAGCAAGTACACGGATCTGCTCCCAAAAGAAGTTCTGAACGAAGACTCTTCCGGCCTTCAGAAGCCCGACGAGGAGGCGGTACAAGAGGTAAGTTGTTCAAGTTCTTGCAGACTTAATCTTTATAGTTGTGTGGGTTTTTTTTGTCTTTAATTACGTAGGTAAGTGTGTGAAGGTTCTCGTGCTCTTTGCAGTTGACGGAGAAGACTCGGAGTGCTCTACAAAAGCAGGTGTCGCAAAAGATCGCTGCAGCGATGCCTGTCAGAGCCGCCGACAAACAAGCTCCTGCACAATACATCAGGTAGTGTTTGGGTTTTTTGGGTTGCTTTTACCTGGATCGTAAGGAAAAGTACTATTTTGCTGTTGTATTCGACCAGGGGTGGGCAATTGTTTTGACTCGTGGGCCACAAAGGGTTCTAAAATTTGGCATAAGGGCCGGACAAGGAGCAGATGGAAGGAGAGATTGGGTAATCAACCTCATAAACTAAAAAGATAATATGGAATTTAGAGAAAAACATGCTTTAATTTGGATTCAAATTCACATATATTCATTTAAAAACAGAAAATTTGGGAGTTTTAATTTCTAAATTTTGATTTTTGTTCTCTTTTGGGTGATCCAATGGGTTGATGTTCTTCAGAGGAAAATGTGAACTCAAAGAAATGCTGCATTTATGTGGTGTAGGAATAATCCGAAAACTCACCATCTGACTCAGAAAGGAACACACACGAACGTCAGAGAAACAACACCATTCATGGGAAGAAACCAGAAATACAATGAAAATAAAACAATAATTAGGATTTTTGATTCAATGTATTTTAATTTGGAGGGCCACATTAAGTAGCTTAAGGGGCCGCATGTGGCCCCCGGGCCGTAGTTTGCCCACCCCTGTATTCGACCCTCCTGGATTTTGTGAGTGCACCAATTTACACAAATTCAACCAATTCTTGCAACTTTTGTATGAAATCGTCGCTCCTTGATTTGTGCATGCTTAATTTTTGTTTAGTAACTCTTGCAAAATATTTATGCATAATTACAAGTTATAAAATAAAATAATCCATTTTACATAAGCAAAAATAAAATTACAACAGCTTGAAACTATTTACATGCACAAATCACTTGTTACGCACACATAAAACCGCATTTACAGACAAATCTGAGGAGATTCTCTTTTCACGTCAGAGAGTGATGCGTTTAAATGCGGATAGAATGCTGGGTCATCAATTTTCTTTCCAGCTGCTTTGAACTTAGATTGTGAACATAATCTGGTAAAACATCAAGTTTTCTCACTTTTCTAAACAGATATGCCCGATAATTAATATTAAAAAGTCTGCAAATTGGAGTAAATATTATTTTCTCTCCATACTTTTTCGACATTGAAATTTCATCCAGTCACAGTAACTTTGGCAGGTGCTCTTATTTTGAAAAGGCTCAAGCTTAGAGGCTAAAGTGTAAATATCGATTGTCTAATCAATCAAACATGCTTAATATCTTCACTTTCTTGGGATTACGTGGCTGACAAAGTTTAAAAAAAATCAACTATATAAATTAAGTATTGAACAGTTTAAATGAAAGTGGAGTTTAAGTTAACAGTTTTACTGGAACATAAACAGAAGAAAACTTTTCAATCTTCAAAAGTATGCAGGAAACAACATTTACCAATTATGGAATCCAGTTAAAAAAAACAAAGGAAAAACACTTAATATAATAATGCATATAATTTTAATAAATAAATATAATATATAAATATAAAAAATCAAACACTTAATATTTATTAAATATTTAAACTTTTTCTGGGTTTTTTTGTGTTGAAACAATCCCAAAAAAATACCATAAAGATACTGGAGGAGCTGTGTTGTCATGTCTGTGGTGTAGTACTGTTTCGTATTCTATATTTATATAATATATATAGGGCTGGGCGATATGGGATTTTTTATATCACGATATAGCTTTTTACATATTGTGCGATAACGATATTGATCACGATATAAACCAAATCACTATATTTGACTATATTTATTTATATTAGACTACTAAACTGTTTCTTCAGTTCCATTAAAAAAAACAAAGCTTTAAGTCTACAAATAAATTCTAATGTTTTCAGGGTTCACATAATAAAAATGTATTAATATATATACAAATTATTTTTGTTGTATTTAGTAGCGGTGTAACGGATCACAAAACACACGGCTCGGATCGTGTCACGGCTTTAAGGTCACGGTTTGGATCATTTTTCAGATCAATAACAAGTAAAAAAACAACAAGAAAAAAGAAGATAAAAGCCTAAAATTACTTTTAAAAAGAAGTTAAAAATATATGTTTAAAAATAGTACTTAAAAGCATTAACTCACACATTTTGAACTTTGAACATAAACAAATCATGTATTTTCTGATTACATGTACACGTCTGGAGAGAGAAAGGAATGCTTCATATGTTATCCCACCAAATTAAACTGCAATTTTTTAATTAAACTTTCATTATTTTTGGTATTAATTGTTGTATTGAAACTAACTGAGGCAACATTTAAATATGTCAAATAAGTATTATTAACCATAGTACATGTCCAGGTGATGCACTGCCAGACCCGCGTTTTTTCTGGTTATTTTGACCCTAACGGCTTGCCATAGCTCTATATTCCCCTGTCGGCTCTTGCCAGCTGGGTGCAGGAGAGCGACAGCGGCCGCTCCTCAATGGAAGGTCTCCTGAACTCCGACACGGAGATGTGTACAGATGTTTTTATTCAGCTCTTCAAAATAAATCAATCTCTCGGTATCCGCGTTCCTCACGAAGAGTTCCAGAAAAGTTTTGACGGAAGCTTCTTCCACACTCAGCGGGGCTTCAGAGCAACAGACTTTCTGCTGACCGAAAGCATCAAATCTGACGCTTGTTAAAACTAATACAGTGTACAGTAAATAATTTTGACGCCAAATGCATTCGGCGTGGACAGACAATTGATTGTAATACAGCTCGCGGGGCACGAGGTACGCAGCGGCAGCGGGGGTTGCGGCTCGTGCGCGTTTGTTTACCTTTCATTCAGACGAAGGACGCGGAGTGGAGTCCAAAAAATGACCGAAATGAGAGCTAAGAAACACAATAATTAGATGCAAACACTTACTCGCG
This sequence comes from Oryzias javanicus, assembly GCA_003999625.1. Classification (NCBI taxonomy): domain Eukaryota; kingdom Metazoa; phylum Chordata; class Actinopteri; order Beloniformes; family Adrianichthyidae; genus Oryzias; species Oryzias javanicus. Next base: position 4,203,095 of record CM012460.1, on the reverse strand, counting down.
ACTAACTCTCTAACTTTTACTCGTCAAATAGGAGAAAATGTTCGCTAGCAAGTGTTATTTGCGGACCCTTCAAAATAAAAGTCTATCGCGATAGACTCATTCTTCTATCGAAAAAATGTTCTATCGCGATATCAATAATTATCGTTTTATCGCCCAGCCCTAACTATATATAAAATCAGTAAATCAAACGGGATATTCGTGTAACATTTCACCAATTAAAGATTCCTTTTTTGTACTCAAGTTGCCTCAAAATCCCGTTCATTAAGCGGTCGTTTTCCTTTTCTAGGTACACCCCGTCCCAGCAAGGCGTGGCTTTTAACTCAGGGGCCAAACAGAGGGTGATCCGGATGGTGGAAATGCAGAGAGACCCCATGGAACCTCCTCGATTTAAGTAAGTGAAGATTCTGCAGAGAACTTTAGAGAGAAGTCGACAATTAGTAAATAAATAGAATTAAATAAAACATGAGTTGTATTTATGATTAAAGCATATTTATTCAAATATTTGTTTTGAAAAGTGAAACATTTCCATGGATTTACTTTGTTTGAAAGCAGAACCGTGTTTATTGAATTTCAGAATCAACAAGAAGATTCCTCGAGGACCGCCGTCGCCCCCGGCGCCCGTCATGCATTCCCCCAGCAGAAAGGTAGTCTGAGCAAACAGAAGCCTTCTGATGTTTTCATGCTGCACAATACAACACAAGTGTTTCTACAAACACTCTCACTTTGTTCTAGATGACAGTCAAGGAGCAGCAGGAGTGGAAGATTCCTCCGTGCATCTCCAACTGGAAGAACGCCAAGGTGACGAATGATTTCGGTTGTGTGAATGGAACACAATGATGCTTAAGTTTCTCCTGCGCCTCACAGGGTTACACAATCCCTCTGGACAAACGTCTGGCTGCAGACGGGAGGGGTCTGCAAACCGTTCACATCAACGAAAACTTCGCCAAGCTGGCCGAGGCGCTCTACATCGCTGACAGAAAGGTAGCTTTAAACGCACGCAGATGAAAGTTTGTCACGTTCGGCTTAAATGAAATATTTGTGCGTCGTTCAGGCCAGAGAGGCGGTGGAGATGCGCGCCCAGGTGGAGAAGAAGATCGCTCAGAAGGAGAAGGAGAAGAAGGAGGAGAAGTTGAGGGATTTGGCTCAAAAGGCTCGAGAGCAAAGAGCGGGAATCAAGAATCAACACGACAAAGGTGAGAGGAGACCAGTGTGACGTCATAAACTGTCTTCTTATCTAACTCGCCTGGAAACTCCTCTGCAGGCGACGAGGACGCCGAGGCCGGCGAGCGCGACATGATCCGCCACGACAAAAGAAAGGAGAGGCAGCACAACCGGAACATCTCCAGAGCTGCTCCTGATAAGAGGTACCGCGTGTCTGATCAGATTTATGGTCGCAAGGGGTGTGCCAAAATATCGATATTGCGATATATATCGCGATATTTAGTCCTACGGTTGATTCTCGACGGGTTCTCATCAAGTATCGATATTATATTTTCATTTGAAGGGCCTGTTGCGTCCGAGTCGCGGGCCGGAACTAATGCGTAGCTAGTCGCGCTGCGTCGGGCACATTTTGCTGACGCACGAGACACATTCAGGAAAAAACACCGGCAGGATTCTGGCTCAGTAGCGTGTATAAATCATGTCTACCTGTTCTCAATTATCATCCATTTGTAGAAGAGTCAGCCGGTAAGAAGTGAGTTTGTCTGAGCGCTAGAATGACCGCCATCGTTTATTTCCTGTTTGAACGAGGTGCGCGCTTCGTAGTTGTTTGTGTGTACTTCAGGGACCAGTCGGAATTTTCGCTTTCATGCACACTGATATTTACCCTGCTGGTGTACGGTGTAAATTTATGGTGTAAGGTTTTCAAATGAACGTAATAACTTTTTGATAATGTTAACTTAAAGTCATTCTTAAATAAAAAAATGCAGATTTGATGTATGAAGTCAAAATAAATGTAATTAAAATAAAGTACATGAATTCCCGGTAAAATAGGGAAGTTGCTAGTTAATTGAAGCACTTAAAATTGTATAAATTATTATATTCAATTCAATTTTATTTATATAGCCCAAAATCACAAAGAATTTTGCCTCATTGGGCTTCATGCAGGTAATTTTACAGTTGCAAAAAATAGTCATGAACGAGAAAGATCACTAAAGATTATAAATTAAAGTTGTTTATTTCTAATTTGTAATAGAATTCGAATTTTTAAATATTTATTGCCATTATTATGAGTGTTTTACCTGTTTTTACCTTTTTACCTGACTATTGACTGACCAAATGGAAAATAAATAAAGATTGGAGAAATAATCTAAAGTGTCAGTCTGAGTAAATCAGCCTTTAATTTTGAATGCTTAGTCCTTTTCAAATGTGGGAAAAGTACACAAAAAAATTAGATAACACTTTACAGAGGCTGTAAAACGTTATATTCATCATCCTTTGGTGTGACGTTTCTTTTGAGGTAGATAACTGTCAACAATTTGAATTATTTAATGTTCTGTTGCTAACTGTAATTCTGTGGCACTGCTGATCATGTTTACTATTGTTAACATGGAATTTTATAAGTAATTCCAATTCAATTGGTGGTAAGTTATAGTATTAGTGATTTTAGGCAACGTTAAACAAAAGTGTCTATAATTTGTTGCACAAAATAAGACATAAGTTGTTTATTATGATTGTGTTTAAGCTAAAAAAATAAAATGGGGATCTATTTCCCCCCCAAAAAAAAGTGTTCTTCTATATAATATTAGTTATTAGAGAAGATTTTTACCAACTATCGCAGTATCGCGATATTATCGATATCGTGAGCCATGTATCGTGTATCGTATCGTGATGTACCCAGTGATTCCCAGCCCTAATGGTCGCTAATGTCTGTCGTTCAAGCTGGAACCCGTTGAATCCCATTTTCTCTCTTTTTCTTACTGCTTTGATTTAAGTTTATAGACCGTTTTCATGTTGTGCTCCAGGTCGAAGCTGCTGCGAGATCAAGACCGAGACATCAGCGAGCTGATCGCTCTGGGCAAACCCAACCCTCGGATCACCAGCGAGGCTCAGTACGACCAGCGCCTCTTCAACCAGAATAAAGTAAATCCATTCACGGTTTAGATACGACCAGCACGATGTAGGGCTTTAGACGTGAAACGACTGTTGTGACCCCTCCCAGGGTATGGACAGCGGTTTTGCTGGCGGTGAAGACGAGACGTACAACGTGTACGACCAGCCGTTCCACGGCGCCAGAGACATGGCGTCCAACATCTACAGGCCCAGCAAGAACATCGATAAGGACACCTACGCTGATGACTTTGACTCCCTCATGCGCCACAACAGGTAACATGTTTATTCAGAAACGGATAGAATATATGAGAGCAAAAAAGTTCATGATGTGTTTGAAATAATGGCATAAAAATGACGTTTTATGGGTGAATTTTTGGTTTCTGGAATTTTTCCTGGATCAAAATGACTCAAGAGGATCTGTAGAAACAAAGAAAAGGAGATTTGATGTAGGGCTGTCACAAACGATTATTTTAATAGTCGACTAATCACCGATTATTTTTTCCGATTAGTCGACTAATCGGGTCATGCGCAAACTGGATGTAAAGCTCATATCTTCAACATCATTGGCGTTAAATTTGAAGTGTTGAAGCTTTATTCAAACTAGAAATAAAGACGACAGTTTATTAAACCTTCAATGAATCATGCAGCTTCTTTACTTCATTAGTTTATGGTCGACATGGTCACTATTTGTGGCAGCCCAGCTTAACCATCATTAGCTTTAACCTAACCAGAACCAGATAATGCTAGTGTGAACGCTGTAAGCTGAATTCGGTAGCAAGAGACGCAAGTGCTTATAGCTGAAAACACTAAAATGAATTAGCTAAAACGCTGAAGCTTGATAGCTGAAATCAACTGAAGCTAATAGCTGAAAACGCTAAAGCTGATAGCTAGCTAAAATATTAGTTAAATGCCAAATTAGCCTAAAAAACTGGAAAAAAAGCCCAAGTCAGCCAAAACATCCAACACACAGCTGAAATATTAGCTAAACTCCAAAATAGCCTAAAAATGAAAAAAAAAAAAAGTCTAAATTAGCTAAAATAGCTAGCATGTAGCTGAAATTTTGGCTAAACTTCAAAATAGCCAAAAATACTTTTAATAAATGCCAAAATATCCAAAAAGCTAGCATAATACCATTATAACTTTCAACTTTACTACACTCTGACTCCATATAATATAAAGTAACGACTAATTGACTATTAAATTAGTCGTCGACTATTTTAATAGTCGATTAGTCGACTATTCGTGGCAGCCCTAATTTGATGTGAATTTGGTGCTTTAAAAAGAGCCTAAAACTCTGTTTTTGTCTACTTTTAAATTTACCTCTTTATTTTCAATTTAAAAACTTTCTTCTTGCTTATTTGATATAATTTTAACCAGCACAACCTCTCCTGTGTGACACTACCTTAACGCTGTTATTATTACATACTGTATTCACTAGAGGTGTAACGATCACAAAACTCAGAGTTCAGATCATGTCATGGTTTTAGGGTCATGGTTTGGGTCGTTTTTTTGGATCAAAATAAAAAAAAAACCCAGCAAAAATCAATAAGATAAAAGCTCGATTTCAGTCTCTGAACTTCTTGCCTCTCACTATAGTGATGGGTGAGAATTTTGTGGAGATTCACTGAGTTTCCACAATTTTTAGACAATGCCAGCGCTTGTTGTTCTAGAAAATTCATATCAATCCCGTCCCAAAATAAAATAATGATCTTTTTTGGAGTTCTAATACCGGACACCTTCGTTAGGCTCCGCCCCCAACGACGGGTCTGCTGCACTGCATTACAGCAGTTATTTTTTTGCCTTATTTATTTAATCAAAAGATCATTTTTGTCTAAAATCTTCAAATAAATGCCGTATTATCTCTTTAATTGAGTTAAATGTCAATGTTCTGCACAGCAGAGTCAATTCCAAAGGGTTTAACATGTCATAACTGATATTTAATGGGTTGGATTAGTGGTTTCCCCCACCCCCCACCCCTGGGTTGTAGACTGATACGGTCTTTGGGACAGTTGGTGTTGATCCTCAGATATTAAGAAAAAAAAACACAAACATCCCACATTTTTTTTCTCTGTTTATAATCTTGATTCTAAAGGAAGTTTTATTTTGAAAAACCACCACCACATTCAGTCATTCGACAGTCATTAAGTCGCGTGTCGGAAATCCATCTGCTCCTTTCTTAAATCGGCTACACCGAATACGGTAAAACTTTCGAGCTAGCAGCAATAAACGTTTCTGTTGGCAGAAAAGAGCCAATGAGGAAACGGCAAAGCTTCAAAATAAAAGCTGCATTTAACAGAAAAAAGCAGACATTTTTACTCCAAACATGGATTTATTGATCCCACACACTGTTATTGCGTAATATTCATCCGTCTAATGTTATGAGGATGCCGCTAATAGTTTATTATATTTAGAAAACGTCAGTTTTAGTGACCGTTTTTCTTGTAGTTATAAATCTTCTCCATTTTTTTTAGCTTCCACTTTGACGGTTAAGGGAAAATATTTCACATTTTATTGGTTCCTACATGAAATCTAGTGGAAAAATATGATTTTAAGTTGAGTATAATGCATATAAAATTAGCATTTTCATTGTTTTACTTCAACTTTGTCTGTAAATGCGTTTGTGAAATGGGTTTGAATAAAGATATTCTGTCCCTTCTCAAGGTTTGCCCCCGACAAAGAGTTCTCCGGCGCCGATCACGGCCAGAGGCGGGAAGGCCCGGTCCAGTTTGAGGAGGATCCCTTCGGTCTGGACAAGTTCTTGGAGCAGGCCAAGCAGCACGGCGGCTCCAAACGGCCGTCCACCAGCAACCGCTCCAAAGACGACTACCACGACAAGAAGCGCAGGAAGGAGTGAGGGCGCCGCTCGCCAAACCGGATGAAATCAGATAAGCAGATGTGTAAAAATGTCTTTTTAAAAAAAAAAAAAAACAATTTTTTTTTGTATGACAGAATTTAAAAGCTTGTGTAGACTTTATTCTATTATCTCTATAGTGTTAAAATCAGCTTAATATCTGTAGTAAAAAAATCTTTCTTCTTACTCTTAAATCACTTATTTTCCTCATTTTACTTTTATTAGCCGCTTTATTTAAGTGTATTTGTTTGAGCAGAACATTCATTCACTGTCAATAAATTCTGTACATTACAACCACTGTGTGTGAAATAAACACGCGTCGCTCTCAACAAGCTTTCAAGCGTCGAAGTTTTGGAAAGTTTCTTAGTTGTGGGTTTGTTCCTGTAAGATTGCCATTATTTTAATAATTTCCTGACTAATGCGGCCCATTAACACAGATGATTAAAAACCTGAAATGCATTCTGATCTGCCATCCATTTTTATTTTTTTTTCTCACTCAAAACGAGCCGATGATTAGACCCAAGCTGGTTCCATTAATTTCAATTAATTATGATTTATGCCGCCTGACAGTTTTATTTTCCCCGCGCTTTGGAAAATAATCACCGCGGCATTACACGGCCCGACACACGCGGAAATCGGCACAGAGCAATCTTTCAGTCAGACCCAGTGGGGCTTTGACACTTTTTATGTCTGCGAGACTCGTGTTGTTGTGTGTTTTTACACAAAAGTACACACATTTGATCAGCGGTTTTAGCTTCAAAGTGCGTCTGTAGGAGGTGAAGAGAGAGCGGCATGTTCTTATTTTCTGATTAATCTTTAAACAGGTAAAGTGGAATGTATATAACATATAAATCAGATTTAAACTCTTTGTTGTTGTTTCTATGTTTTTTGAATTTACAGTTTTTATTTAACATCTATCTTGCTCCTTTTATTGTCGACTTAACTTTTTCTTTACTTAAACTAGGGCTGGGCGATATGGGATTTTTTATATCACGATATAGCTTTTTACATTTTGCGCAATAACGATATTTATCACGATATAAACCAAATAACTATATTTGAACACTTTGTGGCTCAAAAATGAAATGTAAACTCATCAGCAGGTTGTTTAAATTTAAATATTCATTTCCTATCACACTAAGCATAACAGATCCAATGGAAATAATGCAACTAGTTTTTTTAATAACCAAGACTATATATATAAATGAAGTAAGCTGAAAATTAAAGCAAAAGCTTTCAAGTTTCAAAAGTTTATGAAATAGATACTAAACTGTTTCTTCAGTTCCATTAAAAAACAAAGCATTAAGTCTACAAATAAATTCTAATGTTTTCAGGGTTCATATAACAAAAATGTATTTATGTACTACAAATTATTTTTGTTGTATTTAGTAGGGGTGTAATCGTGTCACGGTTTTAAGGTCACGGTTCGGATAATTTTTCGGATCAGAAACAAGTAAAAAAAAAAACAACAAGAAAAAAGAAGATAAAAGCCTAAAATTAAAGTACTTAAAAGCATTAACGCACACATTTTGAACTTTTAACATAAATAAAACATCAGCGTTTTTTTCTGGTTATGGTTTCTGGTTTTGACCTTAACGGCTTGCCATAGCTCTATATTCCCCTGGCGGCTCTTGTCAGCTGGGTGCAGGAGTGCGACAGCGGCCGCTCCTCACTGGAAGGTCTCCTGAACTCCGACACGGAGATGTGTACCGATGTTTTTATTCAGCTCTTCAAAATAAATCAATCTCTCGGTATCCGCGTTCTTCACGAAGAGTTCCAGAAAAGTTTTGACAGAAGCTTCTAACACACTCAGCAACAGACTTTCTGATGACTGACGAGCATCAAATCTGACGCTTGTTAAAACTAATACAGTGTACAGTAAATTAGACGCCAAATGCATTCGGCTTGGACAGAGAATTGATTGTAATAAAGCGCGCGAGGTGCGCAGCTGCAGCGGGGGTTGCTGGTAGAAGTCGGCTCGTGCGCGTTTGTTTACCTTTTATGCAGACGAAGGACGCGGAGTGGAGTCCAAAAAATGACCCAAATGAGAGCTAATAAACACAATCATTAGATACAAACACTTACTCGCTCTGTGGCAACTAACTCTCTAACTTTTACTCGTCAAATAGGAGAAACTGTTCGCTAGCAAGTGTTTTTTGCGGACCCTTCAAAATAAAAGTCTATCGCGATAGACTCATTCTTCTATTGAAAAAATGTTCTATCGCGATATCAATAATTATCGTTTTATCGCCCAGCCCTAACTTAAAGGCTATATACCCGTCTAGGTGGCTTTATTCGTATATATGTATAGTAAAATAAACTTCAAAATAAAGAGGCCAAAGTTTCCTCTGCCACAGTCATGAGATTAAATTGAAATCAAAGAAATGTACTATTAAAAAAAAAAAAAACATTTTCAACTTTTTTTTTTCAAGTTTATAAATTATATTTTCAATTTTACGTTTTTTTTTTTTTTATTTTTTTACTTACTTACTTTAAGCTGATCCACATTTAAGCCTCTATATTCAACCTAACATAAAAGAAAAAATAATTTGAATCATGTTTCTGAATAAAAAATAAAGTTTTTGTAACAATATGTAGAACCTTAAACAGAAGAGCCTTACAAAAGCAAAAAAAAAAAAAAAATTTAATGGTTTACGCGACAAATCGCCAATTTTTTCCCCCCAATTAGTCGACTAATCGCATCATTTGTAAAACACGACATTTAGTTCTTCCTGCAGGAATGAAAAAAATCCCACCTGAGTGTAACTGAATCATTAGGAAGACATCATTTCTGCAGCAGCCATGAAGAAAAAAAAAAAACGCATCTCAAAAAGTGAAAGTCGACGCAATCGATTCCAGTTTTGCACATCTCCTATCTCTTAACTGCAGAGGAGTTTCCATCAGGATTTTTTTTTCTCCGAAATGCTGAAGACAGCTTGATAATGAGTCTCCGCTCAGCTGTTGTCTGCCTTTCTAAATGTGCACAGAGGAAGATGAATGAGATTCTTTATTCATGAAGGTAAGAGGAAATTGGTTCTTGGGCTTTGCCTTTGTGGGCTTCTCCGTGTAAACCTTGAACACATTGTTTGGGGCCATAATGGAATCCTCCAGCCTCGCGCTCCATGATGGATAGCTCCTTATCTCTGCTCCGCAAGACAACAACCAAGGGAGAATAAACTCCTTTGAGTTGTTGCTGCACATCTTTTTCATCTGTAAACTCCAAGGAGGATAGATCTGTTTATTTTGGAAGTCTTTTGTGTCATTCCACACGTATGTCCAGAGGCAGGAAAGCAATAAGTTTGGTGAGTAATCGTATCTCAGCTTAAATGCTGGTTTCGGACAGACATCCCACTCTGACTGGTTTTTGTTTGCTTTTTTATGCTGAGATATTTAAAGGCTAAAGAAACTAACTTCAGATCCTTCACAGTTTGGTCGAAGCATGGTCCTTGACAGCCTTTCATGTAGACAATGGTCACAAATCCCAAAATGCTATCATGCAGTGACTTAAATGTAGGGTTTTTTGTTTTTTGTTTTTTTTTTTCTAGAAAATTCAACATAAGTCACACTTTTACACACCCCATGGTGACTGTGGAGATTTTAAGATTTAAAGCTGAACATTTTATGGCGACCAGATGATTTTCTGACATCCGTCAGTGGCGGTCTGAGCACATTTGGAGGTTGCACAGTGGCGGGAAGGTAGTAGCACAATAATTGAGCAATAGGCTCCGTGCACGTAACGAAAGAGTTCTACTTCCGCCGTCTTGAGTGTGAGGCCGACCATTTCCGGTTTGCGACTTCTATAGCAGCGACACGGCAGATTTTGATTGGGGAAGATGCAACCCTGTCGCTGCATTTTTTGTATGCGGAAGCATTTCGGTTGCACCGCTCACCACGCATGCGCGAAACCTACGTCACTTCCGCTAACACACGATTTACGGTAGTTTCCACTTGTTTTTTTTTTTTTTTTATAATCTTTATTAACAATTTCAAGGACAATACAATAACAGAAAGGTTCAAACAACAGACGCAAGAGAGATGCGAGCAGAAAAAAAAGAACAAAAACGGAGAGGAAATTATAAAAAAAAAAATTATGTTTCCACTTTCTGACAACAGTGGAACTGGAGATAATTTCACTTTTAAATGTAATTAAACAGTTTAAACTGATACGTGAATGATTTTGATAATAATATATTACAATAATCATTTCAAAAATGTGTTGATTATTTAACTGTGAACAACTACACACTACAGAACAAAACATGGATATTTATGTTGAAATGTATGGGTCAAATCAGGATCAGCTTAAAGTGAACGAAAAAAACAGATGGAATACTTGAAAAAAAAGATATTGTAACTGAAAAAAAACTGAACATTTGAAAAAAAAAAAAAAATAACATTTTGAAATAAAAAACTGAACGTTTGAAAAAAAAAAGAACATTTGAAAAAAAAACTGAAAATTTGAAAGAAAAATTGAAAACTATTATATATATATATATATTATAATCTACGAATCTTCACTTTCAGCATCTGTTTTCAGTTTCAATTCTGATTTTCGAGTTTTCACTGCCGAGCTGAGCCAAATTTTACACGGGGGCGGGGCTTTTATCCCATTGGCTACGGGACGAGACTGGAGTCCAGTGACAGAGCTCATGGTGACATCATTTCCGTTCCTTTCCGCGTCAGTTTTGGCGCCGTCTTTGAGTTCCCCCTCCTCTGATGTGGCTAGTTCAAAACCAACCCGGTCTCAGTGAAATGCGTCCCTATTCCACGGCTTTGCACCCTCGGAATACCGTGCATAGTATACGCCAAACACGGTTTTTGCGTGCATATGATACGCACTTGCAGCCCATTCAAAACAACAGGAACGGCTTTTAGGTTTCGTTTTGATCACGTGGTCAGATGTTTAGGTTTCTCCAGATCAAGTGACTGATCACGTGACTTTTGAGTTTCTGGCCGGCACCGGAGATCCACTCTTTCTGGTGGAAAATCCCTCAGAATAAAAGATTTTGTGGACTAATCTTTATTTTGATAATATTTCTAGCGAGAAATGTACCCGTTCCTATCACGACATGCATTTATTTTGGACACACAGTTCGTAGTTTGTCTGTTTTGCTTGACTTTTCGGGCTCAAAAATCGTAAAACAGCAACGTCTGGGGTGCACGGAACAATCACGGAACCGGGCGATCAGCAGGATTTGGGACCCGACCCGCATCGGTACCGGGTCAAGGTTAGGGTTAGTGTAGGTTCGGAGAAACCGCCCGGAACCGTGTTAATCGGCCACATCAGAGGAGGGGGAACTCAAAGACGGCGCCAAAACTGACGCGGAAAGGAACGGAAATGATGTCACCATGAGCTCTGTCACTGGACTCCAGTCTCGTCCCGGTAGCCAATGGGATAAAAGCCCCGCCCCGTGTAAAATTTGGCTCAGCTCGGCAGTGAAAACTCGAAAATCAGAATTGAAACTGAAAACAGATGGCTGAAAGTGAAGATTCGTAGATATATATATATATATATATATATATATATTTTTTTTTTTTCAAGTTTTCAATTTTTCTTTCAAATTTTCAGGTTTTTTTTTCAAATGTTCTTTTTTTTTTTTCAAATGTTCAGTTTTTTATTTCAAATGTTCTTTTTTTTTTTTCAAATGTTCAGTTTTTTTTCAGTTATATCTTTTTTTCAAGTATTCCATCTGTTTTTTTTCGTTCACTTTAAGCTGATCCTGATTTGACCCCATAGAAATGTTACAAATAAAGTGTTTATAGTAATTTCGGCTCGTATTTTATATTCTATAGTCGTTTTTTTTATTTATTTAATGAAACAACTACACCAGGGGTATTCAACTCCAGGCCTCGAGGGCCGCATTCCTGCAGGTTTTCCAACATACCTGGATCTGGCATGCTCCAATTGGTTGGACACACCTGAACCAGGTAATCAGTCATGAGGAGAGTTTGGATATCTGGAAATTATGCAGACACTGTGGCCCTCGAGGCCTGGAGTTGAATACCCCTGAACTACACTGTTCTGTAGTTATCACGAGTAAGCATACATTTGCTTTTCTAAAATAAATTTTAAAAAGTAATTTTATGTCTTTTTAGGGACCAAAGAACAGACTGTGATATTTATAGTCTGCAATGAATACTTTTTTACTGATGCCAAATATTTGTCTGCTGTGGTATGTAGGTAAAATCACACCTGCACATGATTTACGCTCAACTTGGTTTACCTTCTGCATTTTGCTTCCTAAATTTTTTTTCTGTATGCCAGGACAATTTTGGAGAAGATTGGACTGCAAGATAAAGTCTACCTGGAGATTATAACATGTTTGATACATAGCATATTTTTTCCAACTGTCATTTATGATTTTGTGTATTTTAACATTGTAAGTCTCCAGCATCAGGAGAGGGGGTTAGTGGGAAGCCAACTTCTGCTACTTGGTCCTGGTTTTACCTCATAGATGAGGTATTAGGACAAATACCTTCCACCAGTCATCTTGTCCTACTTTCCTCTATATGTGAGGAAACTTCAGGGACAAGTACAGCAGTGGGTGAAAGAGAGGAGACTGAAGAAAATAAGGACGGAGTTGGAGAAGAATAAATCACAGGAGAGAAGGGAGACTTTTGAAAGACTTTTCAATCTGCTGGGAAAAAAGTCAAAAATCTGCTCCTTTCTTAATCATTAAATTTATTTCATGCATTTATAAAATGTTTGAATTTCTGTTATAAATAAACATATTAATATGAAAAAGTGATTTTCGTGAATTCATTGTAACTTTTATTTGCAACAATTTACAAAGATGGTCGTCATGGATGGGGAGAGTCCAACTGAGGCTCAGGGCTGGAACTGTGGTTGGTAATTGTAACATCTTGTAGGGTGGTCTGCAGAGAGTTTCAAGATGGATCTTCACTGTATACTGCATCATCCATCTACTACAGCAGGGGTGGGCAAACTACGGCCCGGGGGCCACATGCGGCCCCTTAAGCTACTTAATGTGGCCCTCCAAATTAAAATACATTGAATCAAAAATCCTAATTATTGTTTTATTTTCATTGTATTTCTGGTTTCTTCTCATGAATGGTGTTGTTTCTCTGATGTTCGTGTGTGTTCCTTTCTGAGTCAGATGGTGATCTTTCGGATTATTCCTACACCACATAAATGCAGCATTTCTTTGAGTTCACATTTTCCTCTGAAGAACATCAACCCATTGGATCACCCAAAAGAGAACAAAAATCAAAATTTAGAAATTAAAACTCCCAAATTTTCTGTTTTTAAATTAATATATGTGAATTTGAATCCAAATTATAGCATGTTTTTCTCTAAATTCCATATTATATTTTTAGTTTATGAGGTTAATTACCCAATCTCTCCTTCCATCTGCTCCTTGTCCGGCCCTTATGCCAAATTTTAGAACCCTTTCCGGCCCACGAGTCAAAACAATTGCCCACCCCTGATCTACAGTGTTTGCAGAGCAGGCTGTCGACGGATGCTTCGAGACCAAGACACTTCTATAAATGGGACATAATAAATAAAGAGAAAACCCTTAATAATATTATAAAAAATATCTATGTTTTAAACATAGCTAGATGATTTAGTCACCAGTTAACAGTAGTCATGGTCTGGTGAAAAGTCCTCCAGGGCAGACAACTCTGAAGATAGTTGATCCCACAGAGAGCACTGTTGATGACCTCCAAACCAGCCTCCTCCCCATCATCAGCATCTTCCTCAGACTCGTCTTCTAGAGAAGGGGTGTCCAAATCCAGGCCTCGAGGACCAGTGTCCTACATATTTTCCAACCAACCTGCCATTGAAGCTTCTTATTGGTTAAACACACCTGATCCAGGTAGTCAGAAGCAGATACGACAGGGTTTCTGGAAAAACAGCAGCAGGCGGGCCCTCGAGGCCTGACTTTGGACACCCCTGCTCTAGGGCCACAATGTTGCCAGCATAGAGGCAGATGTTGTAGAGGAGGACCTAAGCTGCAACAGCCTGTAATATATAAATAGAAATACCTTCCAAACAAATTAGAAAAGCCACAATGTTTTCACTTACATGAGGTATAAAGTTGTGATGGACCTCCAGGCATTGCAAGAAGATGGATCTAAATCTTGTCTTTGTCATTCCAAAAGCACGGTTTATAATGGCACGTGCTTTTGGAATGAAGGTTGTTGAAGTGTTGGGCTGCAACAGCCATCAGATTTGAATTGTGATGCTTTATGTCAATTGTTAGATCAGAAAACCTTGCAGACGAGTCTTCAAATGCCACATTCCAATTTTTATTTTTATGCATTAAGCATATTTTAAGGGCATAATCTCTGTCTACTTTTTAATTCAAAGTAGTGATGTATATCTTATTTTATATACAAACAACGTGTAATAACAAAACCAGTAACATTAACATTAGTAATAACAATAACTATAACCATAACATTTATAATGAACTATTCACAGCTGCATGCAAAAGTGGCTACAGTAGCCTGGGGGCATTTCATCTGAGTAAAATGCTCTCAGGTGTCCTCTCTTCCCAGACCCAACATATCCTGAAATAAATAAACACATAATTGTTGAGATTTTAATGTTCTGTAGTCAAATTGTTATAGAATCAAAGTGTTGCATACCTCGGGGGCAGTGTTTGTACTGCTTTCCACATTCACAGCAGATCTCAACAGAGTACATAACAAAGTAGAGTTCTCTGTGTCGCTTTGAGAAAACATTGAGAAAACAGAACACACGTCGAATCAAATTCAAACAAGTAAAGAGATATAAATTAGCCTAAGAACGAGGCTTCACGTTGAACCTTTAATGCCTGAGAACGAGGCTTATTTAGACAATCTAGCCCAGGGGTCTGCAACATTTGATTCTGGAGCAACATGTGGCTCTTTGACCCATCCATTGTGGCTATCATGGTTAAAGAAAAAACAAAATATATATATACATAATTTTTATTTAAAAAAAATGATGCAGCTTGATCAGAGCCTTTTACCACCAAAAATCAGCTGGTGATTGGTGTACTGCCAGAATTCATACTTAGGGAAGGTCGGATTATAAGGCAAATTTCCAATTGTTGAGGGAAAAAAAAAGATTTTAGGTGTTCCGCATGGTCAAAAAAAAAATACAGTATGGGTCACAGTTCTGATTTATGGAATATTTGGCCGAGATGCACAAACAATGGTAAAATAAAATGTGATTTTCTTTTTTTTCCAACTGCTGATATGACGCTACCTGCATTTGGTGCATTAACATCATTAAATATGGTATAGGGTGTCTTTTTTATTTTTATTTTTAAAGATGTAATGTAAACATCCGACAAAAGTTATAAACTATTTCATTTTTTATTTTAAATTTCTTTATATTTTTGTTGAAGAAGGTTGCAGACCCCTTGTCTAGCCAAATAACAGAATTGGCCATTGAACAAGGCCACAACAAATTTTAGTTTCTTTACTGTCAACCTAAATATGGTTCGGTAGACATCATCTCCAAATCCACTTGGGCGGAGTGAATCGAGAAACAATATTTGTCTCTGAGATACCATTATAGCCTGAAATAGAGATATTGTCATCATCCATTAAAACACAACACACCAACCAGCCATTATAACATGAAAAAACACAGAGCAAGATAGACCAAGGTCACTCACACAGAGCAGATAGTGGTCCGGTTCACCTGGTTGCCTGCTCCAAGCTGGGAAAAGGAGGACATCCTTGGACCTATAGTCATCCTGCAGGTTTGGTACAAATTAATAAACATGGACACACAAGGGTAAAAACAACTAAAAAACATACAGGAAAGGAACTCAGCAGATTGACATCCGGATCTTTCCAGGTGGGGACGACATAGAGATCACTAATGTGAACATTTTTTCCCTAAAAGGAAACACACAATAAATACCAAAATCATGGCTATAACTATAGAAAGAGTGTAACAGTAAGACAGATTACGTGTCTTTTCGCAGCTTCCTCCACAATCTTCAGGCAAGCATTCCCAATCTAAAATGAATAGCAAAATGCAATAGAAAAAGATATAAGATACTATTCTTAAAATATTACATCATATTTTCTTTGCAGTACACTTACGGTAGATTCCATATATTTTTCCAAACCTAGGCTCCAAAAGTCTTCCCGGGTTAGGCAAATATTGCCCTCTTTGACTAGCAGCTCCTGAGCAGGACGGTTTGGTCTAAGACATAGTCCAACTAATAAAAAAAGAAATTCATGTAATTATGCTTCAATATGATGTTGAAAAGCAAAAAAAAAAAAATCATTAAAGTTCATTAAAAGTAAAACTACAAAATATGCATTATTCCTCACCTTCCAGATTGTAAAACTGACAACCAACTTAGACTTTTATTTTTTGTAACTGCATAGAAATACCCCTTACTAGACTGGACTGAAGAGTGTTGATGTCTTTCTGCCACTTTGGACTGCCATATTGGTGGTCAGTTTGCCATCCAGTAGTCACGTAAGAGTGGTCAAAGGGAATGTTACTCTCATTGGATGGATCTGATAATACACAAATACGTAGCACGACAGAGACATTTATACCATTTCAATATAAAATCAATATTTGAAATTATTTGTTTTGATATCATTCTTAACTTTATATCTTCTGTAATTCCTGAGACTTTCTGATGAGTTTCTCCCTTTTTTATAGTGGCCAATCCCTTTGGTGTTATGTTGGTGACAGTGTACGGTCCCTGGTGCTGGCAAGATAATGCATCTCCCGTGCGTCTCTTTTTAGGATCACCAGACAAAAGAACATCATCGCCTTCTTGAATGACACATGTTCTTTCCAGCTTCCTTTTCCGTGGTCCAAAACTCTTTTTCTGGCTGTCCTGTGCCTTCTCAATGTTTTGAAGAACCTACAAAAATTACAAGAAAAGCAGAGAAATGCAAATAGTGTTGCCAAAATATACGAAACCTATTCATAAAAGCAAAAAAACAATGAAAGAAACATAAATAAAAAACAAGAACTTTCTTCAACAACTCTTGTCAGCCCCCTTCAAATGTACTGACCGATTCATTGAGTGTAGTCATCTCCTCCACCCTTCTATCTATGTCTTCCTCTGGGTCTGCAATATCAAAGCTGTCGTCCATGGGACAGATGTTCATCACAGTAGGGAGACGTGGATGACGGTGGAACAGCAGAAAGTATGGTGTATATCGCGTGGAACACTGATAAAAAAAAAAAAAAACACACTCCATTACTTCATTTGTATGTCATTCATTTTGTCTTGTATTTGTCAGCAACTACTTTAAAAACTTGTAACACCTATCGTTAAAAGGTGCTACAACATAGACAAGTAATACAAAATGTGAATGCAAAAATACCTGCTTTGCAGTGTTTATGCCGTATACCACAGCAGCAAGATGATCGTCCCAGTCATTATGCTTGGAGTTTACGTATTTTCTTAGTGCACGCTTAATATTTTGGTTTGTCCGCTCATCCTTTGAATTGCATTGTTTTGCAGTATGGATAAATAGACATTACTGATTTTACAAGAGTTACTCAAAATTAGTTTTTGAGAATCTCACCTGCCCATTGGTCTGGGGGTGGTACGCACTTGTAACGGGCGCGTATCTGCCTGGCAAACGCATCCGTTGACCCAAACGAAAATGCTCTGCGTTGTGTTCTGTGTTCGGCTGGAAAGACGACGAGACTCTGGATCACGGGCATCTACTGGTTGCTGGCCTTTTTATTGATGACCCTCCTTGCACAACTGTACATAGCAAAAAGAAAATAAAACTCAGTCACATGCAGTTCTCCCGCCACACACACGGGGTCGCTGTATCCTCCTCTCAGTCGTCTCAGCGCGAACTGATACACATTTTTAAAAGAATAAATATCAAAACCATAAAACATTTCTCTTCCCAGAAACAAATATGAAAATAAAATAAAACCTAAAATATTGACAAATTCTCAAAATGAAGAAATACATATAAAGTTAAATAATATTAGGCGCAACCAGAATTAACATTAATTATATGACAAAACATGAAACAGAGTCCATACCTGTACATAGCAAAAAGAAAATAAAACTCAGTCACATGCAGTTCTCCCGCCACACACACGGGGTCGCTGTATCCTGTTGAACAGAGAACAGGAGACCTGTCCACACGTGTATACTTCGGCAGAAACTACAAACGTTCTCTAACATTACACAGTTTGTGAAACTACTGCATGTTCACCATAAAATATCACATTTGCACTTCAGCAAACCTTCCGTTACATTTCATCTGTAATCTATGAAAAATAACTTAAAAGGCAAACAGAGAACTAAAGCATTACCTCCTCTCAGTCGTCTCAGCGCGAACTGAGAGGGTGGGGGCGGTACACAGAAACCCAGAAAGTTGTCTTAAAGCGACAGTACAGATATTAACACTCATGTCTCAAATAAAACATATATCTTGATAATGAACAAAATGAACAAAATTTTTTAATAAAAATATTAACAAAAATATCAGGATTTGGTGAAATTCTAAATAAATACACACATAAATAAAAATGTCAGTTTACCCTTGTTACACACTGGAGACGGCATGCTTAATATTTAGCATGGCGAAAATGCTGTCGTTAAGCTGCAAAGACATCAGCAGGTTTAACCTAAATTCATTATGTCTTTTATCATACATTTAGGTATGAAAAATACTTTCACAATCTTTACCTGGTTGACGAACTCCTTCCCTTGATCTGTTATAATTTTCCTGACCATGCCAAAAGTGTACAGCTTTTTAATAAGGATTGCAGAGACCTCTGCTGCAGTTTTAGACTTCAGAGGTTCTGCAATCACCCATTTTGTAAATAAGTCTGTCATTGTTAGAATGTATTTATTTCCTTGGGCTGTCTCCGGGAGTGGGCCAATCAAATCCATGCCCAGCACCTCCCAAGGTTCTTTCACCTGCAGGTGACAGAAGTTTCCAAATGAAAATGCAAAGCTGCCTTACAGCACACAAGCTTGCCATTAAAATGAAATGGGAAAACAGGCTTTAAAATGTACCTTTATAGGATGTAATACTGGGGCCACTGTTTTAATTGGGTCATTTAGCTGGCAGCGATGACAACACTTGACCTGAAAAAAAAAAGTTTTCCAAATATTTTTTTTAATAATAAAACTAATTGATACATAATAATAAGAAAAGAGGGAAACCAAGAATTAAACATATCTATGCAGACACATGTTTTAGACGTAATTCCAGGTAGAGGTGGTGAATAATTTATGGAAAACGATGCCTTAATCTTACCTGAGGAAGCACTGGACAGTTTTGACCTAGTTGATGCTGCAACACTTGGTCGAGTTTTCTCCCAAGTTAATCCAACAACCTGTTTTTTAGATCCCATCCCCACAAACACTTTTTAAATCATTTTATGGATCTTTTGAGAGCGAGAATTTTAAATATCATGAACTGCTCTCTTCAGACAGGGGTTTTTCCTACTGCCTTTAAAAACTGCAGTGGTGAAACCCTTTTAAAGAAAACAAACTTAGATCCCACAGCTCTTAATAACTACAGACCAGTGTCCAACTTACCATTTTAAGCAAGATTTTAGAAAAGCTTGTTTTTATTCAGTTAAATGAGTTTCTCTTCACAGATCAACATCTTTGAGGTAAACCAGTCTGGTTTCAGAAAGAACCACAGCACAGAGACGGCCCTGTTAAAAATCGTTAATGATTTAGGTGCCCTTGGATTCAGGTCAGATCTCAGTGTTAGTTCTACTAGATCTAAGTGCTGCTTTTGACACTGTTGATCACCTGATCCTATTAAACAGGCTCAAAAGCCTTGGCCTTTCAGGGACTGTACTCGATGTGTTCAGAATCATATCTCATGGAGAGAAACTTTATGGTAAGCATGGACACTTACTTCTCTGGGGTACACAAAATTAAAAGTGGTGTTCCTCAAGGCTCAATCCTTGGTCCCCTGCTTTTTAACATCTACATGCTTCCTCTGGGGAATTCATCAGGAGCACAACATCAGCTTTCACAGCTACGCTGATGATACCCAGCTGTACATATCCATGTCTCCTGATGACACAAAGCCAATAGAAACCCTTTTTAATTGTATTTTAGATGTGAAATTATGGATGGCTAAAATTTTCTGCAGCTCAACCAGGAAAAAAACTGAAATTTTAGTTATTGGTCCTGAAGCCAAGAGAGAGAAACAGTGTTTCAAACTTACAGAACTTTCATTAAGCTGTTCAGAAACAGTCAGAAACTGGGCGTTACCTTTGACTCTAAGCTAACTTTTATTCCAACATATTAAGCAGGTATCAAAAACTGGTTTTTATCATCTTAGAAATTTGGCTAGAGTCCCGCCCAATTCTCTCTCTTGCTAACATGGAGACGCTGATGCATGCTTTTATTATCAGTAGAATTGATTATTGTAACGCCCTCCTAACTGGCCTCAAAAAGAAGCATCAAGAACCTTCAGCTTTTACAGAATTCTGCTGCAAGAGTTTCTCACCAAGACCAGGAGGCGGCCCACATCACTCCGATTTTAAAATCCCTGCATTGGCTCCCCATAAGCTTCAGGATCGATTTTAAGATACTTTTACTGGTTTTTAAATGTCTTAATGGTCTTGGGCTTCTTATTTGTCAGATCTTTTAGTTAAATATGAACCCTCGCGGACCCTGAGATCCTCTGGCACAGGTCTACTAATCATTCCACTAGTGAAAACCAAAACGCACGGAGAGGCATCTTTTCAGCATTATGGCCCTCGTTTGTGGAACAGTCTGCCAGAGAACCTGAGGGCCGCAGAGAACATAGCTGCTTTTAAGAAAGGTCTTAAAACACATCTTTTTAACCATGCTTTTAGCTAATTTTATTGTTTTATTTACTTTGTTTTTATTCATGCATCTATTTGATCATGTTTTTATGATTTTATTGATCTTTTAATAATTTATTTAATTCATTTTTATGGTCATGTTTTATTGTTTATTGTTTGCTGATTTTACAAATATACTTAATTTTATTATTTTACCATTTTCTTTTTTAATTTCCAGTGCCTCCTCAGCTGGTTCCTCTCCCTCTGGTTACTGCTGTCCAGCTGCTGCAGCTCTAGGTGGGGACCTGCATCGCTACCTAGCTGTGGTGAGGCTGGGTCCCCGCCTGTGACGCTGCGGCATGCTGGTTATGCAGTTGTCTCCAGAGGAAGAGGCTCCAACTACATTAGTGTCTACCAACATCTAACTTCTGTGCTCAGCCTGTAGTCATTGGGGGTGTGTGTGGGTGGGTGGGATTGGGGGTATACTTGTGGATCTGGGTGAAGGGGGGAATTATGTGTCTTTATTGTACTTTGCATTTGTTTTTATTATTGCGTTTGTTTTAAGATTTTTTATGTGTAAAGCACTTTGTGTTATTCTATATATGAAAAGTGCTATAGAAATAAAGTTGATTGATTGATTGATTGATTGATAATTTACTTAATTCAAATAAGATCATACCCATTCATCGACATCCTGTTTTAATGTTTTCCAGTAGTAGCCAGCAATAACCTTATTTCTGGTACCTCTCATACCACTATGGTTCCCAGTACCAGAGTTCTGGTGGCATTCCATAAGGACAGACCGCTTCTCCTCCTCTGACAAGACCACAAGTCGCATAGACTGCATGGCTGGGCCAGTGTAGAAGAGTCTGTTGCCTGTTAGAAAATGAAAAAAGGCTCAGAAAGTTGCTGACTTTTGTTAACTTAAATGTCTCATATATATTAGTCAAGTTTGGGATAATAGAGCTGTACCAACATGCCAATTCTGTTTTACCTAACCTAAATAACATATTAAAAACGTATCAATTTATTTTAAGTATCCAAAATTTAAATAAGGCTGCACATAAGTGACTATATATATCGTTTCAATATTAAAAACTAACATATCAATTCTCATCTCAGACTTTTGATGCAACATTGAAATTCAACAGTAAAGGTATATTTACGTGCAGGGCTCTTAAATAAATCTTTCTTTCTTTCTTGTTTTTTTTTTTTTTTGGTTGCTAGTTGGGGTGGCTAGTAAGATCTGAAGTCTAGCCAAATCTAGACTCTACTAGTTCAATTCAATTCAATTCAATGTTATTTATATAGCCCAAAATCACAATTTGCCTCATTGGGCTTCAATATGAAACACTAGTGTTTAAAACTAAGACTAAATAAACTGGTCATCTTCCTTCTCTCAGACCCTCCCTCCGGTAGGAAAGACATTACAATGGTGGAAAAAATGAGGAAAATTCCAGCCAAAATATTGCATTTATTTATTTTCAGTTAATAGTTATTGTATTGCAAAAGCAAAACACTAATATTAATAATAATATAAAATGTAGTCTTATAATATAGAAATGTAGACCTGTTATTTTGCCTAAGAAACTTCTGATGACAAATTTTATTATTATTTTTTTTTTAATTAAAACATGCCTTTCTTTAAAGCATTGACTAAATTTTCTAAAACATACACAAAAAAAAAATATGTTGATCATTAGAAAATGTTGTATAATTAGAATTCACTAATTGTATGTTTTTTGGGGGGTTTTTTTTGTTTTTTCTTACCCGCCAAATAAAGTTACTCGCCTTTTGGTGGATGTTAGTTTAGAGCCCTGTTTATATGTACTTACCTTTAACTTTGTACTTGGGCGCCATTCTTTTAATTTTTTGGCGCTGTAATCGAGTCGGGGGGAGTTCTCCATTGTCAAGGAAAGCTTGGATCTGTTTAAACACCGAGATATCCATGTTTGTGATTAGGGTAGTGATTGAAAACTTTTTTTTTTTTTTTTTAAGTTTTTTTTTTTTTTTTTATTGACAACAGATACATTACAGAGTTGTGTTATTATCAGCACCATTACAAATGACAACAACCACAATTGTCCAACATAACATATTGAACATACATAAAACGACATGTATGAGACTTAACATAATAGTACAAATAAACAAAAAAAAAAAAAAAAAAAAAAAAAAAACATAAATGACAATTAACTTTAGTTAGGGGTATTCATTAAGTTTGTAATCCTTAACCAAACTAAGTAATTTCAAGCTATTTTTCTTTTTCATATAATTAAGAGACTGAAAATAAAAACAGAGCTCCTTGTGAAAAGTACTAAAAAGTGGTTTGGTCTTTAAAAATTTGTTTTTATGAATAAAAAACTTCCCTTGCAATAGAAGGACATTAAGAACAATATTTTCTGGTCTGTTAGATATCACCACCCATATAAAAAACATTTTTCACATCCAAATGAACTGGAGCTGCAATTTTAGAAGAAAACCAAAAACAAAACTCTTCCAAAATGTGTTAATAACTCTACAGTTAAAGAATAAATGATCTACAGTCTCAATGTCATTTAAACAAAAACTACAGCGTTCTCATCAAAGCCAAATCGGTGTCTCAAAAATTCCTTTGGATAAATATCACTGATATATTTTAAAATGAACCTCTTTAATTTTTGGTAAAATAGAAAATTTAAGGAATTTAGATCTCAGTTCAATCACCTCTTCTTTAGGAAAGTGTTTAGATATGTTTCTTTTCTGATAAGATGTTTGAAAAAGTTCTTTGAGAAACAAATTCCGTATAAAAGTGTTGGGTAATTCTGTTTTTGTAACAGGCTGTCCGTTTAATAGCAGAGAAGGAAGTGTTAATTGAACTTTGTTTAAGAGTAAATTTTGAGATAACTGGATCAACGACTTAGGAAGGGCTTTGATCGTGATTGAAAACTGTAATACTAGGCGTGTTTGAGATTATGCAGGCGGACGCGGCGCTGCGCAGATCGCCTGGATTGCGGTGCATGCTGGTTAGTTTGTCACCGACGTCACATTTGCGACGACATGAAGTATCGCGACAAAGGGGCGGGTTCAAGGCGCCTTCCTAAGCCAGCGCAGCCAGAAAATAGGTACTGCGCTGGCTGCAAGCCGCCTTGATGACTACAAAACAATGCATTGTGGGAAACGGTGTCCGGAAAGTTTTTGTAGTTTAATGTGAAATAACTGGCGCTAAATGAAGGAAATATGTGTGTTCTTACTTTTCTGGAGGTAGTGAATCGCTGATGAAAATATACAAGATTTGAAAAAATCTGTGGTTATTTGTGTCATAGTTGTCTTGAAAATGAACTTTAATTATTATTTTATCTATTTATTTGGGACTGTGTACATGTAATGAATCCCCCGACTATTTTTTTTAATCTGTTTTACTCTAAGAGATGTAAAAAAATACTATAAAAGACATAACAGCACAGATCAGACGAGGAGGAGTGGCGTATTAAAATTCAGCCGAATGTTGAGGACAACCCCCAACTCCTCGTTCTCGTACAGTCTCGTCGTCCACCTTCATCTCAGCGCCTTTCTCCGCCCCCTCCTGCAGCAGCTTGGTCTCGTCGACGAAGCAGGCGAGGCGCAAGTCAACTCAAACACGCCTATCATCAACACGACCGCGAAACTACCGTAAATCGTGTTAGCGGAAGTGACGTAGGTTTCGCGCATGCGTGGTGAGCGGTGCAACCGAAATGCTTCCGCATACAAAAAATGCAGCGACAGGCTGCACCGACAGAAACTCAAAAGACACGTGATCAGTCACGTGATCCGGAGAAACATAAACATCCGACCACGTGATCAAAACGAAACCTAAAAGCCGTCCTGTTGTTTTGAATGGGGCGTATCATACGCACGCAAAAACCGTGTTTGGCGTATACTATGCACGGTATTCCCAGGGTGCAAAGCCGTGGAACATGTACGCATTTCACTGGTTGCTCAAAGCAGTTACTTAGCAGAGCTCCTCAAAACGCGAACGCGCCATCTTGGGGAATCCCCTTGCGTCATATTTTCCCAGCATGCACTGTGGTCCAAAATGGTATCTTTGGGGAAAGAAAAACCTTCAATGTCCAGTAATTTTTCTACACATTTTATCTGTAAAGAATTATTTTAACTTATCATATAATTCAAATTTTGCTACATTTGACTGAAGTCAAAACCATATGTTTACAATATTGCTGCAAGTACCTGCTATATAAACAGACGGCTGACAAACTACTATCGGGTTACTCAGACCGGCTGTGAGATGGCCCAGATGGGTGCACAGGGGGTCCGGGTCCTCGCCCTCCCCGTGATCCCAGATGACGATCACAAGGGGGGCGGGAAGAGTCTGCCTCCAGACTATGTGGGAGGGGGCTGGAGGGAGAGGGGAAGGCTGAGGCTTGCCATTCATAAGCTAATAGCAAGAGGACGTGAGAAGATGAAGAACGAATAAGATAAGATAAGATAAGGGCTCCCTCCACCATCTCACAGCTGGTCCGAGTAACCTTTTGGTTCCTTTAAAGGATAGCATCTTCCCTAAGCCCCATCCTTAGCAGGTGGATCGTGAAGCCAACAGGAAATAGGAACTCCCATGATTTTTTTTTTTTTTTTTTATTGACAAAAGTTGAAGTTTACAATATATGAAATAGACATACTGAATAGTCAACAAGTTACAATTTGAACAGTCACATTAAATGTAAAAAGACAGAAATGTATAAAGGAAATTTGAAAAACTAAATAAAGAAAGGACAACAATAAAATTAAATAAATAAATAAATAAAATACAAAGATATGATGAACAATAAATTGGGGGTTATCAAAAAGCTGCAGATCACATATAATATCTTGAAGTTTCAGAGCATGTTTATTTTCCATTAGGTTTACGGATGAAAAGAATAAGCAGAGTTCTTTATGAAATGTAAAAAAAGATGTTTGGTCTTCATAAATCGGCATTTGTGTATATAAAATTTTCCCAAGATAATTATAACATTTAAGATAAATTCTGTAGTTTTGTTTTCTAAAATGAACCCAAAAATGACATTCTTAAAACAAAAATCTGTTAAGTATGGAATTTTAGCAAAAAGCCAATCATGTACATCGTCCCAAAATGCATTAGAATAACAACATTCAAAGAATAGATGCTCAGTAGTTTCTATTTCGTCATTACAAAAAGAACAACAATTTTCAGGAATTCCAAACCGTCTTCTAAGTAATTCTTTTGAGGGGTATATACCTGTAAATGTTTTAAAGTGGACTTCTTTAGCTTTGGGAGGGATAGGAAGTTTCATATATTTAGTTCTGATTTGTTTCTTTTCTGAATTATTAAAATGCTGGGTTATTGAGTTTGGGTTGGAAATATAGGGAAAAGACATTTCCTTAAAATATTCTCTAATTTGACGATTAGGGAGTTTGGCAGTTAACATGTCATGTCCATTAATTATAAGTTTAGGGATAGTAGGAAATCTGTAAATAATATTATGAAACAAAACAGAGACTGAGTTCAACATATTATGAGGAATGGCCTTCATAATTTTTCCAAAATCTTTTCTATTTATTTGTAAATCATATTTAACTGTGAATTCCTCAAAAAACATGAGGATAGCGTTGTCATTAAAAAAGTGCATTCATGACCAGATTCCCTTTTCAAACCATTTCTGTACAAAGAGGGATTTTTTTCTGGTAGTTATGTATTGGAAGTTCCATAGAGGAGTGTTATGAGGACTATAATTATGTTTGTAAATGAGTTTCCAATAAAGAAGAGCTTGCTGATGGAAAGAGGAGAGTTGAATGGGAAGTTTTTTAATGTTAAAATCACAACTAAGGAAGAATTGGATTCCTCCTAGGTTGGAAAATATTTTATTAGGAATAGTAAACCAAATACTGTTTTGATTTTTAACAAATGATTTAAGCCAGTTTATTTTTAGGGTTCCATTAAGGCTGTTGAACTCTATAGCTTGTAGGCCTCCATCTTCATATTTTTTGTTAAATTACCTTGTTTAATATAGTGCGTTTTCCTCTTCCATATAAAAGTTAAAATTAATGTCTGATTAATGGATTTAATGGCTTGTTTTAGGGACACCTATTGAATAGGTCGGATATATAAATCTAAATCTTGATATGCTCTCAATTTTGGTGATGAGAATCCTACCAAGATGAACAGATCTCTCTGTGCCCAATTATTCAGAAGAGATGACATTTTTATTTTTCCATTTTGTCCCAAATATTAAGTTTTTCTAAATCTTTTTTGTCTTTAGTTATATACATTCCAAGATATTTAACAGTGGATTTAATAGGAATATTGCATGAGTTAGATAAAATACATGGCTTTATAGCTAAGATCTTGCATTTGTTTAAGTTTAGTTTGAGGCCTGAAGCTTTTGAAAAAGGTGTCAATAGTTCTAAGTATTATAGGGATATCCTGAAGATTATTTAGAAAATTTGTTGTATCATCGGCGAGTTGGCTTATTGAAATTTCCGGTTTGCAACTGACAGTTTACCAAATTAGCATGTTTAATTAACAAAGAGAGCATTTCTGTTGATGCAATAAAAAGAAGGGGTGAAATCGGGCTAATTTCCTTTGCTAATATTAAATCTTTGAGATGTACCCTGGGGTAAAAACAGAGCTATTAGTATCATTATAAAACTATGTTTTAATTATTATAATGAATTTATCACCAAAACCAAAAAATTTAAGAGTTTGAAACATAAAATTGTGCTCAATCATGTCAAAGGCCTTGTAAAAATCTAAGAATAGAATAAAAGCTTCTGTATCAATCAGATGTTCATAGTAGGGCTGGGAATCACTGGGTACCTCACGATACGACATGATACGCGATACATGGCTCACGATATCGATAATATCGCGATACTGCGATAGTTGCTAGAAGAACACTTTTTTGGGGGGAAATATATCCCCATTTTATTTTTTTTTAGCTTAAACACAATCATAATAAACAACTTATGTCTTATTTTGTGCAACAAATTATAGACACTTTTGTTTAACGCTGCTTAAAATCACTAATACTATAACTTACCACCTATTGAATTGGAATTATTTGTAAAATTCCAAGTTAACAATAGTAAACATGATCAGCAGTGCCACAGAAATACTGTTAGCAACAGAACAAAAATTAAATAATTCAAATTGGTTACAGCTATCTTCCTCTAAAGAAACGTCACACCAAAGGATGATGAATATAACATAAGCCTCTGTCAAGTGTTACATAATTTTTTGTGCACTTTTCCCACATTTGAAAAGGGCTGAGCATTCAAAATTGAAGGCTATTTTACTCAGACTGTCACTGAGGGCCCGTTTACACTGGAACGGGAACGCGTTTTGCTCTCTGATCCGGTAAGCAAGATATCGGGTACACACCAGAACGTTCCTGAATGATATTGCGTTCACGGTTAAAACGAATGCTGACGGAAAACGATGTAATTCACACGCCACGCCGCTATGCGCTATGTGCGCACAATGTTGAACCGTTCCTGCTCTATTTCCCCCTCAACCGTAGTCGAGGAGCAGGGGAGATCTTCTCCAGGGCCGAAGGTTGCTTTTCCTCCGGGGTTCACATCCCTTCTTTGGAGCATGCGAAGCCGAATAATTACACTTAGCTATTGTAGAGGAACTGAACTTTTATTACTTTAACTTGCAGACAAACTCGAGAACAACTCGAACAACTCAAATCTATAATTATGCATGCACAAATCGGATTGAATATATTTTCTCTTCATAGTACAGTGAATAGAAGAGAAATGCAGTGATGCTGTTGTGCAATGGTCAACCCTCACCGTTGGTTGTGAACACTCCTTCCAGTAATGTGAGAGTCCCGATTCTCTCCTCTGGATTCCACCATGAACTGGGCAACCTCCATGTTCTCACCACCCTTGTCAGAGCGCACACGTGATGGCAGACCATATTTGTTGACTGCACCAATGAAGGCCTCCAACACTGTAGCTGCTCGGTTGTTTGTTGCAGCAGACAGATAAACAATTAAACGGCTGAAGCCATCTATGCCACCATGGACAAGAAATCTCCACCTGTTGGTGTAAAAACAAAAACGACAAGTTGTGGGAAAGTGAAATGAGGCACTAGTGCAAGTATGTAAAAATTCTGAAAAAAATACCGTATTAATTTGTGGTTTCCATCAATGTGCCACATTGCATTTGGTGCAGGAACAGAATATTGCCTTCGCCTTAGTGTACGATTGGCTAATGCACGCACTTCAGTCCCAATCGGGTCAATTCTTCTTAAGGAGTCCCGTACTCTTGTTGCTAAAAAATAAAACAAAAAAATTTCCAAAAATGTTTAATCTAAAAGAAAAATTACATTAAACCTGGAGAGCCTTTCAAAAAGCCAATTTTAATGCAAACTAGTTTTCATGGTTTGGATTTCATAGTCTGTTTTAATCCCATCAGTTATTTAATCTATAATACACTATTCAATTCCAATTCAATTCAATTCAATTCAATTCAATTTTATTTATATAGCCCAATATCACAAATTCAATTTGCCTCATTGGGCTTCATGCCTGCAGTTTTTACAGATGCACAGATGGAGTCATAAAATATGCACAATAGGTAAAAACTAAACAGACTATAAAGAACAGGTCATCCCTGTCCTTAGACCCTCCCTCGCGGTAAGGAAAAACTCCTAAAAAAAACCTGAGTCAGGAAAAAAAAGAAGAAACCTTAGGGATTCCCACATGAGGGAGAGATCCCATCCCAGGACGGACAGGCGATACCAGAACGGTTAAAGAAAAGTTAGCTGCTAAAACTGCATATATGAGTAGAGTTCATTCATATAGAGCTGAGGGACGAGTGATGATTAAGTCCATAGTCCAGATGAGGCAGAACTGCAGACCACGACCAGGAGCAGGAGGACAGACGACCCACCAGGAATC
Organism: Oryzias javanicus; assembly: GCA_003999625.1. Classification (NCBI taxonomy): domain Eukaryota; kingdom Metazoa; phylum Chordata; class Actinopteri; order Beloniformes; family Adrianichthyidae; genus Oryzias; species Oryzias javanicus. Next base: position 4,173,541 of record CM012460.1, on the reverse strand, counting down.
ACTCCCACTCAGAGATGCAGGATGGTGACGGATGGTGACGGGGCTTCATCCAGATGGGCGGGGCTTCGTCAGGATCACCAACAAGTCTCCCGGAAACTGCAATCTCTCCCGGTCTCCCACAGGGGAGTCGGAGAGAAGGAAAAACATGTGAATTATACTGCACCACCAACAAAGGCATACAATTAGAAGTAAATAAAAAAGTAGAGGAGAGGAGAAGTAGATGGAAAAGAGGACAGAGCCCCAGTGCACCATACTTTTCCCAGCTTCTAACTTCTAGCAGCCTTCTATGTTATTATGTAGAGAATATACATATTTCATCATTTATATTTCAAGCATATATTGGAGAAGTATGTGATTATAATAATTATTTCCCCAAACTTCAGAACAGTATGGGAGCATTATGTTAATTATTCTATGATTACTGGCTAGTCTGGCAGAACGCCTGTCCAAATAGGAATGTTTTAAGGCTAGTTTTGAAGGTAGAAACTGTACCTGCCTCTCTGACATGGGCTGGGAGCTTATTCCATAGAACAGGAGCTTGATAACTGAAGGTTCTACCTCCGACTGTACTTTTAAAAATTCTAGGAACTACAAGCAGTCCTGCATTCTGTGAGCGAAGCGTTCTGATTGGCTGGTAAGGAACTATGAGATCTCTAATATAGGATGGGGCCACACCATTCAGAGCCTTATATGTTAACAGGAGGATTTTGAACTTTACTCTAAATTCAACTGGGAGCCAGTGGAGAGAAGCCAACACAGGAGTGATGTGTTCTCTTCTGCTAGTTCCTGCTAACAATCTTGCTGCTGCATTCTGGACAAGCTGAAGACCTTTTAAAGAACTTTTAGGGCATGCTATCAGTAAAGAGTTACAGTAATCCAGTCTCGACGTAACAAATGCATGGATGAGTTTTTCAGCAACTTTCACTAACGGTTTGTGTTTAAAGAGAAGTATAAAAAGAAGAAGTATAAAAGAAGTAGTATAAAAATACATTTCATTCAACAACAGAGATACTGCACTTGCCACATGTATATAAGAATCCACTTAATATCAAACTTACTTTGCACCAGCAGACCTCTGGCTTGAAGGAAGGATTTCATCATTCTGTATCCTGTGTGTGGGTGACTTTGTTGGATTTCACCAATGACTGCATCCAGCTCTTCTTGGGTCAGGGCTGAATACACGTCAGACTTTCTGAGAAAAGAAAACAAAGAAAAAAAAAGTCTGATGAGAATGTGGGAAATGCAGATTATTTATTCTGATGTCCATATTGGTGTAATTATTTCCTCCATCTGTAATTGTTATTTTTTGCTTGAATTTAAAACATGGAGATCTATATGATGGGCTATTATTGTTACACTACAGCTAGCTTCTGAAGTACTTCTCCATGATATGCATATGACAACAAACATTTCACTCAGGATCGTTTGTGTACTGTGTTAGCCTATATTAGCTATGATGCTCGCGTCATTTTACCACTGAGACACGGGTCCCCTTCTGTCTGGACCATGAGCCCCAACCTCGGAAGAAGATGGAGGAGAAAAATCCTCAACCTCCACAGAAAATTCTGTTACATCAAGCTAGCCTCACTGTTAATCACAAATAAATAGTCAGTCTCTCTCTCTCTCTCTTACGGAAGCCGAGAACAGCCTGATCCACTTTTTCCCCCCCCCCATCGTTTTCTCGTTAAAACGAGAAAACAAAGTTTGTTTTCTCGTTATAACGAGATAATTCAGATCGAAGAATGAAGCGTCTTCCTCTCACTTTCCCGCACGGAGATTCTGAGACTTGTCCTGTTTTAAGTCTCTTTATTTTGTGGTTAACAAGAAATACAACAGAAGAACACTTCACAAAAGTTGTTTATAGTCTATTTTATTGTATTATTTTATCATTGAGTCTATGCTCCTCAAACTCCTTCAGTCCGTCTCATGCACCCCCCCCTTACAAACCTCCGAAAAAAAAAAGTGGGTCAGGCCGTTCTCGGCTTCCGTAGTCACGAGTATCACATGCTGAAACAGTTTCAAACTCCAACTGGGAAGCTAGTTCCAACAAATAATCCGCACACATGTTTTGAAACGCGGACTTCCGGCAAGATGGCGCTCTGAGAAGTACAGTTTTTACATGTGCTCTCAAAGCTACCCTCAAAAACTAAAGAAATTTGTATTTTAAGTCTCGTTCAGCACGCTGCCATTTTTTTTCTCTTTGTTAATTACTGAGTGAATAAGTTCCCGTCATCTTTATGAGTTTGTTGGATCACGTTTATTGTGAGGAAATGTCGATGGAAAAGGCTGGGTGCGCTAGCAAACGAGGGGCCCCTCCAACCACTCCAAGTAAGATTCAGCAACAAACTAAAAAGAAGAACAAAACCGAGGATGAGAAACCATCAGAGGAAGGGGAACTAACAATGATGAAGATTTTGGAGGCTGTTACTAAACTGGCTGAAAGATTCGATATACAGGAAAATAAAATGGAAGATCTGGTAGCAAAGATGGAAGAGCACAGTGCCGTGTTGGCGGAGCTAAGAGGAGAAGTTTCTGAAAACAAGAAAAAAAACGAGATTCTTGAAAAGCAACTAAAAAATGTTCAAGAAGAGCTGAAAATCACAAAAGAAAAATGTAAAGAACTAGATAGAATACAAGAGGAGATGAAATCTCGTTTGAAAGGGGCTCAAAGAAAAAGAAAACGAAGACATCAAAGGTACCGTCGTCGCCATGTTGTCCAAAATTGCACCTGGAGTTCCGTGGAACACGCACGACATGGTGGACACGGTGCATCGCATCGGAAACAAAAGACGCACAGCGCGCAAGGCAAGTGATCATCCAATTTGTGAAAAGGGAATGCAGAGATACGATCTGGAAAGCTTCTAAAAACTGTGAAATATGCAAGAAAAATGGTGTAAGTTGGACTTCCGGTGACGCCATGCTCCTGAGCACAGCTTAAACTCGAGGCTCTCGTCCGAAATCTTTCAAAAAGGGCTGACAATCTCATTTAATCTCAGTACTTCAAATTAAATAAAACAAAATATGAGTGGGACAAATAAAAATGTTAAAACCAGGCGGGAAAATGGCAAACAAGACGCTAAAGAAGAAGAAAGAAGACCGCAAAAAAGTCCGGTAAACTACGGAAAGCAGCAGAGTATGCTACGTGCTGAGATGGCGGAGCTGCTAGCCGAGCTGAAAAATGTGAGAAAGGAAAATCAAGAAGGCCACAAGGAAACCAAATCCTCATTGGAACGACTGGGACAATCAGTAGAAGAACTAAAGTCGAAAATGCTTGGGCACGAGAAAAGACTGAATGAAGCTGAAAAGAGGATCAGCGAGGCCGAGGACCGAGGGATGAGACACGAGCGCACACTGCGGTACCTGCTGCACCGAGAGCTGGATCTCACATCCCGCTGTGAGGATTTACAGAACCGGCTGCGACGCAACAATTTGAGGATCTATCAGGTCACAGAGGGCAGAGAGGGACGCGATATGAGGGGCTTCGTGCAGGACCTGATACGTAAAGTCTTAAATAAACCAACCATGGAGCTGCAGATTCAGAGAGCGCACAGGGCGCTGGTGGCCAAGCCCAGCGATGTCGCTGCACCGCCGCGATCGATAATTGTGAACTTTCTGGACTTTACTGTTAAGGAAAGTGTGATCCGACTTGCTTGGGGCCAGAAAAAAAATATGTTTGAGGATAAACCCATCTACTTCGACCACGACTACTCCCCTGAGCTACAGAAAAGGAGAACCCGCGTCAGGCACGTGATCAAGCAACTGCGAGCGAAGGGAATCACCGCAAAGTGCCCGTATCCCGCCCAACTGAAGATCCAGCTGACGACAGGGGAGAAGACTTACTCAACGCTCACGGAGGCTGCTGGCAAGCTTCAGGAACTAGGCATCCAGGTCCGAACGGAAGATCGGGAGCAGCTTGAGAAGGAAGCGAAGGAGGATAAGTGGAAGCAAGCGAGGGGGACACGCAGAGGAGAGGAAACACCCCCGATGACTGACATCATCACCCTCTTTAGGAGCGGACAGTAGAAGGTACTATTTACAATAACAAAACAAAACAAAAAAAACTGTTTTAAGCCACAGTAGAAAAATAAAAGTGGGATGAATAGTAATAATAATAAAATAAGAATGGTATAAATGAAAGCTGAGATTTTCCAGAGTGTTAAGTATATTTAGTCAGCCTATTTATTTTACTATTTTCTTGATTGCTATTTTGACTTTTTTTTTTTTTCGGTTTAGAGTTTTTTTTGTAAAAACATTGATTTCGGACGATTGAATGACTTCAGGGTGCAATGCACTCAATGAGCAGTCTAACCCTGAGCAAGGAGACTGCATGGGCTTATGGCCCCCTGTTAACCCCAGAGATAGTTCGTCACACGTCTCTGCCCTTTTTCAAACGGGAGTTGGTTACATTTGAACCAACTGGCTGTGTGGAAGTTCTAAATGAGGCATATGTTCCGCCTGTGTTATGTTCTTTTATTTTCTTGACAAATGTTCATGGTGATACTAATTTAATAATATGTGAGGTTGATAAGAAAGGTACTGAAAAAGCTGTAATTTACTTCCTGACTTAACATGAATGTGCTTAATTTAGTTAGTTATAACATAAAGGGCATTAATAATCCCATCAAACGTAACAAAATATTTGGTCAATTGAAAAAGTTGAACTGCTCAATTGCATTACTACAGGAGACACATCTGTCAGAGAGTGAACATCGAAAACTAAAAAGGGAGTGGGTAGATCAGGTATATAGTGCCTCATGTAAATATGGTAAGAGAAGAGGGGTAGCAATCCTCATCCATAAATCTGTGAATTTTCACAAAGAGGAGTATATTCATGATGATGAGGGGAGATATGTAATGGTAGTAGGAACAATTGATAATATACAAGTAACTATACTAAATTTACATGCTCCAAATGAAGATTGTCCCCAATTTTTTTGTAAAAATAGCATCTATCCTTGCTGATAAGGGTAAAGGAGTAATAATCTTAGCTGGAGATTTTAACTGTGTTCTGAACAGAAAACAAGACAGAATACCAACAGATGTGGGGCCCAAACTTAAAAAAACTATAGCATTACAGGGAATGATGTAGAATTAGGATTGATAGATATATGGCGCTCACTTCACCCAAGGGAAAAAGATTTTACTTTCATGTCACATGTGCATGGATCATACTCAAGAATTGACTTTTTTGCTTTGACTAAAAAAGATGCCTATAAAGCTCTGGAATGCAAAATTGAACCTATTACAATTTCAGATCATGCACCGGTAACACTACGTATGACATTGAGCTCAGAAGTCAAATTTAAATATTGGAGACTAAATGTTTCCATACTGAATGACACAAATGTGTGTCAAGAACTGAAAGATAACTTGGAAGAATACCTTAGATTCAACAATGTAGATAATATTAACCCTTGCACTCTATGGGAAGGTGCAAAAACAGTAATGCGGGGAAAATTAATAGCCATATCATCAAAACTGAAGAGGCAAAGATTAAATGAGCAACATAAACTAGAGACAAAAATTAAGACTCTTCAAAATGAGCATAAGAGAACACAAAGTAAAAAAACACTCAAAATGTTACAAGAAAATAGACAAAAATTAGACAACCTCCTTAGTTATAAGGCTGAAGGGGCCCTTCGATTTGTAAACAGAAAATATTACGAGATGGGAAACAGGGCAAGTAGACTACTTGCTTTCCAGTTAAAGAAAACTCAGTCAAGTCGGATAGTAACTAAAATTAAACACCCTTTAACTGGTCAGCCAGTTACGCAACCAAACCAAATAACAGAGGCCTTTGCAGCTTACTATACTGCCTTATATGAAAAACAAGATGATATTGATAAGAGGGAATGCATACAAAGATTTCTGGAGCCTTTAAATATGACCAAACTGACTGAAGAAGAAAAAAATTTTTTAGAAAATCCCATTACTGAAAATGAAGTTAGAGAGACCATACGTAAATTGAAGAACAACAAATCACCAGGAGTTGACGGTTTCCCAGGAGAATATTACAAATCACTCATAAATGAACTCTCCCCAGTGCTCACCAGTTTGTATAACTATGCTTTAAGTAATGAAAATGCACCAGATTCATGGAAACAGGCAATAATAACAGTAATAAAGAAAGAAGAGAAAGATCCCACATTATGCACTAGCTATAGACCTATAAGTCTCTTATGTGTTGACTTAAAAATCCTAACTAGCATCCTAGCTAAGAGAATACAAAAATATATTAAAAAACTGGTTAAACCGGACCAAACAGGATTTATTAATGGGCGCCATGGCTCGTCTAACATAAGAACAACTCTAAATTTACAATCTCAGGCAGTTACAAGAAAACAATCATCGATGCTTCTAAGCTTAGATGCTGAGAAGGCGTTCGATCGCGTAGACTGGATTTATCTGAGACACGTGTTACAAAATATGGGATTTGGAGATAAATTTGTTAAATGGGTTATGATATTTTATCAACAGCCTAAATCAAGAGTTAGGGTGAATGGATACTGCTCAGATTATTTTAGTCTTGGTAGAGGGACTAGGCAGGGAGACAGTCTGAGTCCAGTTCTCTTTGCCCTCAGCATTGAGCCATTGGCTGAGAAAGTGAGACAGAGCCCATACATCCAAGGAATAAAAGACCAGGGTGGAATGGAACACAAAATTGCATTGTTTGCAGACGATGTGCTACTGTACATAGAGAACCCTTTGATATCAATTCCTGCTTTGCACAAGTGTTTACAGGACTATGGCTACATTTCTGGATTTAAAGTTAATGAAAACAAATCAGAGGCTATGATGTTGTCTGGAACATGGCCAACAGAACTAAACGCTATTACATCATTTAAAAGAAATAACCAAGGGTTCAAATATTTAGGAATTACCCTTAAACCCAATACTTCTCAGTTGTATAAGTCAAATTATAAAAAGCTTATCGCACAAATTAAAGATGATTTGCAAAGATGGGAGGTTCTGCCCCTCTCCCTGTTTGGCAGAGTGGAAGCTGTTAAAATGAACATTCTGCCAAGGCTCCTGTACCTATTTCAATCTCTTCCAGTGTGGGTTCCAATGTCAACATTTAATCAATTGGACAAACATCTTACTAAATTTATATGGCAAAATAAGAGGCCAAGGGTCAGACTAAAACTAATTTGCTCATCAAAGGATAAGGGTGGTGTCTCTCTCCCAAATTTGAAGTGTTATTATTGGGCTGCTCAATTAACTGCAATAACACATTGGATCAACAACAACCAGGAAGATGGCTGGGTTCAAATAGAACAAAAATCCCTACCAGAAATTTCTCTGTCAGTACTTCCATTTTTGAGCCCACTTAGCTGGAGGAAGTTTAAACTGAAAAATGTATGGATTAAACATACACTACGAGTGTGGCAGTTTGTGAGAAAAAGATTAAGGGGTACGATGGGTACGTCGAGGGCCACACCCATAGCAGGTAATATAGACTTCCAACCATCAATGTGGGACAGTGGGTTTAAAAGGTGGATGAGTGCTGGCCTATGTACAATCAACCAACTTTTTGAAGGGAGTATCCTAAAATCGTTCGCTCAATTACAAAAAGAGTTTTCAGTACCCCCACAAGATCATTATCGATATCTACAAATAAGACACTACATTCAAAACCAAGCACAATGGGAAAGTATTAAGGCAGAACCAACCGGCATTGACCAATATTTCATAATTAACCACGAGAAGCATTTACCGACCAGGAAACATATATCATATGTTTACAAAACGCTGATGGGAGATTTAAGTGATAACACCTTTGAAATAAGAAATAAATGGGAATTGGAGTTAAATGCAACAATTGATGATGACATTTGGAGGGAGATGTGTGTGACATGCCACAAAGGAATCAATAGTAATTTATGGAAGGAATTTGACTGGAAGGTTAATGAGATAATTTTAGAACCCCAATGTTAATCTCACAATTCTACAAAACCCGTTTCTCCACTATGTTGGAGGAACTGTGGTATGATGGCGGATCACTCACACATCTTCTGGGACTGCCCAGCACTTTGTGGATTCTGGCGGGACATAATAAATGAAACTGAAAAAATATTACACCTTAAACTTTCAGCAGATCCATTACTATTTGTATTGCATATAGGGATTGAAAAGATATGTGACCATGATCAACAATATATATTACGCATCCTTTTGCTCATTGCACAGAAATGTATAACCTGCAACTGGAGGAAACCAACTTCTCCAACGAGTACGGAATGGATGCAAAGACTTAAACAAGTCTATGTTATGGAACAGCTAACTGCTAAACTCCAAATGAAAATGGAATTATTCACAAAAAGATGGACTCATGTAACAATGTACCTAGGAAAATAATAATGTATCAACCTTTTGTCAAGAAATGTTTTGTGTTATTGTTGTAATGCATATAACTGAGAAATAAAATACAGTTCAAAAAAAAAATGGTGTAAGTTTTGCTGAGGATCTGATCCAGGAGGACTGAGAGGCGCGGAGGCTGCTGTGGCCGAAGGTGAAGGAGGCGCGGGAGCAGAACAAGCGGGCGTTCTTCAGAGGACCACTCGCCTTCATCGAAAACACTCAGATCTTTCCATGAAGAGGAGGAGGAGTTGTTGCAGCTGTCTGGATGGGACTCCATGTTACCCAGAGGGACCGTTCTGTCAGGTTTTCGTTTCACAAAGCTAAGTCTTTAGTGAAAGTTTACATTCCGGTTATTGTTGTTGTTCTGTGATTATGTTATTGAGTTCAAGACTTTCGTTTATTTCTCTAAATTCAAGAGGACTTAAAGACGTTACAAAAAGAAAAGCTTTATTTTTATTTTGTAAGGAACAAAAGGCACAAGTTATTTTTCTTCAAGAAACTCATTCAAGCGACAATGATATGGTGTTTTGGAAAAATCAATGGGGGGACACTATTCTATTCTATAGTCATGGGTCTAATAGATCGGCAGGCACTGCAATTTGTTTCAATAATTGTCCGGGTCAAATTATAGAATATAAATCAGATTTAAAGGGACATTGGATTATTGTTATTTAAATATAGAGGGCTGTTTTTGGATTGTTTGTAACATATATGGATATAATACTGATACAGATAACAGATTACTATTGGAAGACATTACAAAAATGATGAGAATATTTATAATGCAGTATCCAACTGATAATATTGTGTGGGAGGAGATTTTAACTGTGTTCCAGACGAATGGATGGATAGACTCCCCACAAAGTTTACTTCACACACGTACAGCCAACTTTTAAGCAATTTTTGTTCAAATAATGCTCTTTATGATGCTTGGAGACATCTTAATCCAAATACAAGACAGTTTTCATGGATTCGATCAAATTGCAGCAATAAATCAAGAATAGATTTATGGCTGGTTTCTCCAAATGTCTTAAATCACATCTCAAAAGCGGATATTTCTACAGCTCCAGTTACTGATCACTGTGTTGTGTCTATTAATCTTATTCCTAGTCTAAGAAATACTGAAAGAAGAAGTTACTGGAAATTTAATGCAGAATACTTGAAAGATGATCAATATTGTAGTATAATTTAAAAACTCTTGTTATCGGTCAAGGAAAATATGAGTCTAGACTCAGCTGGGAAAAAATGGGAAATATTTAAATATGAAGTAAGAAAATATTCTATTCAGTATGGAAAAGAAAGAGGAAAAAAAAATTAAAGAAGCAGAACAACAATTAGTGAGTGACCTAAATACATTTTATAGAAACTATAATGTTTCTGACACAGATAAAGAAGAATTTTTAAGATTACAGTCAAACTAGACAGTTTCTACCTAAATAGAGCCAGAGGAGCCTTCATCCGCTCCAGAGCCAAATGGATTGAGGGTGAAAAGAATAGCTCCTATTTTTGTAAGTTAGAGAAAGCAAGACAAACAAAAAATGCCAAATTCTTTATATGTAGATGGTCATCTTATATCTGATCCAAAAGAAATTTCTCAAAATATTTATACATTTTACCAAAATTTGTATTCATCCCATTTTTCAGATTTAGAATCAAAAAACTTTTTCAAAACGATAGAAACTTTTATCCCTAAAATTAATACAAAATTCAAAAAAGAATGTGATTCAGAAATCAAAATGTCAGAACTGGATTGTGCTGTCCAAAAACTAGCATTGGGAAAATCTCCCGTCAAGACGGTCTGACCTCAAACTTCTACAAGTTTTTTGGGAGGATATTTAAAACTTACTATTTAATGCTTTAAAGGAATGTATACAGAATAATACTCTTTTGACAACAATGAAACAAGGCGTAATAACATTAATACCAAAAACAAACAAAGACAAATCTGTCATTGAAAACTTGAGACCAATTACTCTATTGAATGTTGATTATAAACTCTTTACACATGTTTTGGCTAACAGACTCAAAAAGAAATACAAAATGTAGTCAGTGAAACACAATCTGGTTTTCTTCCAAATAGGTTGATTCACAACAATATTCGGCTAGTTTTAGATTTGTTAGATTATAGTAAATAATTGAAGACGATGGAATTATTTTTTTAGATTTTTCAAAGCTTTTGATAGTTTGGAACATCAATTTATTTTTAATGTCACTCCAGCACTTTGGTTTTGGCAAAAAATTCATAGATACCATTTCAATGTTATATAAAGACATAACCAGTGCAGTTCTGCTTCCTTCAGGAACCACCAGCAGATTTCCAGTGAACAGAGGAATTAGACAAGGTGACCCAGTCAGTCCACTTCTCTTTATTTTAGCAACAGAAATGTTAACATTATCAATACAAAATGACCACACAATTAAACCTTTATCTGTGGCAGGAAATCCCCTTAAGATAATCCAGCTGGCTGATGACACAGCCTTACTATTAAAACAAAAAGAAGAAATCCAAAATGCAATGAAAACTTTGTCTTTATTCTCTCAAGCTTCAGGTCTAAAATTAAACAGAAACAAATGTGAAATAATGACAATTCATGAAACCAAAGAAACTCACATGTATAACATTCCAGTAAAAAACGAAATAAAATACTTAGGAATAATGATTCATAGAAACTTTAAGGACAGATTGAATACTAATATTCAATCAATAATTGGCAAAAACCAAAAGATCTTAAACAGTTGGTTACAAAGAAACATTTCAATCTTTGGTAGAATTTTATTAACAAAATGGAGAGCATTTCTAGACTATCTACCCAGCATTTGCTGTGGCTTTTTCCTGATTCTTGTTTAAAAAACATCAACAAAATTCAATAATGATTTTATTTGGAATAATAAACAAGCGCTAATTAGAAAAAATGACATAGTTAAACCAATTGAAGAGGGAGGGATGAATGTTATAGATTTTGAGGTGATGAATGGAGTTATTAAATTGCAATGGCTAAAAAACTTTATTAAAAACAAGCATTCTCACTGGTTCTCTATACCTTCATATTTATTCCAAAAAGTTGGAGGCATTGAATTTCTATTAAAATGTGATTTTGATCCCATGAAATTACCAATCAAACTTTCTGAATTTCACAAACAAGTTTTACTTTATTGGAAGTTAATCTACACCCACAATTTCAGCCCTCATACTTCGTCAATCTGGAATAATAGATTTGTCCTGTACAAAAGAAAATCTTTATTCCATCAAACTTGGATGGATAAAGGAATATGGACAATAGTTCAACTGATGAAAAACGATGGCACATTTCTTAATCACACAGAATTTAAAACTAAGTTTCAGTTGGATTGCAAAAATAAAGAATATTCAAGAGTCATTAAGTCAATTTCTCCTAAACTTATTCAGTTAATTAAAGCAAATGTACAACACTCCTTGATTTTACCTCAGCTCCCATCTTTGTTTATTGATAGTGTTCTTTTTTCTGATATAAAGTGCAATAATAAATTCTTAAGAGCATCCTTAACTAACAAACTATTCCCTCTACCTATTAGAAGAAAAACTTTGTCCCCATCTTTTTCAAAAAATGACACTTGTAATATTAGAACCAATTTCTTTTCATTTCCCCTTATACCAAAAATGAAAGAGGTCCATTTCAAAACAATTAACAATATTTATCCCTGTAAAGAATTCCTACATTTAAGATTTAATATTCAAGATAATATATGTCAAATATGTAAAAATGATATTGAAACCCAAAAGCATCTTTTTTATAACTGTAATGTTGTTAATAATTTTTGGAGTGATTTATATACATGGCTTTCAACAAAAAATACAATTCCATTATTTACATACCCTAATATACAATTTGGCTGTATTAACCAAGAAAAGAAAATTCAATTTTTGTATAATAATTTAGTAATTTTTGGTAAGTTTTTCATTCACAGGTGTCGATTTTTGAAAGAGAGTCCACACTTTTTGTTTTTTAAAAATGACTTGCTTCTTTTTTGTAAATCTCTTGAAAAGATAAAAAATAAGAATGCCACAAAACTCTTAGATTGTTTGTCTGTTTACCTGGACTGATGAGACTTTTCCTTACCCTTTATTTTATAGATAATCTTGGTTGGAATGTTTTAGACATTGATGCCTCCCATTTTGATTAAGATTTCTGAGTATAGTTAGATATTTTATTTCAATATTATCTCATTTATATGTATTTTGAAATTTCTTTTTGTTTTCCTCTCTGCCTTTCTTTTTTATTGATTAATTTGAATTCATTTTGTTTTTACATGTATACATATCTGGAAACACGCTTTGTAATGCTTTTGTAATGTCTAACTTATCAATAAAAAAAAAAAAAAACATGTTTTGAAACGCCATGTTGTTTGCCGGTTGTATTTAAAAAAAAAAAAAAACTTTATTATAACCAAAAGAAGAAGAAAAAGCGAGCCCTGACGTCATCGTGGTGCGCCACTATCTTGGAACTGCTCTTTTTTTTTTTTTTTTTTTTTTAAATACTTTATTGAAAATATTCAAATGTATACATACAAGTCAATATAATAACGCATTTTAATTTTCAAGTTTGATATTTCTGATTGAATTTTGTTACAGATTTACCATAGAACTTTTTGAAAATTAAATGTCAAATGCCATTTTCTTTATCATTTTAATTAAGTTACAGAATGAGCGGTGTTGAAGAAGAAAATGAGAAAGCACTTTTGAGAGTTGCGTTTTAATTTCATTTAAGAGACAAATAATGCAGGTACATTTTGAAAATGAAATAGCATTTCCAGTATTGACTTTTCTTTTTATTTTTGTGACACATACGCTTCCATAGATTTGTGCTATAACTCTTGATCTTTGCATGACTTTGGATTTGTGAGCATGTATAAGTTACAAATTATTGATCTATAACTCCTACAATACATTTTGTGCAGAAATACAAAAATAACTAAATTAACACAATTTAAAATTGTACAATTTAAAATTGTAACAGCTTAAAACTAAGTACATGCACAAATCTCTAAAAACAAAATAAATTATACACAAACCTGTTCTTACACACACACAAAACAACATCTACACAAAAGTCTGAGGTGAGAGTGTTTTCGCGTCTCCAAGATTCATCTGTAAGTGATGCGTTTAAATGCTGCTAGAACACTGTCGCTATGAACTTAGATTGTGAATAATATCTTGTGAAAACTTGACTTTTTCCCCACTCTTAAACAGATATACCCCACTAATTCATAAAAAAAAGACTATAAATTTTTAAAACACTCAAGCTTCTCTATTCTCACTGCTCCCCTGCAGCACTCTTGCCACGGAGCTCTTCCAACCTGAATTTTTTTCTGGTTCAAAGAAGCCAAAAATACCAAATACTTCAATTGGGAAATAAACAGCTATTATCTATTTGTCATAGTAATCATTTGAGCATCAATACTTTTTTTCTGTTTGATCCTATTTTCTTACTCCAAGTTCAACTTGACCAATCAGATTAAAGTATGTCTTCTTGCGTCAAACGTTCGAAGCGTTTTGACAGATTCTACAGACTGTGTTCAAGTGGTAGGGGTATGGACTTCCAACGAGCTCACTCTTGATTGGTGAGAATGGTTGTCATAGAAACTTTGAGTCAGACTGACTCGGACAACTCACTGTTTACTGTTTCTGGTACCCACGTAGCAGTTTCCAAATTGCAAAAAAAAAAAAAAAAAAAAAAGGCGACTGAACTGATTTCCTTTCATTGGCGCCCAAAGTGAGCCGTTTGCAAGGGGTGACATCACACTCACTCAGTCCAGTTCTCTTATACAATCAATGGAAGGGAAAAAAATCAAGGTCACATAGTGCTGTGTTCAGGAAAAATTGTTTATTTGACTTGTTCATCACAAACTAAAAACAAATCATGTATCAAAACAACAACCTCCCCGTCCTCCCCCTCTGTAGCCTCCTCCTCCTCCTCCATAGCCCCCACCCCCTTCCCCTCTGTAGCCTCCCCCTCCTCCCCCTCTGTAGCCTCCCCCTCCTCCCCCTCTGTAGCCTCCTCCTCCTCCTCCATAGCCCCCACCCCCTTCCCCTCTGTAGCCTCCCCCTCCTCCCCCTCTGTAGCCTCCCCTCCTCCCCTCTGTAGCCTCCTCTCCTCCTCCATAGCCCCCACCCCTCCCCTCTGTAGCCTCCCCTCCCTCCCCTCTGTAGCTCTCCTCCTCCTCCATAGCCCCCACCCTCCCTCTGTAGCCTCCCCTCTCCTCTGTAGCCTCCCCCTCCTCCCCCTCTGTAGCCCCCACCTCCTCGATAACCCCCTCCACCACCTCCATATCCTCCTCCTCCTCTTTAACTGCCACCACCTCCTTGGAAGCCACCACCTCTGTTGCCCCCTCCATCAAAGCGGGCCATCTTGGGGGGCCGAGGACCTTCTCCTATCCTGTAAGGACAAAGACGGTCAGATTCTGGACAGAATCTGGCTCTGGTTCTGAGCTCTCTGGTACCTCTGGCTGGAGCTCATGAGGTTGAGTCCGGAGGCATTCGGCTTGGACACGTATCTGATGGCGTTCAGCATGCGCGTGTTGCCCTGATCCATCTGGTTGATGTACTCTGGATCTTTGGTCACCTCCACCACTAAAGCCTCAAGCCCCGCCCTCAGCGCAGCCACACCCCCCGCAACCTCATGGGGGATCCTGAGCTTGATCCTGCAGACAGTCAAACAACTTCGGCTCAATATTTGGAGCATTTTAAGGGCTAAAACTACTGATCTTCAGATGCATTATCTTATGCGGCAGAGCCTAAAACCCTGAAGCTACATTCACATCTGATATGTGTCGGGCTACATGCTAAACACAGGTTCAGGCAAGTTTTTTGAACACAGAAGTCCAAGGCCATGTCCACACGTAGCCGGGTATTTCTACAAACGCACATCTGCCGACCTCCGTTTTATAAAAACGGTTGCGTCCACACGTGATCGTTTTCAAAATAATTCCGTCCACACGTCCCCGCATACTTGCGCTGTTGGGCGATGTAATGAGCATGCCAGAACAGTAGTTGACAGTGTTTTCCTAAAAGTCAGTGAAAATCTCCGACGGCGTCTTTCACGAGTGGCATGCCTTCGAGGAGCAGGAGGAAGGGATATTTGTTGTAAAATAGCCGACTGCAAAGCGCTTCTTCTCCTTTGTTCCTCAACAAGAAGCAGTAATTGTGTTTGTAAAAAAAAGCAAGTATGAAGCATCTGTACCAGCGTAATAATTAACACTCCTCGGGTCCATGCTGAACACTGTAAACAGCGGCGCATCTATGACGTGTATGCACTAATTGTCGCAAAGAGTGACGTTTAAAAACGGAGATCTCCGGTTATGCATGTCCACACGCAGACGCGAAAACGGAGTTTTCCAAAATCTTCACTTTAGCCGGAGTTTTCCAAAAGCTCCGTTTTCAGTGACTTAAATCTTCGGTTACGTGTGGACGATAGGCCGAAATGGATAAAAATATATGCGTTTTAGCAGATACCCGGCTACGTGTGGACATGGCCCAAAACGATCATATATGCACGTTTACATGAACGTGCGTCGCTGAGGTCAGTGTGAACGTAGCTTTATGTGCAGAGAGCTGGAGACTCTCACCAGTCGTCCAACTCCACGATTTCTCCGTTGGAGCTGATCTTCTTACAGGCGAAGAGCAGCAGCTGCAGCGGGCTGACCAGAGTCATGCCTTTAGCCCACATGGTCCAGATCTGAAACACAATGTGGGAACTTGTAAAAGATTCGGACTCTGAAGGTCGAATTGGAATGAGCACATCTAAACAGGTTTGGAGGACATTCCCACCTTCTCACTGAAGACAAAGAAGGGTGATGGGTACTTGATGTCATGGCTGCTCAACGGACAGTTGACGGAGGACTTGTGGATAAGGGCGTTGCGCCCCTCTGTGGTCAGGATCTTCCTCTTCTCCTTGTGATAGCAGACGTTGGGGTACGAGCCAAAGGTTATCAGAGAAATCACCACATCCAGGTCGTTGTCGGGGCCAACAGTGTTGAACTTCTGCATCATCAGACACTCTGCAGGACCAGATAAAAAGCAGAGGTCATGCTACGTTTAGTGACATGACGCAGTGTGGTGAATTCAGGCACCTTCAGGAAATCCAGAGTTCACTAGGATCTCCTTCAGCTGGACTTTGGCCTCCCACGTCATCCTCAGAGTGGCCATGTTTAGGCGTTTGTGCTCGCAGAAGCGCATCTCCGCCTCCTCGCCGTTGACCCTAAACAAAGTGAATGGTGATGAGAGGTTGTCCAATCACAGTGCAGCTGTGATGATGCTTTCCACCGCCTCACAAACCTAACATCGTCCCAGGCCTGGAAGACGGCCAGCAAAGCCACGTGGTCTGAAAAGCGGCTGCCAGTGAAGTTCCTGTGGACGAATCCCAGGCATTTTCCGTCACTGATGAAGGGTTCAGGGAAGCAAGTGGCAGCAGAGAGTGTGCAGACAGCATCTCCAACACTGCAGGGAGACACACAAGAACTTAAACAGACTCGGAAGCAGACAGACAGGCACTGATTAAGAGAGGAGAGACTGACTTGAATATGCAGCCCATGATCATCATCTTCCCCAACCGAGGCTCAATAGGCAGCCGGGCCAGAATCCGACCCAGAGGGGTGAGCTCGTCGTTGCTATCGAGAGCATCAAGCTCTGGAACACAAAAACACCCCCAGAAATCTGAACATTCAACCAAAAGCCAGTTCAAAAAGAACTGAGACACTGACCCTGGGCCCACACTGAAACCGTTACAGCTCAGGTGCAACATGGGAGCGCTTAAACTACGGCAGAATAGGAAGTACAGTAATCCCCCCCTTATTCGTGGGGGTTAAGGACCGCAGACATCTGTGATTACGAAGAACCTCCCGTCCAGGAAGAGGCAGTGTGATACAGGAAGTGGGAGTATGTCACAAAGACTCATTAAATACATCCGCTTTTCTGTTCTCCTAGCTAATGGCATCCAGGAACAGACTCTCACCTCTCAACGTGTGCTCCGCCTCTATTACAGCGTCAAGTGGTGGCGGCTCAATAGCCTTAGACAGGAAGTGTCCGATGCTGCCAAGTCGCAGCAGCTTGATGCTCAGAGCGACTTCGTGTAGCGGTGTCCTGCATATCTCTGGAGTCATGCGAGTCTCCAGCCTGCAGACCAACACACAGTCAAAACCAGCAAACGGACATCACAGGAGGGGGCGGGACTGCTCCAACATACTTGTCAAAGCGAGCACGGCTACACATGTGGAAGCAGAAGCCCGGTCGGACCCTGCCAGCTCGCCCCTTCCTCTGCTCCAGGTTGGTCTTGGAAGCCCACACGGTGTTGTGGGAGGTGAAAAGTTTCACCTCCTGTCTGTTGAAATGAGAGCAACACTGCCGTTAAAACGGAGGAACTGAGCAGCGTGGAGGGCGGCGTGCAGGACTTACTTGCAAGAATCGATGACATAGACGACATCGTTGATGGTGATGCTGGTCTCTGCGTTGTTGGTGGACAGGATGACCTGGAACGGCAGTGAGGAGTCAAACAAAGCACAACTTCCTGCTTCACACACTTACACCCCACCCACCTTGGTGACATCATCAGGAACCGGCTCAAACACCCTCCTCTTCTCCTTGCGTGGGACCTGGGAATGGAGTGGCAAGATCCGGTAGCGATTGCTCCCTGAAACAAGACCGCCACGTATTATGACTAGTTCCAAAAAGGTGGAGAGGTCTGGACAGAGGCGGCGCACTGACCAAAGTGCGGGTTGGTCTCCAGGTGTCTCTGCATGGAGAAGATGAGGTTCCAGCCCGGCAGGAAGACGAGCACGGCCCCGGCAACTTTCAGGGTCTCGATGTATTTCAGCAGCGCCTCCACCAGCTCGAAGGACGTCTTCTTCTCGCTCATCTGCGCCATGGTGTTCTTGGTCTCTGGAGTGTACTCAGCCCCGCAGATCAGGTTACAGTTGGTCTACAGAGACAGCATGGAGCACATGAGAGCTGGTCCTCAGGCACACTTTCACTTCTGCAGAAAGTGTCTTACATCTTCGTCTCCTCCCTCCTCGTCTTTAGCCTTCTTCTTCCGGCCCATTGGCGGGGGAATGAAGTTGGTCATTTGGATGCAGTCTTCCAGAAAATACTCTAAACACAAAATCTCATAAATAAATACTTGGATTTCCTTCTATTGTCTTGGTAAAGTAGTAAAGGAACTCAGAACTTCAAGTTTCTGAAAGTCAAAGATGAACCTTGAACAGGGAAGGTGCGTCCGAACACCTCGATGATGGGACAGTTGAAGAAGTACTCTCTGAACATGCTGGTGTCGATGGTGGCCGACATCAGGAGGATGCGGACGTCCGGGAAGGCCTGGACCACGTCCCTGAGCACCACCATGAGGAAGTCCGTCTGCAGGCACATATACAATGAAAGCGGCCTCTGGTGGATCTCATCCGTAGTGATTCTGAACGGGAACTCACGTTGATGTCTCTCTCATGGATCTCGTCTACAATGACGTGGCTGATTCCTCGTATTCCTGCTTCCAACTTCCGCAGCAGAACTCCTGAAAGAGCCAAAGACCAGATTCAGGAAATAAAAGGCTGGAGGAATGACAAAAAACTTAAGAGATCAGCTCGTCCAATCAAACACCTGAGCTCAAGATGCTCACGTACCCACAGTGCAAAACATGATGCTAGCATGCGGACGGGGCAGCACAGACTCAAAGCGCACGCTATAGCCACAACTTTCCCAAGATCCTCTGCCCTCTCATAGGCGACTCGCTCGGCCACGGAGACGGCGCTGATCCGACGGGGCTGCAGACATGAAAACAATGGATCATTGACTCGGTGCAGTTCATGTGCACAGAAAATGAGATCTTGGTGCAAAATAGAAAATTATTGAGCGTCTTTATGGTTACAACAGTCTTAGTGGTGCTGCTATGCACTCATTTATGAAAAGAAAGAACATGAAGGGAAGAACTACAGAAGCTCTTCTGCAGAGTATTGAAAAATGTCAATGACTAAAATTGGGTCAGACTGACCAGAGTTCAGCTAAAAAACCCAGTTTGAGGTCCGTTGGGTTTATTTAGATCCTCATTTGAACCCACCCCAATCATCTCTTGATTTATTTTAAAAGAATTCAGAATGTTTCATTATTATGATGATGGCATTTTTAGCTAAAATAAAAAAACGTGTCATTTTCAATGACATTTTTTCAGTAGAGCAGCAGTGGTTCATTAAAAATTTGTCTCCGAGTTAAGGGCGGAACATTTGGCAAGATGCAACCCCGCCCCTCTTTCTCCTCTCCATTGGTGCTGCAAACGTTTTCAAACCGTATTTTCATCTGCTCCTGAATCAAAACTATTTGAAGAAAGAAATACTCAGAAAGGCAATTTTATTCTTAATTTTCTTTAAATATGTCCTCAATTATGAGAAGAATACTGTCAAAAACATATTTTCTTCAGAGAGTGGATTTAATATCTGGAATTAAAATCAGTCTCAGAACCCTTTCAGACAATTTAGCTTCACATCATTTTTATACATTTTATAAGACTTTTAAATGTATTTTATTTATTTATTAATATATAATGAACTATATAACTAATATATTTATTATTTTATCATAAACTGGTGTTTTGCAAGATTATATTTAAATCTTTAGCTTTTTACAGCTTGACTACAAAAAAAAAAACATTGATTCTGTTGTCAAGGCCAGTTTTTCTGTCTCATTATTTTAACCAAAGTGAATAACTTTAACTTGCAAAAATACCAAAAAGGCATCTCAAGCTTTATTTAGAATGTGGATTATTTTTAGCTGCTCTGCAAGCTTTAGATTTATTTAGCATCATATTAAAAACATTTCATGTTTGGCTTCAAAGTTAGCAGTTGGAGATTAAAAGTTTGTATCTCGACATTAAATTGAGTTCTGTTCTTGACTTTAAAAAAATCCTTTTGGAAAAAATGTGTCATCGTTTAAAATTGTTCCATTTATTTTTGGCAGTCTTCTTTCAGATAATTCTGCATTCTGTGCAGCATATTAGCATGACTAGAGACCACAGGCATCCTTCAGGTGCGTTCTGTTACCTGGGTGACCACGATGTTGCAGTCAGACGCTCTCCCTCCTTTGATGAAGCGGTCCAGGATGTATTGAGGAACCTGCGTGGTTTTGCCGCAGCCCGTGGCTCCTCTGATGATCACCACCGGGTTGCTCTCCAGGGCCCCCATGATCTCCTCCTCAAACTGTTTGACGGGCAGCTGATCGCGCTCTGCTAGGATCTAAACAACACAGCGTCAGTCAGAGAGCTGAGCTCGCCACAGCACCACTAAAGCGTCACTTTGCTGGCATAAACTGACTCCCTGACCTTCTGCAGAGAGTCGTCGTGCTCCAGCTGGTACATCAGCTCATTGCGCAGGTCCTCATTGATCTGCTCAGGAGTGCACTAAACGGAGGACAAGACATTTCAGAAGGCAGATAGTATCTGGAAATGAAAGTATCAGGAGAAATCAGCTCAGACCCTGAGGTCTTCCATCTAGAGCTCCAGGAGAAAGCCTTACAAAAGCTAGCGGGCCCTCATCAATGTTGCTGCTGGTCCAGGGGTTCCAGTTGACCTGTGGGGGGGACCAGGGGACGACGCCGGCAGTGTTCTGACGCTGCGATGGCTCAAACATGTTGATCTTCCCCTGAATCAGAGACACTGGGTTGCTGGGATCTTCAGGCTGAAAGACACAAGCATCCGTGTCAGCTTGACACATTTACTGCCCCCACAGGCAGAAGGAGGAACAGCAGGTCACAGCAGAAGAAGCCCACACAAAAGACTGTATCTAGAACCTAAGAAACCTGGAATGATCCTGGGGGCTTCTAAAATCTCTTCTTTCAAAACCTTTCTGGATCTCACCGGTGGGGGGACCTGGATTCCGAGCTCCTCCACAACAGTGCTCAGCTGCTGCTGCAGGTCAGGGGACACGTTCACGTCGTACGGCTCCAGCTAGGCATGAAAAAGAGTCAAACCTTCAGCCAGCTTCATTTTTGCTTTGAAAAAACTTTTAAACGTCAAACTCTCACAGTCTCGCCCTCCTTCTTCTTGGTGATTCCAGTGTACGCCTCCAGCACCCCCAGGCGGTAAAGCTGTCGCACCACCGACAGCGCGCACGACTTCGCCGCCAGCTTCTTGTTAGAGCCGCGTTCGCGGGCCGTGATCTCTAAACAACAGCAGACAGATCAATACAAAGTGAACTATTCCTATTTGAGAGGAGATTACCTTGTTTTGATTTTTCATTAAAAACATACGTTTCTCAAATGTGGATAAAAATAATTATTCTCCAGTTATTTTGTCTCAGAGAAATAAAAAAACCTGACAAACAGCTTTCTGTTATTTTAAAATACTTTAGCCTTTGGCATCATCTCCTTATTGTTTTTTTAGTTTTATTTTTTTACACATTCATAGTAATTAATTTCCTGTTTTGTCTCCCTCATATTCACACTTAAATAACAGCAACAACTGCCAATTTTTTTTCTTCTGACTTTTTCGGAGTAATGACTTAATAACTCCGTATCACCACATAAAGTTATTATCAAATTACAGCACATGAGCTTGAGATGATAATATGCAGTTTGGAGAAGAAAAAAAGTTTTCACTGAAGATCCTTAAATGTTGCCCATCTTCCTAAATGAAGATTATAGATTTTAAAAATGTTTTTTGACTGACATTAGCACAGTTCTGCTCGAGTTTGACCACAACTGAAGTAATTACTGATGTTAGAGTGCGATGGCTGTCACCATAGATCATCTTTGAACATGAGTCCATGGCCCAATCCGAATTCCTCACTTCTCTCCTCTCTTTCATTTAACCCTCCAAACAGAGAGTTATGGAGAAATAGTATGTCAGAATTTGGGCGTCACTTTCACTCAATGACGTTATCAAAAGTTGTTGGTCAGCTAGCATTAGTGCGGAGCTTCCAGCGCTCGAATATACATAAACAACAGCGGTTTTTAAGCTTACAAAAGGTCACAGGGTGGCCGTGGTGCAGCGGTAGGGCGGTCCATTCCTGATCAAAATATTGTGGATTCGATTCCCACCTTGCCCTCCCATGTGTTAAAGTGTCCTTGGGCAAGACACTGAACCCCACCTTGCATCTGATGAGAGATTTGTGCTGGTTTTCGGCTGCAGTGTGTGAATGTGTGTGCGACTGTAAGGCGCTATGGGCCTTCAAGGAAGGTAGAAAAGTGCTACATACACCATTTAGCATGATACAAGAAAAAATCATAACTTACATTTAAATGTAAACCTCTGTGCTTCAGAAGCACCCAGATGAAGAAAATCGCTTCTCCTCTGCAGCACAGCGCGACTACAGAGGTCTCTTTATTCCTCCACTTGGAGGGTGGCCTCTTAAAAATTATATTTCGGAAACCACATCCCCTATAAATGCTCCTTTAAATGGAGGGAGAAGGGAAGAATTTGGATTGGGCCCATGACTGTTACATTTTTATGTGGTCCTGTTAAAGTAAATAGTAGAGACTTTTTCACAGTTGTGTATTTGTTTTTTATAAATAATTTTAAAATTGACGGCACATGAGGAATTGGACTGAGTAACTGCGATGTCACCCATAGAAAAAGGTTTACTTTCAGTAAAATAAAGTTAATTCATTTGCCTTTTTTTTTTTTATGGACGTTCACATTTTGGAACCAGAAATCATTAGTAAGCAGTGATTGGTCTGAGTCGGTCTAAGTAAAAGTTTCCATGGCAACCAGCCTCACCAAATCAGCATGTTAGGAGTCCACACTCCTACCACTTGAAAGAGGGCCCAGGAGAATCTTTTGATCAATCATTTCAAATGTTTGACGCCAGACCACCTACTTTATTGAAGCATCTGATTTGACATTTTATGACTTGAATACTTAATTTGCAATACAAAAAAAAAAA
Organism: Oryzias javanicus; assembly: GCA_003999625.1. Taxonomy (NCBI): domain Eukaryota; kingdom Metazoa; phylum Chordata; class Actinopteri; order Beloniformes; family Adrianichthyidae; genus Oryzias; species Oryzias javanicus. The sequence continues at coordinate 4,150,291 of CM012460.1, read as the reverse complement.
GGAACCATTTAAAAATAAGGATTAGCAAGAACATATTAAAAATGTAGCATAGCAAGGATGGTTATTCTGACAAACAAAATGGCTGAGTAATAGATGTGTATTTCTCTATAGAAGTCTGAGATTTTGGCTTCTTGGAACCAGCAGGTACTTTCTATTTGGAACATGGAGGGGAAGGGGTCACTCAGTCCAACTCTCCATATACAGTCAATGGTGTGGGCAGCAAGTCTACATCAATTGGGGCAGTTTGACTGAAATCTGCTCTCAGAGAGTTAATACAGTAAGTTGATCAATGAGTGAGGATCCCGTGTTAGCTATTTCAGCTCACATCTCAGAAAAACTGTTGTTTTTTTGGACTAATCTCAATGTGAGGAAAAATGACTTCTGTTATCTTAAGAAATCCACAATCAGTTTCTTGAGATCAAAACTTGTTAATTTCTCAGAGAAAATTAGCTCCAGCAGTAATTTTGCTTTGCTTCTTTTGTACATAAAATATTAAAATTGTACATTTTTCTACAATTATTTTCTTTTAATTTTCATTCAACTGCAAAAGACATTGTAATGTATTTTATAATTAGCATTAAGTTTTTTTTAAGACCGATTTGTTTTTATTTAAAAGGTTTTATATTTGCTAAAGGAAGCACCTGTATCTGTTTACTGACTCTCCTAAAACAAATATTTTTCTTTTGATTGAAGAATTTCTTTCAGTGGTCTCATGCACACACGCACAGACGTGTTGTGAAGACTTACTTCTACCGAGCTGCCTCACAAACAGCTGCATCTCTGCAATGAAGCTCCTGCAGACAAATAACATGGCAACATTACTTCCTGTGCCTTTCAGACTAAAAACCTTGAGCCAAGCGTCCCCTCAGGAGCAGAGTCACCTGAGGTGTCCACAGGAAGAAACCTGGGTGTTTTTCTGCCAGACTTTCAGGTTTTAAAGCCTACAATGAAGAGCAACACCACAAATCATGACCAGAGACCACGGAGCTGCACCCATGGGGATGCTTTAGAGTGTCTAAAAACCCTCTCCATGTATTTCCTCAGCGTGGTCATGAGTTCTGGTGTTGCTCCGCAGACTTTGAGTTGGAGATGTGGCTGTGAGGGCTCTGTGGTGTAGCCAGCACACTCTGGAGCTCTCTGGGTTTGCAGCAGTCCGGCAGAAAAACACGCAGGTGCTTCAAGTGAGCGGGGGCCAAGCTGTGTGGCCCCGTCAGAGGAAACATTCAACAACCTAAGAAGCTGCAGCTTCTCCAGGACATTCCAGATGATCTGGATTTGAATTGGTGTTACTTTGTCAACACCCCGCTCTCCCACCCACCCCCACTTGACAGAGCCTAACAACAGAAAAGACCAAATCCAGACTGACGTGAGACCTGCAGCTCGTCAGGCTGGATCTGGTCTGACAGCAGGTGGGGGAGCGCTGATCCAGACCTGTTGTGATCCGGTCCCACTTCGCTGTACTTGTACTCTGCGGTCATCTTCTCCTGCTGGAAGAACCGGTTGAGGCGAGCCTTGGCGTTCTCCAGGGTCCAGTTCCCGTGCAAGTTTGCATTCAGGTCTACCTCCTCGGACTCCAGCGTCTAAAACAGGAGAGCCACATTAAGAGGTCCAGCTATAGCAGTCCTGAAATCGTCACAAAGATGTCAGAGCTCAAAAGGATCTGGATTATCCTCAACAGCTTTATAGCACATAGCTGGCTCTAGTACCGCTTGGGCCTCCTGCTCATCCCTTCGGGCGTAGTACTCCTTTAGGTTGGCTCCTCTGGCCCACTCAGCCCCTCTACCACCCCCATAGCCTCCTCTTGGAGGGTACCCTTGTCCCATCTGTCCTGCATGTGCTTCGATGGGGACGTCAGCCTCTGAAAACAGAGACCATAGAATGAAGAGGAGTGAAATTTTACAGAGCCAGCAGGTTATGTGTTGGACTCAAACCTTTCTCCCCCTTCACGACTAGATGAGGGGGCAGCGGCCCACTGGCTGGGAGGGTTCCAAAGCTTCCTGGAGGTCCATCGGGCTGGGTTGGTTCTGGAGCCATGACCTGCAAAATATTTGGTCAGTTCTGGTTGAGTGCACGCTGCTCACAGGTAAACTTTTGACTGAATTCCACAGTCTCTTAATCTTCATGGATTTTAAACACAGTCACACACTCTACTGATTGTGAAGCCGTTCCTCTATTTCAGGGAGCCCAAACTGGCGGACCGCAGTCCGAGTCCGGACCCCAAGACAATTTTATCCGGACCGCCAAGCATTTTTAATAAAAAGTATTGTTTTACATTCATTTTTACCTTAAGTGATTTTCGGTAAAAATGAGCTACGTTTGGACCGGGGTCCTTCAACAATCAAAAAGCGGCATGCTAATATTTACATAGTTGGAATGTAAATGTATCCAGTAATTGAGTGAACTACAAATTCCAATTAAACAAAAGAAAAGTGAATTATTGTCTGAATGTTTTTGCATGTTTGGACCCCGGTATACCAAGCCGACAGGGTTACCAGACCTCTTGCCAAATTAGTTGGAGACCCCTGCTCTAGTTTGTTTTATTTTACATATTAATTAATAAGGTGTAAAAAAAAAAGCAAGCTGACCCCCAGAGCTGGGACCTCCTCGGCCTTCATCTCCTCGACTTGGAACAGATAGTTGAAAAAGTCTCTGGCGACGCTGGTGGAGTTCCCCATCCCCACGTAGTTGAAGCCACCCACCCGGACCTGCAGGAGCAGATGGAGAAGTTGAAGGACAGTCTGGTGAAACACGGATGACTGTCACATAAAAACAGCAGTGTGTTCAGATAGATCAGGGGTCCCCAACTAATTTGGCGAGAGGTCCAGTACCTCTTCGTAGACCGGGGTCCGAACATGCAAAAACATACAGACAATATTTGACTTTTCTTCTTTTATTTCATCACAATGTCTAGTTAAATTAGCAAAGAACTCTTTTAGCTTGTTGTCTCAACAAGTATTTCTCTCATTCATTTATGTACAAAAATACATACATGTTCATACATTGTAGAGTAAAAAAAAAATTCCTAATAAACTTGCTTCCTTGTAGTGCAATGTGTGCTCTTTCACAAACTAAAATTATGCTGGATTTCACTTAAAGTGCAACAGTTAATAGGAACGTACCTAAAAAATTATTCATAATTAATCCATTTAGTCAGTCACTTTGAAGCACTCGGGCTTACCGTCTGTCTGTTGTCTGCTCGCGCTGACTTTACGTTCCAACTCTGTAAACATTAGAACGCCGCTTTGAGCTTTTGCCGGTTTTAGGACCCCGGTCTAAACGTAGCTGTCCTCGCGGGCGCCTGTTCAAAAATCGCCGTATAAAGATGATTGAAAAATCGTACTTTTTATTAAAAATGCTTGGCGGTCCGGATGAAAGGGTCTTGGGGTCCGGACCCGGACCGCGGTCCGCCAGTTGGAGACCCCTGAGATAGATGCTACCGTAAACCGCTGCCTAAATGCCGTTTAAAAAAAACCCTCAACAAATGCGATACACACGTGCTAAATAGGAAGAGAGGAGCATTAATCGTTCAACTCTTTTTTATTATACTCGTTATGTGGCTCCTATTATTTTATTAACCTCAAAGCAGCTTTTTTTTTCATGGAATCAATCGGTCCCACATTTGAAGACAGCTGAATGTTAAGCTACCGTTAGCATCAATCAGCAACCGGTGTAAACATTCACAGACGCCTTGAGGCTAAACTCAAGTAAATAAAAAACGACGTAGCTATGCAATACAAAAAAACATATACTAATATTTTTTATTTTAAAATAACACCAATGACAATTTTTACACCTACCGTCACCTCAGAAACGGATAAAAGTCTCTGCAGTGCAGATTCCTGCAAGGCAAAAACAGCGGAAGGTGTTGACTCTTCTAACGCACAACAGTTTGTTCTGGAGGCACAACCGTTAGTTCTGGAGGGAAAATTAACCGTTGGCCCCACAGACAAGATAGACGCCGCATCACGTGATCCTGCGTGAACCAGCGGAGCCGCCATATTGCTGGGGTCAACCTAAGCTAGGCTACATTCACAACCACATAGACTGAACCACTAAACGGAGAATCGCAACCGATTGCAACCATGCCTTTTGCTTGTGCAGCCTTCGGATGCAATAATCGGCGCTCGATTCAGAGCCGATCACGTGGAATTACATTTCACAATAACACGACCAACAGGAAGTTGTCGGCCTCACACTCAAAACCCGGAAGTTAACCGGAAGTTCTATCATGCACGTAGGCTATACCTCTCGTAGTCTGTGTGTGGCTGGAACAAAAGTTGCAGCTTAAACCGCAAATGGACAATTCTCTTGGTTGCTGTTTTGAAAACATTCCCGCACTTTCCCTGCGACGTCTTCTCCTTCCACTGGCTAAATGTAATGCATGTTATACTTCCAATATTATTTTTATACATTTAACAAGACATATAGGCTACATTTATATTGTGCCTTTTCTGCATCTAAAACCTTTGTGTTCTTCTGTTTAAAAAAAAAATATCTCAATATTAATTTACACAGCTGTCAAAAAATAAAAATATATATTACAAAAAAATATAATATATTGACACTGCAATGTTATTGTTAAATTTCGATGGGGTTTTTTTAAGTTAAAAAAAATATTTTCTTGCACATCATGTCTTACAATTTTGAAAGAAAATAAGTGAGGACTAGAGATAAAAGGGAGCACGACTCTCGTAAGGAGTCAGAAACGGTCCTGAAGCTGCATCGTCAGTCATGACTGTTACAGTAGATCGGGTAAAGTTACAGTGAAAGTCAAATTTGAAGGATGCGCAACAAATCGCGCAAAATCCTGGAGGGTCTGATGATAACATATTTGACATAATAATTGATCAAATTGGCAACGATATAAATGATAGAGGAGAAATGCCACGATAGACACTTTTCTCTTGCCCACACGATATATATCGTCATATCACCCAGCATTAAACATCCAGCATGCTCAGGAAATTCATGCTTTTACTAGGCATTTAAAAATTTACACAAGTTACACAAATTTACACATTATTACAGAACTATACAATTTAACACAATATGTGCAAAATTTAAGCAAATTCTGTATTTCATGCAATTCCACACAATTTCACGCAATCTGTGCAAATTTTAAGCAATTTCAGCACCTCATGCAATTGTGCACATCAGGCACGTTCAGGAAATTCATGCTTTTACTAGACATTGTTAAACGTACAGAAGTTACACAATATTACACAACTACACTTCAGCAACAACGTTTAGCAAAGAAGCATTTACACATGCATTATCGCAGGTAATGCACCTGTCTAGTTGATTTTAAAATCTGCCAGGGGACAACAGATTAAAAAAAATAGATATTGTGTCAAACTAATGTGCATTGTCACAGACAAATTAAAATTTAATTTAAAATGAGCCTCCAAACGCAACTTGAAAAAACAGAATCAACAATGATTTTTGATACCCAGAGGCAACTAAGGACATCATATTGTGTCATAAATGCCGGTCTTATTTTAAGCATTAAAACTTAAATGATTATCAGTAGAAAAAAATGTTTCAGGTAAAAGTGATGATAAATGTATCTGAATAGTGCTGATTTCAAGGACAATAACTGTTTGTATGAATAGAAATCTTGTTTGTATTTCTACCATCACATTTAACATGTGAAATGTCTGCAAGATTGAGATGTTTATAAACAAATCCCTCTGTGTTCTTTTCAGCATGTTCAAATCCCTGGGTTTGACTCCAATGTTTAATCAACATGATTTCTCAAATGTCTCAATAAAGACAATTTAAAAACAAAATCTTGGTCTTAGACTTTTTAGCATTATTCATGCTGGTTTTGGGGAGTTCAAGTGTAGACTGTGTTTTCCTCATTTTCCTCCTTTTAAATGTAAACATGACAACATTAGTGAGAAATAAAAATTTGCAAGCATATATATATTCTTTAAGAACTTTGCCTCTGAACACCAACTAGATACTTTTGTAATATTAAACTACAACTACGATTTATAAACTAAAACAATGAAACCAAAACTACAGACATACTATTTATCTAAATTGTTAAAACATTTTCTTTAAACCCAAAGAGCCACAATGAAGGGATAAAAAAGCTCCAGGTGGCTCCAGAGCCTCAAGTTGCAAACACCTGTTCAAGCTGAGAACTTATTCTTTGCTGTAGTCCAGGTCAAGGGAGAATCCTGGTCTTTACTGAAGTTCCAGTCTATGATAAAGTCCTGGTCTGAATGTAGGTCTGATCCATTACCAAGTCCCTGTCCTTGTTTAAGTCCAGTTCTATGATGAAGTCCCCGTCCATGTAGGTCTGATATATAATAGACTCCTGGTGTATTTGGGTCTGATTTAAGATAAAGTCATGGTCTTTGTTGAAGTTGATTGTGCTTGATTTCCTTCCCTACTCATTATACAGCGCTCTATATAATGCATTCACCCTTTTGTAGTGCTGTCTGAATTTACAATTCCAAAATCAAGTGAGCTAAAAATTTCTCAGAAGTCTCTGCAGAAAACCAGTGTTTATCATTGCTCAGTAGATTGGAGAACATAGACCATAAGGCGCTGCATTAGAACAATTCTTGAGAAAAAAAATTATCTTAATGTATTTTTTAATAAACCATCCAAGTTCTCATCATCAGATCACATTACTAGTCTTCGTTCAATGTTTATATTTTATATTTTTGTTTGTATTTTAGGTTTTTACTTCAAGAAGTTGGTTATGTCGTATTTGCAATTTAAGAAGAAAGTTTGGTATCCGAAACGCTTTTAAAATTCAGGGTGCTAGATAGTTTTGCAGTGTATAGTCTTTTAGTATTTAGGGTGTAGAGAAGGATTATGAACATAGCCATGTTCTTCACGAGCCCTTACACACACTTAACAAAAATCTAATCTTTATTTGATTTCTTAAGTTTTTTTTTTTTTTTTTGAGTAACATGTAAACAGGATAATCAAAAAAAAAACATTCAGTAGAAAAAGTTATTCAATAAGAAGTTACTGGTCATGTTGATTTCATTTCAAAAGGGGGAAATTAAGCAAAAATTGCCCCTAAAGAAGATGGGGATGGGGAAATGTATCTATATCTAACTATCCAGTTAATCCTAACTATATTTTTTTCATTTCTGCATGTGTCAACAAAACTCAGAGACTGAGACCATAGACCATAGAATAGCTCAGGTCTCCAAGGCAACATGTCTTATGATGAAGTACAAACAAAGAGCAGCAATATGTTATTTCCTATACAGACATACAAGTTTCCAAACCTTAGCAAAGCTAAAAATGCTACCAGTAACATTTCAATGTATATGAATATCATAGACGTTCTCTACATTAGCAAAAATATTCCACAATGCATTGCGGTAGAACAATTTTGCGATTAAAAACGTGTTTAAATGTAATTTATTTAATGAACCTTTCATATTTTCATCATTGGAACAGTGTCTCAAATAGACGTTGACAAATGTTCCCACTGATTAGATTGTTGTCCTGCCTTGGTGTAGGAGCAGGGTGGTTGACTCCTGATCAGAAGATCTGCTAACCAAGTTTGTTCCTCTGGCTTTGTTGCTCCTTTTGTCTGCAGAAAAGGCCAGAGATTATCTGCACAAAACTGGACGCTTCATCGCGATTGGAGGGATTGTCTCACCGGTGCACGACTCATACGGGAAACCAGTGAGTACAAACGACAGAAGTCGCTGTGATAACCCAACTTCTGGAGTCACACTAATGTTCTCAGGCTCTCCTAGTGGAGGCACAATTGTCTGACTTTTATTTTGTAGAGCCCATAAACTTTTGTCAGTCAGAAGTTCTCGATCGTGTTTGCTCCAAATCAGAGCTGTAGGCCAGACACAGCGCTGATGATTGCTCTGATTAGATCATTTCAGATGCCGCTGTGTATATTTGTTTGTGTGCATGCACTCATTTTATTTTTGTGTCAGCGTGTGTGTCTTTGTGTTCCTTCTGGAGCTCAGCTCCTGCCTTGCAGGAAGCTGTGCATGAATAATGGATGCTGCAGGTATTTACTGCTGTTCAGAAACAAACCAAAAATCTTGTGATTATTCTGGATTTTTTCAGAGGAAGTGGGGGGGGCTTTTGTATTAATGGTTGTGTGTCTGCAGGGCCTGGTGTCCAGCCGACACCGCCTCGCCATGTGTCAGCTGGCCGTCCAGTCCTCTGACTGGATCAGGTAAATTTATCTCACTTTTATTCTGAAATCTTCCTGTTTTTCACCTGGCTTTTTTCAGAGGACTTCCTGTAGAATTTCATAATAATAGCCTTGAATTATTGAGAAGTTTTTTTTGTCTTTTTTGGTGTGTGAAGTTCCTTGAAAGACTTCTTCAGTCATGTTACTGATCAACAGATTTTGCTGTTACCAGTCAGGTCTCAGCTCTGGATAAAAGTCCCCTAAACCTTTAATAGAAATGAAAAGCAGCCACCTATTGAGCTATGGACGACATCACCCTGAAGGATTGTTGTTTTTTGCAGGGTGGACCCATGGGAATGCTACCAGGACACCTGGCAGACCACCTGCAGTGTGTTGGAGCATCACCGCGACCTGATGAAGGTGGGTGTCTGTGTGTGTTTTGAGGAAACATCTGTGTTTACTGTGTTGGTACAACAGATTATGCCAAATTTAATTACGCTGATTCCAATCAGTGAGCCTTCCTCGTGTCTGTACCATGTACATGAGAGATGGACTGAGCGATTCCTCCCCCCTCACAATCCAAACAGCAGGGACCTGCTGGTTCCAAAAAGCCAAAATCCTAAAGAAAAATAAACTGACATCTTAGACTTTCTATTAACATGTTCTATAAAGTTCTGTGTTTCTTTTCCTGCTAGCCCCCACCTTTAACTGTTTATGAGAACTGGACAGAGTATGTTCCAAATGGAAAGTAACCAGTGGTCCTATAAGCAGCTATTACTTTGTCATTTTATTTGACAGAATAACAATCCTTGCTCTGGTACCTCTTTTAGCATGTTCTTGCTAATTTTTTTTTTTTTTCATCTATTAATATATTTTCTTTATTGTGAGTTGTTCGAGTTATAAACTAGCCAATCAGAAGTCTGGCCCCACCTTGAACGTTCAAAACGTTTGACAGATTCTCCAGAGCCTGCTTTCAGTGGAGGGGTGTGGCTTTCCAACAAGCTCACTCCTGATTAGTGAGAGCGGTCACCATAGAAACAACTGCTTAACAACATCATCTGGTTCCAACTTGGCAATGTCTGCATCACTGAAAGATGGAGAGGGAATTGGCATCATTTTGTTGGAAATGCATTTTCAATGAGTGACGTCACTCTGTCCATCTCTATATACTGTCAATGCACCCACGTCGAACATTCGATAAGTAGGGTTGACAGATTTTGCATAAGCTCCTATCAGTGGTTGGGTGTGGACTTCCAACAAGCTCAGACTGACTCAGACCAATCAATGATTACTGAAATTGTCTGGTTCCAATATGTTGACGTTCATGTCCTAAAATTTACATTTGTTGGAGCAGAAAGCAAGTCATTTTTGAAGGGTGACGTCACACTAACTCTGTCCAGTTTTTTATACAGACACTTGTCTGTAAAAAGTTTAGACTTCAGTCAATTAGTCTTTAAACCATTCAGAGGGGTATTTTTAAGTTCTCATGGACCCCACATTATCATACTCCCACCTCCATGCTGGACCCTGAAAGAGTTAGTTTGGATCTGTTCTGCTTATTAGAATATTTTTTCTAAAGTTTTAGGGAATAATTCAGATGTTTCTTACTGTTGTTTTTGCTCAGCTGTGTTTTTCTCCTAAAGTGGATCAATTTTGTCTAAAAGTTTAATTTTACTGTTGGATTGTAAACTCAGATCTTTACTCAGTCAAGTGAAATCCAAGCCTCTTTCTATCCTCCTCTGCCTCTGATGACATCCTTGATGAGTCGTTGTTGTGTTTTTGGACTCATTTTGGTTCTCCTTTGATCCTGATAATGATGCTGGAGGACCCAAATTATTTCTCCTTAAACCAGAGATTGAAGCCTAACTAGAACACCTTAAAGCTTCTCCCCTTAGCCCCACCACACCAGTAGCCCTGCCCTCCCACCATCAGCCCCACAAGGCAGCACTCTGACAAACAGATGACCTCACACATTACATTAGTTTCAGATAAAAAAAATTAAGCGTTCAGTAAAGTTACACTCATGTCCTCCTCCACTCTATCCATGAACCTCATCATCTACCATTCTGTAGGCCTCTTTCCTTGTAGCTCAGCATCCTTTTATTAACCAACACAATGCTCCTCTCAGTGTTTCAAACCATCTCAATCTGCTTCTTTGCATTTATCTCCAAAACATCGCATATCCTGACAATCATGGTCACTCCCTAAGAAAATCTCAGTGTCTTGTATTTTTTAAATGTCAAAGGTCAGGGAAACAAAGATCATCTTGTATGGCCTAGAGAAGGGAATTCATGACCACTGGTTCACATCAGAGCTGCAAACTATCTTGTTGGTACTCAGGATCAGTTTTAACTAAATCCAACCTTCATGATGTCACTGTCTGATATGTAGATTGACAGGGAGGAAACTTGCTCTCATTTCAGAAAGGAAGAACAGGGAGACTTGAACTATTACAATTATGTATCACTCTTCCTCTTTTTATAGGGAAAGGAACAATAAATATCTGAAACTAAATTAAGAAGAACCTAAACTTGAAATGTCGCTTCTTCAGAAACAAGAACGAAGACTGAAACAAATTAACTGATGGGCCTGAATGTACAGATGGATGAATACATTGACAAACATACCTGTGGTGGAAAGCTTTGATTTTCATTAGCAGAGATCAGCTTAGCAAAAATTCAATGGGTAGTGATGGATAAGTAGAGAAATTATGGAGGGTTCAATAATAGGGGAACCGAGAACCCGAATACTATGATGGATCATTGTTTCCTGAAGACTTTATGGCCTAGAGAAAATGGTCTCATAAGTCTGTTTGTGTTCATCAGAGGGTCACCGGCTGCATCCTGTCCAATGTCAACACACCGTCTTCAACCCCCGTGATTGGACAGCCACAGAACCAGACCCAGTCCCTCTACCAGAACCACAGCAACATGAAACACAAGCCTACAGCTGGTATGTCCCATCAGCACATGTTGGCTCTAGTATCATGTGACATCTCAGCGTTTTGTGGAACAGCTCAAAGATACTGTCACAACACGGACTCGCTCATGCAAACAGTCGTGCAGCAAAACCATTTATTCATTACTTCCCCTTCCACTCTCTCTGTACAGTAATGACCACACTTTACAAGGCTACTGGAATGTGCATGGGCTTGACTTTGAAGCAAAGAGGTGGAAAGTTTCAAACCACTTAAATGATCTTACCCTTTAAACACCAGAGCTTTAGCTCCAGTGTTTACAGTCTTACAATTACTGTAACTCTTCAACCGTTTATGGAATTAACGTATTTCCAAATTATTTTAAAGCCAAGAAAAGCTGCTTGGTACTGATATGCAACTTTTTACCTTTAATAACACATACGTACCAATGTCACTTTCCGAAAACAAAAGAAACAATGTAGCTACCTGGAATATGTTGCAATAAGTATTGATTGATTTTAATTCTCTAAACTTAAATATTACCACTTTAGAAAATAGTTTAGAATATTATAATTTCTCTTAAGATGGGATGCAATCCACCAACCTCTGCAAACACAGGCAGAAGCACTTACCACTAGTCTACCATTTACTGATAGTTGTTATGCATGGTAGAAGTTTCGACAGGCATCTCCAATGTTAAAGGTTTAGATATTTTAAAAAGAGGAAAAGAAAAAAAAAATACATAACCAGTTAAATTTTTCTTCCCAGCCAAACAGAAGAGAATTTTTTGACCAAAATGAGGGGTCAATTTCTAAGCAACTAAATGTAAATAAAACAAACAAACCTCTGCTTTGAGTCAGTTTTTTCTCCTCCTTTCCTTTTTTTTTTTTTTTTACCTTAAAGCTGTCCCTTGTGGCTGACCAGCCAGGGCAAAGGCCTACCCCAACCACACCTGGAGGATGAGACTAATCCTCCCAAGCAGGGTCCCTAGCCCAGTGTGAACTCCACTCCACCAGCAACCCAAAGACCCAAGGGGTATGACTCCCATCCCAGCTCAGGCAGGAATCTGTTCCCAAATCTGTATTTAAAATTAGTATGCTCTTTTGTTGGAGGACAAGTTGCCTTTTGGAGGTCTTCCAGTCAGGGTTCAAGACTCTGCACAGTACAGAGTCTGCTCTGCTGAAAGTCTTCAATGACATTCTCAGAGTAACTGACATGGGAGATCATGTGATCCTCGTTCTATTGGATTTATCTGCTGCTTTTGACACAGTAGATCACGAGATCCTGCTGTCAAGGCTCCAGAATGTGGTGGGGGTTGGTGGTGCCGCTCTCACCTGGTTCAAATCCTACCTGGCAGACCGAACCATGAGTGTGAATCTTTCTAGATTTACCTCAGACACAGCTCCATTGTCATTTGGTGTCCCACAGGGCTCAATTTTAGGACCGTGTTTTCACCTCTATCTTCTTCCCCTTGGGGTCTATCATACAGAAACATGGAGTGTCTTTTCATTTCTACGCTGATGATAGTCAGATCTACCTCCCAATCAAGAAGAACGGCTCCTCCCTTAAACAATTAATGTCTTAACATGATGAAATCCGAACATGGCTGGAGAGCAGCTTCTTGAGTCTTAATGAGAAGAAAACTGAGGTGTTGGTAATTGGCCCTAGCAACCGCTGTGACCCTTCCACTTTGGACCTGGGCCCCCTGGCTTCACACTCTAAACACACTGTCAAGAATTTGGGTTTTATTTTGGATGGTGATTTTAAGCTTGACCATCACATCACTTCTGTAGTGAAGCAGAGCTTTTTTCATCTTATCTGCGGTGAAACCATTTTTAACCCTGCAGCAGTTTGAGACAGTGATCCACGCTTTTATTACATCTCGGCTGGATTATTGTAATTCCCTTTTATTCGGGGTTAGCCAGTCCTCTCTTTCACGGCTGCAGCTGGTTCAAAACGCCGCTGCTCGAATGCTGGTTGGAGCTCGAAAGAGAGAACACATCACACCCATCCTGGCTTCCCTCCACTGGCTGCCTGTTTGTTTTAGGGTTCAGTTTAAGATTCTTTTATTTGTTTTTAAATCCTTGAATGGTCTCGCCCCACCTTACCTCTCAGAGCTTCTCTCTCCCTACACTCCTCCTCGGTGCCTCCGGTCTGCTGATCAGCTGCTCCTGGAGGTACCGAGAGCTAAGAGGAAGTGTAGAGGGGATCGAGCCTTCTCCATTTGTGCCCCAAAGCTCTGGAACGCTCTGCCTTTTAACATTCGTGATGCGTCATCCCTGTCAATTTTTAAAAATAAGCTTAAAACCCATTTTTACAGTCAAGCTTTTAACGTTCCATGAGCCTCTGCTCTGTTTTTACTGTTTTTACTTTGTTCTTACTTACTCTTACTCTGTTTTTAACTCTTTTACTGACTTGGTTTTTAGTTGTTTTGTGCTTGTATTTTATCTATTAGTGTTCTTGGTGTTTTAATGTACAGCGCTTTGTAGCAGTCTGCCTGTGTTAAAGCGCTCTATAAATAAACTTGATTTGATTTGATTTGATTTGATTTCCCACCGATCACGATTGGCGAATAGATGAAAATGTTAGTTTATGTCATTTAAAATGAAAGAGAATCTGTCTTAATTAAAATTGACCACAAATCAAAGGAAAATTCTTGAACTAGGGGAAAAACATTCTGTTCCTTGACAATATTTTTAATAATACACATAAATATTATAATGTATATTTAAAGCGACTTCAACTAACTTCATTTCAACATTCTGGAACAAATGAGCAGTCTTTTCCTCAGCACTTCCCCTTACTTTTTCCTTCTGCAATTATTGTTCTACTTGGGCATTTTTATGTTCACTATTAGTAGTTTGAAACTTAAACTTCGAATACCCATGTTAACCATATAGTTCTCAGTTAGTCGAGCATTCTCAGCTGTTGACATTCATTATTGCAAAATGGCAAGCACTACATTTGTTTTTTAGTATACAGCTATGGATATTGTGAACTGCCATCAGGGAGGCTTTGTATTGATAGCAAGCAAGCTGAACTATATAATACTATTTATACGTGCTTGGGCCCAACATTTTGGTGAGAATAACATTGCTCTGATGATGCTTAGATTTAATGTTAAGAAAAAGATGGGGCCTTACTTCAGTCCATAGATAATCTCGTACCACCACTATAAAAGACAGAGGCCAGGGCACTGGCAGACACCCATGAGTGGAGGCACCCTCCGGCCATTGGGAACAGTATGAGAGGTGGACACCACCCCCACTGCAGGCACCAGGAAACATGGAGCACAAGACTCACCCCTAGAACCACAGTGAGACAAGGAAAGGGAAGTGAGGGAATTTGCATCCTGCACATCCAACCCCTTCACCCCTTCCTCGGGAAGGCAAGGGCCCCCACCACTGTACCCAAGCCTGGCCCTCTATCCAACAGACGTCATGTGACACACATCCAGAAAGTGCCAATGTAGTGAAACGCCATCCTGTATGATGGAATTAATTCACTCTGTTGTCTGGGTGTTCTTGAGTATTTTACTTTAGTGTCATCACACTTGTGTACTGCATGAGAAAGGCACTAATTTGGGGTGACGCAATTGTGAGGATTTAAGAATGAGGGAATTAGTGCAAAGTGGGTAATTTCTTCTTCTCAGTCTGCAAATTTCTTTGGTAGAACCTTTGAATACTACCATTTTGATTCTTAATAACTGAAAATGGCACCCTTTGTGTATACATTACTGCTTTTTAGTACTGCACTTGCTTGCCCTTGTCATGTTTCTTTGACAGGATCCAGCTGCTGACTGTGTCCTGACTGGAGCTGGGGTCTGATGTTCGCCTGCTGGCTGGAGTTGATGTCCTGACTGGAGCTGGAGTCTGACGTTCGCCTGTTGGCTGGAGTTGATGTCCTGACTGGAGCTGGAGTCTGATGTTCGCCTGCTGGCTGGAGTTGATGTCCTGACTGGAGCTGGGGTCCAATTGTACCAAAATGACTACGAAGCAAAGTTATTCATGGTCTTGCACTCTCCACATGAAATAAATGATTTTTATATCCAAATGATTGCAACTGTGTTGATGATGATGATGATGATGTGATGATGATGATGATGATGATGATGATGATGATGATGATGATGATGATCTTTATTACACACTCGGGGTCAATTTGCCAAAAGAGACACAAGACAAATAAATATTTTAGTAATATATACAGTCAAAGCATTCATGATACCTTATATATTAACCCAAAAAAAATTTAATCCCATAAAATTAGCAAGGTATCAAACTAAGGGAATTAAAACATTGCCCACATAAAACTTTAGTTTAAAAAGAGTTGACAATACTGAAACCAAATATGCAGAACGGCAGATTTTTAAAGGTTACTCTTATATCCATGAATGGATCAAAATACTGCTATGGGGTTCTTCTATTGAGACAAATGAACAGTATAATACATTAAATTCTCAAGGTTGATCTTTCATAGTATTGCCCCTGTCACCCTTCCGCTCTCTTTGGGTCCAGATGACTCCACGCTTATATTTGATGTGTGATTCCTCCCATGACAAATGTGGATCTAGGTGGACATGATTTTATGTCTGCCATGGACATCAGTGAAACTCAAAGATCAATGATAAAAGTTTAGCGCGCTCTCTTGTGGCTCCAGATGACCACCCCCAATGTGAACATACAAGGAGAGCGGAAGGGTTACACAAAGCATCATGAGGCCTGTCACGGTTGCTGTCCATGCTGCTGATGGATTGTGATTTTTAGATCAGTGCGCTGATCCTAAAAGTAACGTAAATGTTGCAGATCTTTCTGATTTTTGTGTGGTTTAGTCATAATTCTTCTATGGGTCCTACTTGGTTAATTAGTGATGCATTGTGAAGAATTCACAGCAGCCATATTAATATTGCCATATTTGGACCACCATTTTTGACACGTATATTCACAAGGAAAATGTGCAAAATTTACGTAGTGCAGTGTGACATGGCCTTTCAGACACAGATGGGGATTGTAAGGCAAGTTTCTCATCATTGCAACATACCAGATTGTCAATGTCTACTCAATTGAACATAATTTCCTTTTATGATTACATTGTGACACCACAATTGCAGACTCCAAAATGCAGCATTCATGTGACTTAGAGAAGATGCCGCCGATGAGTTCCACAGATGAGGCAAATTATTTGGTGGTCTGTTGTTTTTTCAGAAATGATAATCACTTGTCTTTAATCCAAAGGTGTTCCTGCTTTAAGTGACGAAGACACCAGCAACAACAGGTGGGCTATTAAGGACACATCACCATACTGCTATACCTTCTTTTGTGAATGAAAGTTGTTGGTAAGTGATCTATCTTTCTAGCTATCATCATCTCTTCATTAGTACTTTCACTCCAACTACTGAGGCTCTTATTTGTTTTGTTCTTTAATCCATTTCTTATCACATAAACATTGACTAATATATTTCTACCAATAACCAGTCGCAAAGGGTGAGGAAACATTTGGCCTCCTATTGAAGGAAATACTAGTGGTCTTTTCCCGGAGATCTTTTGCATTATTTTTGAGATTTTACAAATTTCTTATAGTTTTTCCTGAGTTCATAATTACATGTGTAATTGCCCTATGGATTCTATTCTCACTAATGACTTCAATGGAAGAAACTACAGATGACAGATATGGCACTATTAGAGGGACATGACATAAAGGGCAATTGGCATAATGACCTGGCCTACCCCACTGTAAGCCGCTAGGACCCACACCCTCTCTTCAGTATGGTGGAAATAGAAGAGGGGAATGAAGAGTGGTTAGGGAGAAGGAGGTTGTGGTGTGTAGTGCAGTGTCTGTGTGTATATGTTTGTGTGTGTATGTGTATATATATATAAAACATATTTAAAACCTTTATTTAACTAGATATGTTATTAACAAGTTCTTATTTACAATAACGACCTGGACGAGAAAAACACAAGAGCAGATAATTGAAACTTTCAAATAAATAAATAGTTCAATAGTAAAGTTCCTTACATTGGTAAATGAAATGCAATTATAATTCAAGACTTTGTAGTCAAAACATGTGGCAAGTTTCAGTAAGCGCATCGATTAAAATGCATTTAAAGACTGGGATTAATGGTTAAGGGCTTGACAATTAAACTTTTTTAAATGACCTTTTTTTGACTAGTGTAGGAATAGTTTGCAGGCTTTTTTGTTGAATAACGCAGAGTACATGCAATCCAACAATGGTCACTGATGTCACTGCAAAACACTCCAGCTTGATACTTAGAAGGGGTTGTTGTAAGAATTATGTAAATAAGTGTTTCCTTGTCAGGATTTTTTTGGGTCATATCTGGGGGGCTGTTATATAATTTGATTAATGCTTAATTAATCCAATTGTAAATTCTTCTCAGTTACATTTATCATATGCCAATTTAGGTCACCTAATAAAACTAGGTCTGATCTGCTAAAAGGAACCAATATAGAGCTTAGTGTTTCTAAAGTGCAGGATGGATGAACGGAGGAAGCAGGAGGGCCGGCTGGAGCTGAGCCGACTCGAGGAGAGCCGGCTCAAGGAGATCCAGCTGGAGCTGAGCCGGCTGGAGAGGAGCTGGCTGGAGGAGAGCCGCCTGGACCTCAGCTGGCTGGAGCTGAGACGGCTGGAGGAGTGGAGGCTGGGGCTGATGAGGAGGTCCTGGCTGATCAGGAGGTAAGGGAGGAGCTGTGGGTGCGTCTTGATCTCTGGGTTGCCCGGGCTGGGCGCCTGGTCTTGCGCTGGTCTGTGGTGACAGGACTCGGGCTGGGTGGTGGCTGGCTATTCATCACTGTTGGCCTACTGGCTCCTACTGTTGAAGGAGGAGCGTGCTGATTTACATTTTTCTGCAGTCAGAGCGTGCCTCACTCACAATGTAATGTCTGCCCCTGCATGAGCTGGAGTTTATTGATGAAATAAGAAACGCAATCTAAAGTGAAGGAAAAAGGAATTTTCTCTAAAATGGGTATGTTTCACATCTTCCACAGGTTGAGCCAGACTGCAGCTGGGGCCACACATGAAAAATATAACCCATTCATTCACATCAGTGTTGTAGTTTGATTCTTTTATTAAGTTTTACGTTGGATATTCGAGAGATTCAATTCAATTCAATTCAATTTTATTTATATAGCCCAATATCACAAATTCAATTTGCCTCATTGGGCTTCCATCCTGCAGTTGTTTACAGATGCACAGATGGAGTCATAAAATATGCACAATAGGTAAAAACTAAACAGACTATAAAGAACAGGTCATCCCTGTCCTTAGCCTCCCTCGCGGTAAGGAAAAACCCTAAAAAAAAAAACCTGAGTCAGGAAAAAAAGAAGAAACCCTTAGGGATTCCCACATGAGGGAGAGATCCCATCCCAGGACGGGAAGATATGCTGTTAAACTGTAGAACACTTCACCATAAAAAGTTTCACCATCCTTTTTGCCAGGTTTATTTTTACCCTGTATAAAATACCCAATAAAAATATTTGTCATCCCAAATTGATCAAAATATGATAACACATGATAAATTGAAGTTATTTTCATTTATTTCTAACTCCACTTTATGTAACAAAGTGTGTGGGGTGTGTGTGTGTGTGTGTGTGTGGGGGTCATATGAAGGTCCTAGAAAAATGCTTGAAAATGACTTAAAAATTAGTAATTTGTGAAGACAAAAATGATATTGCAGACTTGGCCTTTGGTCCACTCATTCATGGGACATGTGAGACTTTACCCAGGAACCCATGACACTCAGAAAATGCAACAATTTGAAAATAATCTATATACTTTTGCTCGATAGTAAATCACCTGGCGATTGTGTTCTCAGGTTAAGAGACTTCTGATCAATTGTTTCCACAAAGCAGAGCAAAGACATAGGTGTCTTTTATAAATATTAATTTATTCCTGCTTGTACGCAGGGCAAATGGTGTTTTAATTTTTCTTCCTCTTTGAATTTTTGTTTATTTTAAGTAGTAATGAAAGGGCTCTGAGCTGCAACATATGAAAGTGATTTGTATTAATAAAGATTGATTAATAAGTTCAGTTTGTTGAATAACCAATCAAGGTCAGATTAAACTTAGACTAACTTTATATTCTGCCAAATGTCACAATGAAATGTGGACAAGTTTTAAATTAATGTTAAAGCTAATCAACACAGTATTTACTGTAGATGAAAATGAAGAATAATGTTGCAGAAGATTTAAATCACTAAAAATAGCAAACTAACAAAAACTAAAGGAAAAAAAAGAACATTGAGTTTTACATGCAATAAAAGCATCATAACAGAAGGAACTAAGAAGTTACTCAGGTCTTGTCTCACAATGAAACAAAAAAATAAAGAATACTTTTTTTCTTTATTAAGAGTTGTGAAGTTCTTAGAAATATTGATGGTATTTTGTTCTGATGTATCCAATCCTATTGCTGTTAGTATGACATACCACAAACGTAGTACTTTTGATTTTAAGCAGACATAGTTGCAATACTGTTTTAACTCTTTTATTTGTGCAATATTATTATGAAAGCACAATTTTGAGCTAATATGTACAAAAGAAAAAGCTAGTTGACCTGCTGTTTGTGAATTACAATTATTTCAGATATATTGGAAATGTCTTAGTATGCCTTTGTATTAAAGTCCACATTACAGTTGGAAGAGGCTGGATAACTCAGTTGACTGATGTACAACGTTCAGTTTCCGGGCCAGCAATGAGATAAAATCCAGTGAGAGTCCATAGACAAGACCCTTCGTGCTGCTGCATAATTGGGTCTTTATACACCTTAGACAAATAGGGTTGTGCCAGGGCATTCGGCATACAACTCTCTGCATTACCTCCTGTGTGATTCAGTAAAAGCGGATTTACTGCGGTGATGAGAGGAGAAGTAGAATGGTGAACAACAGAGTTTGTATTGTACTTGGTGATGGCACGGTTGCTAAGGAGAACATTTTTAATAGTCACTTTATGTCATAAATGTTGCTGACACCTTGTCTTGATTTTAAATTAGCTCAGTAGCTTCTAGGTCATGTGATCAATTGACTCAAAATTGGTATTGGATCATAGTACTCCCCTCCCTAACCGAGATATGGCTGTTGATGTTAAATTTTAAGATTTTTCAAAATTTTGTTGAATTTTTATGTTTAAAAATTAGCATTGTAGCTCAATAGCTTCTAGGTCATGTGATCCATTGACTCAAAATTGGTATTGGATCATAGTACTCCCCTCCCTAACCGAGATATGATTTCTTAATAATTTTATTTTGGGGAATTTTAATATGTTAGTATTAGCTTACTGCCACCTTCAGCTTCAAACACTCTCTCTGTGTTTTAACTATATCACCTTTTATTTTGAAAATAGGAAGTCAGTCAAAGCCTCATCAGTTTTCTGTGTTACCGTGTTCACAGACACACCAATGGTGCTCTCAAAATGTTAGACTGTTCTCGGAGTTGCACTGGACCCAGACCCCGTGAGCATGCGAGGTTTACCCTGACCGAATGTCTGTCGAATATCCAACGTAAAACTAACTTCACTGAGGTCTCCCATTAACCATTTTTGTGTGGTGTTTTCAGTTGAGGTTGGATCCTCTACTTGAAGTCTGGGAGCTCAAAGGTCATCCTCAATATCTTAGCTCTCCCCATTACTGCACTTTTCAAAGACTGAGATGTCAAAAGCGTTTACAGGGAGATACATATCTATGTCTCTGTATGCTGTTATGTACACAGTCTACACTTGAACTCCCCAAAACCAGCATGAATAATGCTAAAAAGTCTAAGACCAAGATTTTGTTTTTAAATTGTCTTTATTGAGACATTTGAGAAATCATGTTGATTAAACATTGGAGTCAAACCCAGGGATTTGAACATGCTGAAAAGAACACAGAGGGATTTGTTTATAAACATCTCAATCTTGCAGACATTTCACATGTTAAATGTGATGGTAGAAATACAAACAAGATTTCTATTCATACAAACAGTTATTGTCCTTGAAATCAGCACTATTCAGATACATTTATCATCACTTTTACCTGAAACATTTTTTTCTACTGATAATCATTTAAGTTTTAATGCTTAAAATAAGACCGGCATTTATGACACAATATGATGTCCTTAGTTGCCTCTGGGTATCAAAAATCATTGTTGATTCTGTTTTTTCAAGTTGCGTTTGGAGGCTCATTTTAAATTAAATTTTAATTTGTCTGTGACAATGCACATTAGTTTGACACAATATCTATTTTTTTTAATCTGTTGTCCCCTGGCAGATTTTAAAATCAACTAGACAGGTGCATTACCTGCGATAATGCATGTGTAAATGCTTCTTTGCTAAACGTTGTTGCTGAAGTGTAGTTGTGTAATATTGTGTAACTTCTGTACGTTTAACAATGTCTAGTAAAAGCATGAATTTCCTGAACGTGCCTGATGTGCACAATTGCATGAGGTGCTGAAATTGCTTAAAATTTGCACAGATTGCGTGAAATTGTGTGGAATTGCATGAAATACAGAATTTGCTTAAATTTTGCATATATTGTGTTAAATTGTATAGTTCTGTAATATTGTGTAAATTTGTGTAACTTGTGTAAATTTTTAAATGCCTAGTAAAAGCATGAATTTCCTGAGCATGCTGGATGTTTAAAATTGGATAACATACGGAATTTGCTTATAATTTGCACACATTGTGTAAAGTTGTGTTAAATGGTGTAATTTTGTGTAACTTGCATGAATTTAACAATGCCTGAAGTACAAGCATGAATTTATGCTGAATGTTTTGAATTGCATAAATTGCATGACGTGTGTAATTTGCAGAGATTTGTGAAAGGAAACCCCAAAAAGAATCCTATTGGTTATAACGGGGCTTGACATAAACACAAAACTTGTGTAACTACGCAAAAACTGTAAAGTGCACAACTAAACAATGTCCTTAAAGTGCTGAACGTTTTGATACCAAGCTTGTGTGAATCGAATAAAGTGTGGTAAAGTTTTTCACCGTCAAAAAACGTACGGAAAAAGATATGAGACTATAATAATGAAGGGAAACAGAATCACAGTAGTGATATCAAACATAATACATAATACAAAGGGGGGGTACTGAACGTTAAGCACAACCCACAACTTCCTGTTCCTATTCAGTCTCGCTGTAGTGTTCGCCTTCATCAGGCTCCTTCCCCCACCTCAGCCAGCAGCGGTCTGGTCTCGCTGACGATCCAAACGGGGCGCTGGTCGTCTCAAACCCACCTAAACTCAACAACAGGAAACGTGAGTACATGCCGCCACCTGCTGGCTTGCTTTTATTCTGCACGTACATTTACCGTAAAGTTGTCAGTGAGGTCGCAATTTTGACACATGTGCCAGCTCACACTGCGAATGGCGGCTGGCTTGACCGCGGTGCTCAAAGCCGCTCACCCCAGGTAACAGAGCCGAGACTGGATTCTCACGGTGTTGTCATCTTACTTCTTTCACTATTTGAATAACAAACTGGATTTCAGGTTTGACTCAAAGCTAAAACTAACTGAACACTAAGGACTGAACACGTTCTAGCTTTACAGAAGTAATTCGGGGCCCGATTTGAAAAGGTTCCGGGCGGTTTCTACGGAACCTACACTAACCCTAACCTTGACCCGGCACCGATGCGGGTCGGGTCCCAAATCCTGCTGATCGCCCAGTTCCATGATTGTTCCGTGCACCCCAGACGTTGCTTCTTTACGATTTTTGAGCCCGAAAAGTCAAGCAAAACAGACAAACTACGAACTGTGTGTCCAAAATAAATGCATGTCGTGATAGGAACGGGTACAATTCTCGCTAGAAATATTACCAAAATAAAGATTAGTCCACAAAATATTTTATTCTGAGGGGTTTTACACCAAAAAAGTAGTGGATCTACCGCCATATTGTTAGCCGGTGATAGACCGACAGAAACTCAAAAGACACGTGATCAGTCACGTGATCCGGAGAAACATAAACATCCGACCACGTGATCAAAACGAAACCTAAAAGCCGTTCCTGTTGTTTTGAATGGGCGTATCATACGCACGCAAAAACCGTGTTTGGCGTATACTATGCACGGTATTCCCAGGGTGCAAAGCCGTGGAATATGTACGCATTTCACTGGTTGCTCAAAGCAGTTACTTAGCAGAGCGGACGGACCAAGATGGCGTCGGTGTAGCACGCGCATATCAGAGCTCCGCTGACCAACTGCTTTTATGATGATAAAGGTTGACTGAAGTACTTAAAAATATCTTAAAAGGCGTTTTGCTTTATTTTTTGGAAAACTTAGAATAAAAAAGTTTTTTTTTTTTCGTGTTGTTCACTCTTGATCTTCGACCAGTCGCGCAAAAAAAAAAAAAAAAAATGTCAGACGGTGAAGGCGAAAATATCACCGATGTGATGCATTCCTATGCCAGAAGATCCTTGGAACCAGCCCTGACCGAAAGTGAACCCATCCTCACTCCTCTGCCCGAAACTCCTGACAACCGCCCGACTAAAAAGGCTAAACAGAGTGTGAAAACTCCCGAGGCTCCGCCGGCCATGATGGCGCTGATGCTGCGTATTGAAAAAATGCAGGAGGAAACTCTCGCCAGGTTGGTGCACGTGGAGTCTGCTGTTCAGGAGAATAGCAGCTCGATGAAAAGTTTGGTTGAAACCATGGACAGTCTGGCGAAACATCTCAATGGTGTGATGGAAAGAGTGGACGTGATTGAAACCAAAGTTGTTGCTTTGGAGAAAGAAAACGCTGTTCTCCGTGAGAAAGTGGAGGAAATGGATGCTTACAAGAGAAGATGGAATCTCCGAGTGGCTGGACTGGAGGAGCGCGCCGGTGAGAACGTGAAGCAGCTGATCGTGGACCTCTTCAGTGAAGTCTCCCCGGACATCGCGGACAAGCTTCCCGCGGCTGTGGACGTCGCTCATAGGCTGGGTCCGCGGTCGGATAAGGAGAGATCTTCACGCCGCATCATCGTCCAGTTCATCTCCCGGTCACACCGGGACAGGATTTGGAAGGATGCCCGAACATCCACCGTCCTAAAGCAGAAGAAAATCCGGATCCTGGAGGATTTGACGCAGAGCGTGAAGGAAGCGAGAAACAAGCTGTGGCCTCTGGTGGAGAAAGCGAGGAAGGACGGGAAGAGAGCGGGCTTCAGAGGAGCATCTGCCGTTATTGACGGGAGACGAATCTCTGCTCATGATATGTGAGCATGAGGCATTGTAAGTACTGGTTTGAGGACCAAATATACTTTTGTTTGCTGCTTGTGGACTTTATTGATAGACAAAAAAAAAAAAAAAAAAAAAAAAAAAAAAAAGTTAAGAAATCCAACAAGAGTGAATAACAATTATTGACAAGAAAAACAAAACTGGAAAAAAAAAAAAAAAAAAAAATACATTCAATTGTTCTTCAGCACCTTTTTTTCTCCTTTTTGACAAAATTGTCAGCAGAGCTGTAATGTTATTTTTTATTTAAGCAAGTCTAGGGTGGGAGGTTTTGTCTATTTTGGGCAAAACTTTCTTTTCTCTTTTTTCTTATTGTTCTAGTTCTTTATGGCTTTATCTTTGTTCTCAGTTAATGTTCGGGGCCTTAGAAATATTGTGAAGAGAAAAGCTTTATTTTTGTTTTCAAAGGAGCACAAAACTGATTTTGTTTTCTTACAGGAATGTCATTCTCTTAAAAATGATGTTAGTTTCTGGAAATCCCAATGGGGAAATGATGTGTGGTTTGCTCATGGATCTGATCGCTCAGCTGGTGTCGGTATCCTTAAAAACAGGTTTGAAGGGAATGTTTTAAGTTCTGATTCTGATCCTTTAGGTCATTATTGTTTACTCGTTATAACGGTTAATCAGACCACTTTAATTCTTGTTAATATATATGGATACAATGCTTCTAACGAATCCACAACCTTTCTTGAATCATTAGAATCAAAAATGTCACATTGGCTTAAAAAATATCCTACATCTGCATTTATTTTAGGAGGGGATTTTAATCTAGCAATAAATAATAAAATAGATAGATGGCCACCTCGAAACTCAGCAGCTCTTAACCCTCGATTGAAAGCTCTAATGGACAAATTTGATCTTGTTGATATTTGGAGGAAACAAAACCCTGATTCTTGTCTTTATACATGGGCAAACAAAGACTGTTCTAGGAGGTCCAGGATTGATTATTGGCTGATTTCTAAATGTTTAATTAACAAGAATATTTCTACAAATGTAGTTATTTGTCCTTTGACTGATCATAAGGCTATTAGTATTTCTATCACACTCTCCTCCTATTTGATTAAAAAAGCTGTAATATGGAAACTTAATAACTCTCTTCTAAATTTTAAAGAGATAAACTCATTTATTCCTAACATAATTAAAAAATTTTGGATTAAAGGAAAAAGTGAAAATAAATTTAGTTCTAATTGGGAATTATGTAAATATGAAATGAGTAAATATTTTAGGCAATTTGGTAGCAACCTGGCAAAAAATAAAAGAGCAGAAGAGAAAGACACTCTCTTCAGGCTTTCTTCCTTATCACAAAATGCAGTTCTGTCCGACTCTGAGAAACGTGAATATCAAAGACTTCAAGATAAATTAGATGATATCTACAGATCAAAGGCTCAGGGTGCATTTATAAGATCTCGTAGTAAATGGATAGAGGAAGGAGAACAAAATTCGTCATACTTTTTTAATTTAGAGAAGATTCGTTCCAAAACTCAAATTGAACAATTAAAAATTGCAAATGATATAATAGATGACCCTCAACAGATTTCTGAATATTGCTCAAGATTTTATGAAAATATTTACAAAACAAGCTACTGTGATGATTCTGCTTCCTCTTTCTTAGATTCCATTTATCACCCAAAGACTTTAAGCATTGATGACAGAAATTTATGTGAAGCTCCCATCACTGCTGAAGAAGTTTCTCAAACTATTTCTCAGTTAAAGAATAACAAATCTCTAGGAAAACGATGGACTCACTGCAGAATTCTTTAAAAGATTCTCAGAACAAATATCTCCTTTTAACAGCAGTATTTCAGGAAAGCATCAAGAACAAGTCACTTCCCGCTTCGATGACTCAAGGCCTTATTTCTCTAATCCCAAAACCTAAAAAAGATTTGCTCTCACTTGATAATTGGCGTCCCATAACACTTTTAAATAACGATTATAAAGTTCTAGCTCTGCTTTTTGCCAACAGAATAAAAGACATTTTACCTTCAATTATTGACGAAACACAATCTGGCTTTATGAAAAATAGACATATTGTTAACAATATTAGATTGGTTCTGGACCTCCTAGACTACAGTGACCTCATAGAGACAGACAGTTTTATCTTATTTCTCGACTTTAAAAAAGCCTTTGACTCTGTGGAACACCAATTCATTTACAAAGTTCTGGATAAATGTGGCTTTGGTTCAAACTTTTGTAATACCATAAAAACTCTGTACAATAACAATAGCAGCTCTATAAAAACTTAAACTTGGAACCTCACAAAGATTTCTGCTATCTCGTGGCATCAGACAGGGATGTCCAATATCCCCATATCTGTTTTTAATAGTAGTTCAGTTTCTTGCCGCTCATATTTCACAGAGCCCGCTAAAGGGAATCTCTGTTGCAGGAAAACAGATCATTATAAGTCAATTGGCTGATGATACCACCCTGTTTTTGAAAGATGCTTCTCAGGTCTCTGTTGCCTTAAATCTAATTAGCTCTTTCTCTAAAGCTTCTGGCCTCCATCTTAACATAAACAAATGTGAATTGATGTCCATCAAAGATTCTGCCGCTGTTTCCATTTGTAACATTCAAGTTAAGAATCAAGTCACTTATCTCGGTATTGTTATAACTAAAGACTCCAAAATTAGATGCTCTACAAATTTTCCTCCATTACAGCAAAAACACAGAAACGGTTAAATTTATGGCTTCAGAGAGATTTATCACTGAAAGGCAGAATCCTTCTTTACAAAGCAGAAGGTCTGTCCAGGGTCTCCTACGCTGCTCAGTCTCTGCATGTGGATAACGTTACTTTGAAAAAGATAGATAGGATGCTGCTGGACTTTGTCTGGAAAAATAAAGTTCATTATATTAAAAAATCTGTTTTGATCAATTCAGTTGAACGAGGAGGATTAAATTTTATTGACTTTTCAACTCAAAATAATACGTTTAAGATAAACTGGTTGAGACATTTTTTATCCAATCCGTATTCTATATGGAATATAATCCCCTCCTTTATTTTTTCTAGATTAGGCAATCTAAAATTTCTTCTGGTCTGTAATTATGACATCTTCAAAATCCCTATAAAGCTCTCCAACTTTCATAGACAGATGTTACTCGCCTGGTCCCTCATTTACAAGCACAACTTCTCACCTCATACTTGCTATATTTGGAACAACAGGTACATCACACACAAGAAAAAAAGTTTATTTTTTGAAAATTGGTTTGATAATAACATTAATCTCGTTAATCAGTTAATCAAACCCAATGGACAATTTTATACCTATCCTGAATTTATAGAAACTGTCCATGTACCTGTTTCACTTAAAGAGTTCCTCATTGTTATTAATGCAATTCCTCTCGGTTTAAAATCTCTGCTTTCTGGACCCTCTTCCTCTGATGCTTCATTAACTCTCATGGACCCCACTACATCCTATGTTGGTAAAATCTGTTTCTCCGCTCGCCAGTCACGTAATAAATCCATTCGAGGGCTTTTCCAGCAAATGACTGTCACTTCCCCACACATCATCTCCTATTGGAATGGGATCATCAATAATTTACTGTGGGGAAAAATTTGGATGTTGCCCTATAGATATTTATTAACAAATAAAATCAGAGAAATTTCTTTCAGGCTAATTTATAAATACTACCCCGTTAAATTTTTCATTTCCCAAAGATTTCAAAAGGATATCGACACCAGCTGTTCTTTCTGTAACAACTATGATGAAACCATCACACATTTATTTTGGACTTGTTCTCACACTTCTGCCTTTTGGACCGGCATTCTTCATTGGTTGAAAAACACTTTTTTCCTGATGTTTCTTTTCTTAAACACATTCTTTTTGGATTTTTTGTTAATACCGGGAAGTGATAAAACCTAATACTTAATTTGATTTTTTCTCTTAGCTAAATTTCATATTCATAAATGTAAATACACATCTGCTAAACCCTCTTTACCTGTTTTCATTACTGAGGTTAAAAAATATAATGACTCTATTAAAAACTCTGGAAATTTAAAAGCTAATAGAACCTGTATGTTATTTGAAAAATATGCTCTAGATAATTGGTAAACCACCAGGTCCTACTTTATGTTTAATTTTGTGATTTATTCAGCTTGCTCTGAACCCTAATCCTGTCTGTTTTCTCTTTTGCCTTTTAATGCTCCTTTTTATTGGCCCCCCTTGTTCCTCTTTTTTTATTTTTTTTTTCCTTTTGTTTATGTATGTATCATAAGTTTGTGCTAATAAAGTTTATTTAAAAAAAAAAAAAAAAAAAAAAAGTTACTTAGCAGAGCTCCTCAAAACGCGAACGCGCCATCTTGGGGAATCCCCTTGCGTCATATTTTCCCAGCATGCACTGCGGTCCAAAATGGTATCTTTGGGGAAAGAAAAACCCTTCAAAGGTCCAGTAATTTTTCTACACATTTTATCTGTAAGAATTATTTATTCGTAACATATCATATATAATTCAAATTTGCTACATTTGACTGAAGTCAAAACCATATGTTTACAATATTGCTGCAAGTACCTGCTATATAAACAGACGGCTGACAAACTACTATCGGGTTACTCAGATGGCTGTGAGATGGCTCAGATGGGTGCATAGGGGGTCCGGGTCCTCGCCCTCCCCGTGATCCCAGATGACGATCACAAGGGGGGCGGGAAGAGTCTGCCTCCAGACTATGTGGGAGGGGGCTGGAGGGAGAGGGGAAGGCTGAGGCTTGCCATTCATAAGCTAATAGCAAGAGGACGTGAGAAGATGAAGAACGAATAAGGTAAGATAAGGTAAGGGCTCCCTCCACCATCTCACAGCCGGTCTGAGTAACCTTTTGGTTCCTTTAAAGCAGGGGTCTCAAACTCAATTCAGCCGGGGGCCGCTGGAGGCAGAGTCTGGGTGAGGCCGGGCCGCATCAGGATTTCCACAAGAAAATCGTTGATAAAACATTCCAATGTTCTCAAATATCTTTATTTTTGACACAAAATAGTGAATGAATTAAATTAATTAATTTTAAAAAATGAATTAGAAAATCAATCATTAATAATTAAAATAATAACAATGATCATAGAGCAGACACAGACGACTGCAGAAACCACATATTGACTGACTGACTATAGCAGTGTTTCTCAAATGGTGGGGCGCGCCCCCCTGGAGGGAATGCGAATAAAAACATGTTTACATTAGTGATGGATATTGTGCATAATCCTACATAGTAAATTAAATATAGCAAAAACAACCTAAAACTCAATTTACAGTGAATCAGTGCGAAAGAACTGAATCTCTGAGAAAAGACCATCACTACTGTGGAGGGAAACAAGGAAAGACTTGTTTTTATTTTGTCTGGAAGTTTTGGAAGTATTCTAAAAAAGAAAGAGAAAAATTAATAAAACTGATTATTTAGAAGTTTTTATTATTATTATTATTCTTTAATGATAATAAAAGTATGATATTTTGAGGAGATATACGTTTAACTTGAGCAAATTAACTGATACTAATGTTTGCAGCTGAAGGGGGGGGTGTCTCAGAGAAAATACCTGAGAAACACTAGACAAGAGAAAACTATTTTTATTCAGTTTCAAATGTCCGTATTTACAGAACCTCCTTCATTTCTGAGCTGAGAGCAGCGCGCTCACTGAAAGATCAATGCAAACGCGCGCACCAGAATTCCTGGCCTCCGCGTCGGGAGCGCGCGTTGCTACGCAAGTTTTTAAATCTGGTCTCAAGCTCTACGCACAAATCGTGCACGCACTGAGTCTTCAACCCGGTTCAATATTTCACGCACAGTCGCAGCAGCGCTAATGATAAACACCATAGAAGAAGAATCTCCTCTCTATTGCTGCGTGCGTGACCGCGCTGCTCCGGTGATTCTACTCGCTCGCGGGCATCACTCACGCACGCGGAAGTAGTCAGTCTCTCTCGCGAGGACTTTTCTTTTCGTGGAGGAGGAAAAAGCGCTCGCGAGGGTCTGATTTGTCCGCGCGGAATGTTTGATGCGTGCGCGGATTGTCGCGCGGCGTCAGGAACACGCTTTTTGACAAGCGGCAGGCTGTGTATCACGTGACGAAAGAGGAGCGGGGCCCGCCAATCACGTTCAGTGAGAAAGCACTTCACAGCTTCATGGCTCCTCCTCCGCCCAGCTGATTGGAGGAATGAATTCATGAGTGAGGAGGCTCGGACAGCCCGTCGATGTCCCGCCCTCCAGAGCCATATACCTTACCGTGATTGGTTCGTTCAGCTCTGCACACAACAACTGTCATTCATATCAGCCTTGCGGGCCGCACTAACAGTAATCTTTCATATGAAGACGGGGGCCGCAAATTACCATCCCGCGGGCCGCAGATTGCCCGCGGGCCGCGAGTTTGAGACCCCTGCTTTAAAGGATAGCATCTTCCCTAAGCCCCATCCTTAGCAGGTGGATCGTGAAGCCAACAGGAAATAGGAACTCCCATGATTTTTTTTTTTTTTTTTTTGACAAAAGTTGAAGTTTACAATATATGAAATAGACATACTGAATAGTCAACAAGTTACAATTTGAACAGTCACATTAAATGTAAAAAGACAGAAATGTATAAAGGAAATTTGAAAAACTAAATAAAGAAAGGACAACAATAAAATTAAATAAATAAATAAAATACAAAGATATGATGAACAATAAATAGGGGTTATCAAAAAGCTGCAGATCACATATAATATCTTGAAGTTTCAGAGCATGTTTATTTTCCATTAGGTTTACGGATGAAAAGAATAAGCAGAGTTCTTTATGAAATGTAAAAAAAGATGTTTGGTCTTCATAAATCGGCATTTGTGTATATAAAATTTTCCCAAGATAATTATAACATTTAAGATAAATTCTGTAGTTTTGTTTTCTAAAATGAACCCAAAAATGACATTCTTAAAACAAAATCTGTTAAGTATGGAATTTTAGCAAAAAGCCAATCATGTACATCGTCCCAAAATGCATTAGAATAACAACATTCAAAGAATAGATGCTCAGTAGTTTCTATTTCGTCATTACAAAAAGAACAACAATTTTCAGGAATTCCAAACCGTCTTCTAAGTAATTCTTTTGAGGGGTATATACCTGTAAATGTTTTAAAGTGGACTTCTTTAGCTTTGGGAGGGATAGGAAGTTTCATATATTTAGTTCTGATTTGTTTCTTTTCTGAATTATTAAAATGCTGGGTTATTGAGTTTGGGTTGGAAATATAGGGAAAAGACATTTCCTTAAAATATTCTCTAATTTGACGATTAGGGAGTTTGGCAGTTAACATGTCATGTCCATTAATTATAAGTTTAGGGATAGTAGGAAATCTGTAAATAATATTATGAAACAAAACAGAGACTGAGTTCAACATATTATGAGGAATGGCCTTCATAATTTTTCCAAAATCTTTTCTATTTATTTGTAAATCATATTTAACTGTGAATTCCTCAAAAAACATGAGGATAGCGTTGTCATTAAAAAAGTGCATTCATGACCAGATTCCCTTTTCAAACCATTTCTGTACAAAGAGGGATTTTTTTCTGGTAGTTAAGCCAGCTTGCTGATGGAAAGAGGAGAGTTGAATGGGAAGTTTTTTAATGTTAAAATCACAACTAAGGAAGAATTGGATTCCTCCTAGGTTGGAAAATATTTTATTAGGAATAGTAAACCAAATACTGTTTTGATTTTTAACAAATGATTTAAGCCAGTTTATTTTTAGGGTTCCATTAAGGCTGTTGAACTCTATAGCTTGTAGGCCTCCATCTTCATATTTTTTGTTAAATTACCTTGTTTAATATAGTGCGTTTTCCTCTTCCATATAAAGTTAAAATTAATCTGATTAATGGATTTAATGGCTTGTTTAGGGACACCTATTGAATAGGTCGGATATATAAATCTTGATATGCTCTCAAATTTGGTGATGAGAATCCTACCAAAGATGGACAGATCTCTCTGTGCCCAATTATTCAGAAGAGATGAACATTTTTCCATTTTGTCCCAAATATTAAGTTTTTCTAAATCTTTTTTGTCTTTAGTTATATACATTCCAAGATATTTAACAGTGGATTTAATAGGAATATTGCATGAGTTAGATAATATACATGGCTTTATAGCTAAGATCTTGCATTTGTTTAAGTTTAGTTTGAGGCCTGAAGCTTTTGAAAAGGTGTCAATAGTTCTAAGTATTATAGGGATATCCTGAAGATTATTTAGAAAATTTGTTGTATCATCGGCGAGTTGGCTTATTGAAATTTCCGGGTTTGCAACTGACAGTTTACCAAAGTTAGCATGTTTAATTAACAAAGAGAGCATTTCTGTTGATGCAATAAAAAGAAGGGGTGAAATCGGGCTAATTCCTTTGCTAATATTAAATCTTTGAGATGTACCCTGGGGTAAACAAACAGAGCTATTAGTATCATTATAAAAGGTTTTAACTATGTTAATGAATTTATCACCAAAACCAAAAAATTTAAGAGTTTGAAACATAAAATTGTGCTCAATCATGTCAAAGGCCTTGTAAAAATCTAAGAATAGAATAAAAGCTTCTGTATCAATCAGATGTTCATAGTAGGGCTGGGAATCACTGGGTACCTCACGATACGACATGATACGCGATACATGGCTCACGATATCGATAATATCGCGATACTGCGATAGTTGGTAGAAATCCTCTCTAATTACTAATATTATATAGAAGAACACTTTTTTGGGGGGAAATATATCCCCATTTTATTTTTTTTTTAGCTTAAACACAATCATAATAAACAACTTATGTCTTATTTTGTGCACCAAATTATAGACACTTTTGTTTAACGTTGCCTAAAATCACTAATACTATAACTTACCACCTATTGAATTGGAATTATTTGTAAAATTCCAAGTTAACAATAGTAAACATGATCAGCAGTGCCACAGAAATACTGTTAGCAACAGAACAAAAATTAAATAATTCAAATTGGTTACAGCTATCTTCCTCTAAAGAAACGTCACACCAAAGGATGATGAATATAACATAAGCCTCTGTCAAGTGTTACATAATTTTTTGTGCACTTTTCCCACATTTGAAAAGGGCTGAGCATTCAAAATTGAAGGCTATTTTACTCAGACTGTCACTGAGGGCCCGTTTACACTGAAACGGGAACGCGTTTTGCTCTCTGATCCGGTAAGCAAGATATCGGGTACACACCAGAACGTTCCTGAATGATATTGCGTTCACGGTTAAAACGAATGCTGACGGAAAACGATGTAATTCACACGCCACGCCGCTATGCGCTATGTGCGCACAATGTTGAACCGTTCCTGCTCTATTTCCCCCTCAACCGTAGTCGAGGAGCAGGGGAGATCTTCTCCAGGACCGAAGGTTGCTTTTCCTCCGGGGTTCACATCCCTTCTTTGGATCATGCGAAGCCGAATAATTACACTTAGCTATTGTAGAGGAACTGAACTTTTATTACTTTAGCTTGCAGACAAACTCGAGAACAACTCGAACAACTCAAATCTATAATTATGCATGCACAAATCGGATTGAATATATTTTCTCTTCATAGTACAGTGAATAGAAGAGAAATGCAGTGATGCTGTTGTGCAATGGTCAACCCTCACCGTTGGTTGTGAACACTCCTTCCAGTAATGTGAGAGTCCCGATTCTCTCCTCTGGATTCCACCATGAACTGGGCAACCTCCATGTTCTCACCACCCTTGTCAGAGCGCACACGTGATGGCAGACCATATTTGTTGACTGCACCAATGAAGGCCTCCAACACTGTAGCTGCTCGGTTGTTTGTTGCAGCAGACAGATAAACAATTAAACGGCTGAAGCCATCTATGCCACCATGGACAAGAAATCTCCACCTGTTGGTGTAAAAACAAAAACGACAAGTTGTGGGAAAGTGAAATGAGGCACTAGTGCAAGTATGTAAAAATTCTGAAAAAAATACCGTATTAATTTGTGGTTTCCATCAATGTGCCACATTGCATTTGGTGCAGGAACAGAATATTGCCTTCGCCTTAGTGTACGATTGGCTAATGCACGCACTTCAGTCCCAATCGGGTCAATTCTTCTTAAGGAGTCCCGTACTCTTGTTGCTAAAAAAAAAAAAAAAACAATTTCCAAAAATGTTTAATCTAAAAGAAAAATTACATTAAACCTGGAGAGCCTTTCAAAAAGCCAATTTTAATGCAAACTAGTTTTCATGGTTTGGATTTCATAGTCTGTTTTAATCCCATCAGTTATTTAATCTATAATACACTATTCAATTCCAATTCAATTCAATTCAATTTTATTTATATAGCCCAATATCACAAATTCAATTTGCCTCATTGGGCTTCATGCCTGCAGTTTTTACAGATGCACAGATGGAGTCATAAAATATGCACAATAGGTAAAAACTAAACAGACTATAAAGAACAGGTCATCCCTGTCCTTAGACCCTCCCTCGCGGTAAGGAAAAACTCCTAAAAAAAACCTGAGTCAGGAAAAAAAGAAGAAACCTTAGGGATTCCCACATGAGGGAGAGATCCCATCCAGGACGGACAGGCGATACCAGAACGGTTAAAGAAAAGTTAGCTGCTAAAACTGCATATATGAGTAGAGTTCATTCAAATAGAGCTGAGTTCATTCATATAGAGCTGAGGGACAAGTGATGATTAAGTCCATAGTCCAGATGAGGCAGAACTGCAGACCACGACCAGGAGCAGGAGGACAGACGACCCACCAGGAATCACTCCCACTCAGAGATGCAGGATGGTGACGGATGGTGACGGGGCTTCATCCAGATGGGCGGGGCTTCGTCAGGATCACCAACAAGTCTCCCGGAAACTGCAATCTCTCCCGGTCTCCCACAGGGGAGTCGGAGAAGGAAAAAACATGTGAATTATACTGCACCACCAACAAAGGCATACAATTAGAAGTAAATAAAAAAGTAGAGGAGAGGAGAAGTAGATGGAAAAGAGGACAGAGCCCCAGTGCACCATACTTTTCCCAGCTTCTAACTTCTAGCAGCCTTCTATGTTTTTATGTAGAATATACATATTTCATCATTTATATTTCAAGCATATATTGGAGAAGTATGTGATTATAATAATTATTTCCCCAAACTTCAGAGCAGTATGGGAGCATTATGTTAATTATTCTATGATTACTGGCTAGTCTGGCAGAACGCCTGTCCAAATAGGAATGTTTTAAGGCTAGTTTTGAAGGTAGAAACTGTACCTGCCTCTCTGACATGGGCTGGGAGCTTATTCCATAGAACAGGAGCTTGATAACTGAAGGTTCTACCTCCGACTGTACTTTTAAAAATTCTAGGAACTACAAGCAGTCCTGCATTCTGTGAGCGAAGCGTTCTGATTGGCTGGTAAGGAACTATGAGATCTCTAATATAGGATGGGGCCACACCATTCAGAGCCTTATATGTTAACAGGAGGATTTTGAACTTTACTCTAAATTCAACTGGGAGCCAGTGGAGAGAAGCCAACACAGGAGTGATGTGTTCTCTTCTGCTAGTTCCTGCTAACAATCTTGCTGCTGCATTCTGGACAAGCTGAAGACCTTTTAAAGAACTTTTAGGGCAGGCTATCAGTAAAGAGTTACAGTAATCCAGTCTCGACGACGTAAAAATGCATGGATGAGTTTTTCAGCATCACTTTTAGATAACATATTTTTAATCTTAGCGATATTGCGTAGGTGAAAAAATGCAGTTTTACAAGCTTGAGATATGTGAGCCTTAAATGATAAATCCTGGTCAAATAAGACCCCTAAGTTTCTGACTGAAGAATTGGGAGCAATATTTACACCATCCAAGGAGACTATCTGATCTGAGAGAGCATCTCTCAGGTGTTTAGGACCCAGTATCATGACCTCAGTTTTCTCTGGGTTCAGAAGGAGGTAATTAATTGTCATCCAGGACTTAATGTCTCTGATGCAGGAATTCAGTTTCTCTAGGTGATCATTCTGGTCTGGTTTAATTGATAAATACAGCTGTGTATCATCTTCATAACAGTGGAAATTAATGCTGTGTTTCCTGATTATGTCTCCTAAGGGCAGCATGTAAAGCATGAATAGGATGGGCCCTAAAACTGAGCCCTGTGGGACTCCGTAGCTAACTCGAGTACAATGAGAGGACTGTCCATTTACGTGAACAAACTGGTGTCTATCAGATAGATAGGATTCAAACCACTGGAGGGCAGATCCTTTGATCCCTATGTCATGCTCTAGTCTGTGGAGTAAGATGCTGTGGTCAATAGTATCAAAGGCTGCGCTGAGGTCTAACAGGACCAGAACAGAGATTAGTCCCTTTTCTGAAGCTAATAGCAAATCATTGGTAACTCTGACCAGTGCAGTTTCAGTGCTATGGTGAGGTCTGAAACCCGACTGAAAATCCTCAAAGTGATTGTTGTTAGGTAGGTGGCACTGCAGCTGCTTTACCACAACTCTTTCTAAGATTTTAGATATGAATGGGAGATTAGATATTGGTCTATAGTTGGTCAGAATGTCAGGATCCAGGCTGGGCTTTTTCAAAAGAGGTTTAACAACAGCACATTTAAAAGACTGAGGCACATAACCAGTTTCCAGGGAGGCATTTATTATGGTTAGAATAGATTCACTGATTAGGGGGAAGATTTCTTTAAAAAGTTTAGTGGGGATTGGGTCTAGGAGACAAGTGGAAGTTTTAGAAGATGTAATAACTGATGCTATTTCTGCTTGGTCACAGCAGTAAAGCAATCTAATGTTACAGACATTTCTATGGATGTTTTCCTTTCTACCATTTTAATTTGCTCAGGTAATGGTAGGAATAACCTTGTTCAATTTGCATCTGATATTTGAGATTTTATCATCAAAGAATGTAACAAAGTCTTCAGAGCTGAGGGCAGCAGGAATATGTGGTTCAACCGAGCTGTGGCTGCTGGTCAGCCTGGCTATAGTACTAAAGAGAAATCGTGGATTATTTGCATTTTCTGCTATTAAAGATGAGTAATATTGAGTTCTCGCTTTACGCAGGGATTTTTTATAGCTTAAGAGGCTGCATTTCCAAGCATTCAGAGAGTGCTCTGAGCCAGAACGGCGCCATTTTCTTTCTAATTTACGAGTTATTTGTTTGAGGGAACGTGTTTCAGCGTTAAACCATGGTGCTACTCTGTTTTGTCTAACAAGCTTGAGTTTCAGAGGGGCAACAGCATCAAGGGTTCCTCTGAGGGCTTGCATGGTATCATTGACAAACTGCTCATTATCAACGGGGCTTAAAGAGCTCTGAGAGTATTTATCTAACATGTAACTAAACATTGGTTGGACTGAGAGTTTAAATTCAGATACAGAACGGTCAGATAATGTTCGTTTCAGCTCTTTCTTAATCACTGGAGCTGTGGTGTTTTCTAATATAAACTGATAGGTAATTAAAAAATGATCAGAAAGTATGGGGTTGTGAGGATGGACACTCAGATGACTAATCTCTATGCCATAAGTTAAAACAAGGTCCAGGGTGTGCTTGTGACAGTGGGTGGGTTCATTTACATTTTGTGTGAAACCAACATTTTCTAATAAGGCTGCAAAAGCATTCCCAAGACAGTCATTACAGTCATCTAAATGAATATTAAAATCTCCTGTCATTAGGATATTATCAGAGTGTAGAACAACAGCTGATAAAAAATCTGAAAACTCTGTTAAAAATTCTGAATACGGGCCGGGAGGGCGATAAATAATTATGAATAAGAATGCTTTTTCAGTATTTCTACTTGTGTGATTTATTGACAAAACAATGTTTTCAAAGGAATTATAATTGTATTTAGCTTTAGTGTTAAGAAGTAAGCTTGCATGGGATATTACAGCTAGCTAACTTTTATGGCGACCAGATGATTTTCTGACATCCGTCAGTGGTGGTCTGAGCACATTTGGAGGTTGCACAGTGGCGGGAAGGTAGTAGCACAATAATTGAGCAATAGGAGGGTCTCAAGTTCCCCAAAATTATCTGATAATCAGCCAATTTCAGACTGCCACCCACCTGCCCCTGTGCTGCCACCCGCCTGCCCCTGTGCTGCCACCCGCCTGCCCCTGTGCTGCCACCCGCCTGCCTCTGTGCTGCCACCCGCCTTCTCCTGTGCTGCCACCCGCCTGCCCCTGTGCTGCCACCCGCCTGCCCCTGTGCTGCCACCCGCCTGCCCCTGTGCTGCCACCCGCCTGCCCCTGTGCTGCCACCCGAGAAAACAAGTGAAAATGAGAAAAAGTAATAATTTGAGAACTTTAAAGTTGGTCAAAAATAAAATGAAAATTTAAATAATAAATTACGACAAAAAAAGTTGAAAATGTACAAGATTTAAAGTTGGGAATTTACAATTAACTTTAAAACAAGTAAATATTTGAGAAAAAGCAATAAATTTACGAGGAAAAAAAAAGTCAAACATTTATGAACAAAATATACATTTTTAAGATTTTAAGTCATACATTTTTTATTTTAAAGCAAAAAAAGTGAGAAAATTATACAAGATTTAAAGTTGTACACTTTTAATTTTAAACAAGTACATTTTTGAGAAAAAGTCATTCACAAGAAAAACAACCAAAGTGTCTGTTTATCAGAGCCGTGCTTGAAGATCAAATTCATGGAGCAATATGTACAATTTTATTTCTGAATAGGTTTATAAATCTAGTAAATTTTTAAGAAAAAGTGGCATTTTAACAAGAAAAAAGTTTCCAACTTCAAATCTCAAAATATAACTTTTTTTAATGTCCTGGTCCTAACACTTAGTCGTAAATAATTTCTAAGAAAAATGTTTTTCATTGCATTCCTGAAAGGTTTAAAGACTTGAACAGGTTCTGGTTCAGTCCGGGAAGTTGTATGAATACAGTCCTTTAATTAAATGTGCCAACTCTCCCGGCACTTTCTCACACTCGAGCAGCCCGTCTTTCCACTGCCGCTCAATCACCTTCTATTCATTAGCTTTTCACCTGTGCATACAATGGCCAGAAGTCATTAATCACCGCAGAAGCAGGCCGGACAGAGTCTGCTGCTCTCTGTGAAATAGTCAGCCTGTCAATCTGTCTGTCACGCCCGCCTCGCCGGCATCCCGCGCAGAATCCGTCCTCCCATGACTGACTTCCAATATGGATAATCTTTTACAGAGAGCAGATTAAGACAGGTGTAACCAGCTCTAATGGCCGTGTCAGGAAATGTGAAACCTACTTTCTTAACAGTGGCAACTGGGCTACAGTGTTTTAAACCCCCACTCCCATGAAAATCATATTCTTGGTTGGTCTTGCAAACATTTTCTGATCCTACATTAAGAAAATTAAGCTCAAAATAGCATTTCTGATTATTTTCTATTCAAATTGTTGTGAATCAGGAGCAGACGGAAAAAATGCAGTTTGAAAAAGATCGTATTTGTGACATAGAAAATACTCTGGGTGGGCCTCAAACTCTCTTATCTGGTCACAAATACAACTACCGTTGCGTAATGGGAAGGCATTGGCAGAATCTTCACGATTCCGTTCAGATGGATGGATGGACAGATAGAAACTTTATTAATCCCACTAGGGAGACTGATAGCAGAAGGGCAACACATCTAAGATCAAGTATCTTCTATCTGTGTCGCAGTAGAATGAAGTTCAAGCAAATAATAGGCGACATCGATTCACAAAGTTCCACACAAACGGACTCTCACACATCCGGCCTTTGCAGCAGTTGTGCGTCATCTCAGAACGCTTTACGGCACAGACAGAGGGGGCCTAGAAAGAGAGTCACCAAGGCGTTTAAATCCAGGGAAAGGGTCATGGAGTCTGGAGGAATGTAGGTTTCTATGGCAATCGCGCTTTCAGTGGATTTGTTTTGGTTCGGTGCCCTTGGCCCTTATGTTTTTCTCAGCTCTTGGGAAAATGCGAAAACACCAGCGCATGGCCACCCAGTGAATTTGCTGAAAAACTTTCATTTGGGTCAACGTGGTGAAATTTTGGGATACAAGACCGTATTAGTCCAAATCCGAATTCTTCACTTGCCTCTACGACGTGTCAAAGTCAAGGCTACATCCGGGGTAATTACATCCGGCCCTCAAGATCCTATCATATCAATTTCATTAATGGCCCGACGTTATCTTTCCAATATATTGAAGCAATAGTACGAGATCAGTTAGCCCTCGTGCTCTCTTATGGGGTCCAGATGACCCCACCCTTATATTAATGTGTGATCCATCCCATGACAAAGGTGGACAGGATTTTATGTCTGCCAATGACACCAGTGAAGATAAAAAAAAATCCTTGGAAAAATAAAAAAAATAATTCAGCGCGCTGTCTTGTGGGGTCCAGGTGACCCCACTTTTAATTGAATTGAATTGAATTGAACTTTATTAATATCCCAGGGGGATAAATTTATCTGTCATGGCACCATATATCTAAAACATTTACAAACGCACATATTCTCATGAACATAAATATACATATGAGTAATACACACCTATCTACAATAACTATATACTATACAATACTATACAAAACTATACAACACAATACTATACAGCACAATACAGTACAATACAATGCAAAACTATACAATACTATACACTACAATAATATACTATACAATACAATACTGTACAATAATTTTATATACACATATTAACCTATTAAAATAATTAAAATAAAAATAAATAAATTAAAAAATAAATAAATAAATAAATAAACAAATAAACTCAAACATTTAAACAACGGCGTTGTGCAATCTGATGGCTGTACAGATGAATGATCTGCGGCAGCGCTCGTTTCTACACTGGGGATGTCTCAGTCTGCTGCTGAAGGAGCTTTTCAGCCCCATCAGAGTCTGATGCAGAGGGTGAGAGCTGTTGTCCGTGATGGATCTGAGTTTGGACAACATCCTCCTCTCACCCACCTCCTCCACAGAGTCCAGCGAGCAGCCCAGGACAGAGCTGGCCCTCCTCACCAGCTTGTTGATTTTCTTCCTGTCCCGGTCAGAGCAGCTCGCCTCCCAGCAGACAACAGCGTAGAAAACAGCCGAGGCCACCACAGAATCAAAGAATGTTCTCAACAGAAAGTAATGAAAGCATACCTAGGATAGCACAAACGTTGCAATGATCTCTGGCTTCCTTCATTGAACACAGCATTTTACATCACAAAGAATAATTAAATATTAAGGATAGAAATAAATGGAGCAGGATAAAATAATTAAGGACAAAACGGAGGTAAAACAGCCAGACAAACAGAAAAACTCACACTTGAACCCCAATCCGCCCAGACAGGCAAAGGGAACAATATCTCGCCGCGCGACCAGGGGTGAAAGTATAGCGCAGGACTGAAATCAAATCAATACGAACATTTTACGATCTCCAAATATCAATCCAATGTGTTCTGATGAAGACTATGTGGATGTTTTTTTTTTATTGCTTTTAAACACTTTTTTTTTTTTTGCAAAATGTGTTTGACCGCAATGCATTGTGGTCTGTCTAGTGAGCATGCTAGTTTTTCACAAAGACTTCTGGGAAATTTTGGAATTGTAGATTCGTACAGCAGTAGAAAATGGCAAACAGTAAAGGAATTCAGACGTTACATCTACGATGACCTCATCAATAGTCGTCGGTTAGCTACGTTAGCGTGGAGCTGCTAGCACTCGTTAATACATAACGTTTTTATAGCTTTAAAAAGGTCGTGCTCAAACAAAAACTCATTTACATTTAAATGTGAACTTCTGTGCAACTGAAGTAAAGTCATTCGAGGCTCATCAATACGTGGAACACCTTAAAAAACTACAACCCTACCTTTTCAAATGCCCCTACATTTGGAGGAGTTGGGGAAGAACTTGGAATCCGCCCTATAGATCCACATAACTTCTTTGTTGTCCTCGACTGAGCTAGAATTTGGTTCAAAACTGGCCGACTGGATGGCTCCAAAATTGCTCGCCATTGCTGTCGCACCGGTAATGTTCGGTTGGGGGGTGTAACCTGGTGGGAGAATGTAATCAGAGAACTCTAAGGGGAAGGTAAGGGGGTATGATTGCTCCACGTCAATGGTCCCGCCCACTACTCAAAAAAAATATATTTCTAACGGACTCCTGCCGCTCTGCAGAAACTGCAGAGTGGGGTGGGTAAACTTTTTGACTTTTGGCCCCAAGAAGGGTTCTAAAATATGACAGAAGAGCCGAACCAGAACCAAATTCTTGTGGTGTTCTGATCCGCGCCAGGTACCGACTGTCCAGTACCGGGTTAGGGTTAGGAGAACTGGCATTCTGACCCTTCACTCCATCAGAGGGCGGGGTAAGTGCACACTCCATACAGCCCCCTCAGGGGCAGGGCCCCAGGACCACCCCGTCCCAGGAAGGTAAGTAAAATTATCTACTAATTCTAATTTAAAGGGAGGCTATTCAATTTGGATTCTTGTCAGATGCCCCCCAGGGAGGAGTCTTAGGTTTAGGCCCCGCCCCCCCTTAGGATACCGATGGGGTCCACGTCCTAGCACTGGACTAGTTCTGGTTTTTGGGCCAGAAGTTGGGGAGCACGGAAGTTGGGAGTGAGAATGTGCTGCAATATGTTACTTAATATAACCGTTAATAACAAAAATATAACTGGATATAAACACCCAGTGGGCCGAATCTGGCCCCCAGGCCCTGACTTTGACTCATGCTTTAACATATGCCCCCTGGGCTGTAGTTTTTTCCACTCCTGTCCTAGAAAATACCACATTTTTAAAAAATTTTGTCTAAAAACAGCATAATGAAAAGACTACAGCTTTGAAATTAGATCAGAAGATGATCGAAGTGAGACTCTCTCTCAGGAATTGATAGATTCATTTTTCCAGTATTCAAAAAAAAACTGCATTCCTCGCGTGTCGATGATGCAACAAAAGGAGAATCTTGTTTGAATTCATCTTTCCGTCCATCACTGTGTTTGCAGTGCTGTCATACAAAATGGGTTTTGTTGCAAATTTTGGAGAAACTATCACTGATATAAATAACCGATGGGGCTCCCACATGATTGTGCAGGAGATAATTCTGATCAATGAGTTCATTAATGTTACACGGTTACTAGTGTACTAGTGTGATTGCATCATTTGTTATTCAACGCACTGGAGTATAAAAAAAAAAAAAAAAAATGGCTGCTTACCTCCACTTCCTGTGGTAATGGATCCTAATATGCTGCCAGAGAAAAAGGAGAAATTGATTCTCCTGATGATTTCATTACATGACATCAAAGAGCGGAGAGCACATCTTCATTGAAAAGGAAATGATACACAATCGAAATTTGATGGTGAAAACATCAGTTGTGGCATAAAGATGCAGCAATTATGATATCGTAATAAGGATTTCTCTCAACAGGGAAATTATGTTCGGTTTAGGTCGTCACATTTATTTGTAATATGGAAATTAGGTTGCATTAGATGGGAGATTGCATTACAGAGGAGTCTTTATAAATCCTCCAGTCGCTTGAAAAACAAGTTTGTGTGAAATTTCAGTGACTTCTTTAATGAAGATGCCTGGAGGCTGTCACTATTGAATCAAGACGCTTTCTCTTTGTCGTTACAGCTGATTTGTGTGTTCAGTGTTTTTTTTGCCTCATTTTGGTTAACATCTCCCAGTCTTGAGTTTCTGCTGCAGGATCTCAGCAGATGGACTCACCTAATCCAGATAGTCGGTTATGATTTTAGCAAGAATATCTGCAAAAATGAGAAAACAACGGCCTTAGACAAGAGCCTTGGAGATGTCCGCCCTTGATGGTTGCAGAACTGCTGTGCAAGGGAACAACCAGAAGCAAGATGGACCTGAACTCATGGCCTTTTGATCAGAGGTCGACTGCTCTACTTCTGCATCAGTTGCACAGAAAAACATTCATTTCATTGCATTTATTCATTTCTAGAGCACCTTCCACCACCATCCGATTGCTGTACACAAGGTCAAAGCAATACAAAAATGCAATGATCGATGGAAAAAGTCATAAAACCAAATAAACATGAATTAAAAGCATAAAAATAAAAAGAGGTTAAAGTAAGCTGTAGGAACTAAGAATCTAGAAAATAACGAACTAATTCTAGAACTTAGTGCTACTGAGATGTGACGCCAGATACTTGGTTTGACGCGCCAAGCGGGTTGTCGTTTCCCTGTACGACGCATAAAAAATAAGTCTTTCACTCCAACATCC
Source organism: Oryzias javanicus (assembly GCA_003999625.1). Lineage (NCBI taxonomy): Eukaryota > Metazoa > Chordata > Actinopteri > Beloniformes > Adrianichthyidae > Oryzias > Oryzias javanicus. Next base: position 4,105,973 of record CM012460.1, on the reverse strand, counting down.
TTTGCAATTAATCTTTTCTTTATTATTTACATAACTGATATGGATTTTCCTTATTTTTCCATGATTTCCCGCTACAGCGGTCGAAAACCTTTTTCCCATTCTGGCTGACGCACACCTGTCTGACGTCAGCCAATCATCTCAATTTATGACAGAACCCATAGTGACAGCAAGATGACAGCAACATGACAACAGCGACACCCACAGGACAGATTTCTCAAAAGGGCTCCTACAGAAGCAACAGGTTGACTCTAAAACTCTCTAAGGTCAGAGGGTGCAGTACCTGTGAGTGATGTAAAATTGACCGTGTGGTTTAAAAGTGGGCGCTCGTTGGGCTGGTTCTTTACGCTGTCCAATCAATCACCCAGTGTAGCAGGCGCCACCGCCGAGGGGCTGGCAAAGCTAGCAGGGTCGCCGTCCAGAGCCAATGTGGGCAAACACAGGTGGGGCCACCACGGAAACTGCAGACAAACCCAATTGGGGCCCACATTTTCGGCCCATTTTTAAACCGCATGGGGCCTTCTTGGCCGTACTTGCTGGGGTCATCTGGACCCCACAAAATGGCAAAAAGGTGGGAGTGATTGTGTGCGCTGTGACCGATTGGTAACCTTGGTTTACCTTGCCTTGCCCCAACAGTAGTCGGGACTGGCTTTAAAGATGTATTTTTGCTTCTACTTTTTTTTAATGGCTATTTTCCACCGTTAACATTTTTAAAGTCTCCATCTCACTCACCCCTCCAACTCCCATCTCTTTAACCCCGGCTGTTTTATTTACAGCTCCTTCATCCACGCTTTTCTGCTCTCCAGTTGCCCCGATCTCCAAGGAGGTCCAGGGTGATCAATAATCTAAAGCAAGTGGCAACCCACAAATCTTGTTTCTGCTGCATCCATGTGGGAGTTAGCAGGACTTCTACCACCTCGTATCCCACTTGAAGAGTGTGCAGATGCTCAGTATCCATCATGGGGTCATGAAGTCATTTTCTTCTAGAACTGTGTTTGCATCAAGGTGAGCAAGTCTATCTTTTAAGCCCCGTCTGGCCACATGAAAGCTCGATTGTCATCAGTTATTAAACAAAAACCTGCAGTGGGAGTAATCTGAGGTTGCAACCTTGAGAGAAAGGTCGACAGCTAATTGGAAGTCGACGCTATCCGATGTTAGCGTTAGTATCTTAATTGATGAGTCACTTAGTTCTTCATCAGCCTCTTTTTTGGCTGCAGCCCAACAGTGCCATCGAGTGGAGCCGAAACAGAAAACCTGAGGAGCAAACATGGAAATAATTCTCCAGCAACCAAAATACATGCAAATATTGTGAGTCCAGGACAGCGCGCGTGTAGGAAATGAACATGGGGTTGCTCACGTACACAGAACAAAGCAGTACATGCGTTTGTAGACCTTTAATCACCAGAACACACTCGTCAAACAGGAAGATAACAGGAACAAAAAGACCTCACATCTAGGGCTGCCACGATTAGTCGACTAATCGACGACTAATCGACTATTAAAATAGTCGACAACTAATTTAATAGTCGATTAGTCGTTACTTTATAATATATGGAGTCAGGCTGTAGTGAAGTTGAAAGTTATAATGACATTCTGCTAGCTTTTTAGACTATTTTGGCATTTATTAAGGGTTTTCAGGCTATTTTGGAGTTTAGCTAATATTTTAGCTTCATGCTAGCTATTTTGGCTAATTTAGGCTTTTTCAGTTTTTTAGGCTAATTTGGAATTAAGATAATATTTCAGCTACATATTAGCTCTTTTGGCTAATTTAGGATTTTTTCAGTTTTGTAGGCAAATTTTGAGTTTAGCTAATATTTCATTTACATGTTAGCTAGCTAATTCTAAATGTTTACAGTTTTTTAGGCTAATTTGGAGTTTTTCTATTATTCCAGCTACATGCTACCTATTTTGGCTAATTTGGAATTTTTACAGTTTTTTAGGGCTAATTTGGAGTTTAGCTAATATTTCACTATTTTAGCTAATTTGGGATTTTTTTTTACAGTTTTTTAGGGTAATTTGGAGTTTAGCTAATATTTCAGCTATATGTTAGCTTTTTTGGCTAATTTGGGATTTTTACAGTTTTTTAGGCTAATTTGGAGTTTTGCTATGTCTTCAGCTACATGCTAGCTATTTTGGCTAATTTGGAATTTTTACAGTTTTTTAGACTAATTTGGAGTTTAGCTAATATTTCAGCTATATGCTAGCGATTTTAGCTTATTTAGGATTTTTTGTTTTAAAGCTAATCATATTTCAGATTTTCTTTACATCCACTTTGTCCATGATCCGATTAGTCGACTAATCGGAAAAATTAATCGATGATTAGTCGACTATTAAAATAATCGTTTGTGGCAGCCCTCACATCCATTACAAATCTTTGATTTCAGGAAATTCTATTGTTTCTGCTTGAAACCTCTGATGCCGAAACTCTTTCTACTCTGAAGTACTGAGCTTTCTGCAAGCGGTTAATGGGTAACAGTTTATCATTCTGTGAGACTCTTTCTGTCAAAGATTTAACAGTAGATTCAATATTATTTGTCAATTATTATAAGGACGAGTTCTAAAAAAAAAAAAAGAAGTAAGCTTTTGATAAATACATGAAATAAAATTCAAATTGCAAGGTTAATAAAGTTTATGTTCATGTTGTGTTTGTATCCTGTCAATATGGAGTCATAAAGAGTGATTCATATGTAGTAAAGGCCAATAAAATCATATTTGGAAAACTGATTAGATTTTATCCAAACATTTATTGGGGGGGAGGTTGTAAAATATTCATTCAAATTATGTTATAATGGACATTTGTCATGCTTTTTTATTGTGAAAAACGCCTTGGAGATAGTAATTACCTTTTTACGTGTATCAGGGAAGTTAACGTCACTGGAAAAAGGTTATTCAGGTGTTTTGAGCAAATGTTATTATAGGTCACATTCATGGTTGGATGGGTCTAAAGATGTCCCACTCTGAGTGAAATAAAAGGCGAAATAAATAAGTCGTATATTACAATATAACGTTTTTATGTTCTTAATGAAGAAAATAATAAATATCTAAACCCTTAAACGTCAAACTTGGTTGTCAAGAGGACATCGTCTTTTACGCAAAAGATAAAACAAGTTGTAAACGTTATCAACGTGGTTGTTAAATAGACGATCTTTGCCAGAGGAAACCCCATTGGTCCAGAAAAGGAACCTATGGGCGTGGTTTTCCTCCGAGCTCGTGAGGTCACGCTCCTCAGTGGGCGTCAAATCCGTCTTCCTCTTATCTCATTCAGGACTTCACGTTTAGCGTTACACAAGCCGCGGACGCTCGTTTTCGTGAAGTTTCGAGTCGCCAGCCGGTCGGTGAAGATGACGGAGAGCTCCGCGAGCAAACTGCTGAACGGGGAAGCCTGTCAGCGGGCGCTGCGTGCGAAGAATGCGGGCAAAAATGGCTACGTGAAGAACCACTGCGCGTTCGAACATCCGTGGAAGTACCGCCGCCCCGCGGAGAAGGTAAGGCCCAAAAGTCCACAAGATGTCATGGGTGGCGGTGCTTAAACAGTTAAATTAAAATGAAATAACATAAAATGTTTTAGTAAGTTGTGGAAATTGAATGGTAGTTTACATTTCAATCGCGTTGAATGAATTTGATTCATTTAGCTAGCTAAAATTAGTTTATTTTGACGTGTTGTAGCTAACAAAATTCTCTAATTTCTGGTGTTGAATGTAACACAAAGTTAATTAAAAACGATTTATCCAAATATTTTTGTAGTTTTTACTTACTTTTGAGGTAAATTTAAAAAATATCCGAGCGGGCCGTGAAGGTCTCACGAGATTTTATTAGTGAGTCGGAGCTTCGTTGTTTCTCGTGACATCTGATCGGGGGGTTTAGTGGTTGTAGGGATTTTTTTTTTTTTTCTGTAATTCAAAACTCCCTTGTTTCCCTGCTGTCCGTGCTTGGTCAGTAAACAGGATTGTGTTTACTGACTCTAAGCAGGACAGGGTTTTTTTTTTTTTTTTTTTTTCTTTTTAACCAGAAGTCATACAGTTAGGGGTGCGTTCACAGGTCACTCACTTGGCAGGATTGTAGAGTTCCCACGGAGGGAAGGGTGTGGTCATTCCTAAATCTTAAAACCACTTAAATGAGTTGTGTTGGCAGGTGAGTTTGGAAATAATAATTGTTTATTTCTCAAGCTGGAAGCCAAAATTCCATTCCACTGAGCTATAGCTGGGATCAAACTTCTCTCGAGTTACTCAATCCAGGATAGTTTGGATTGTAGTCACACATTTACTCTACTAGAGCATTTCGAAACACTTTACAACTAAAAAGGAACTACACTTTGGAATGATGTATTTGTATCTCATTTTCTTAAACCAACGACAGCTGACTAATCATGTTTTCTTTTAATTCAAATAATAATCTTTACGACTATTTCCCTACTCCGATGATCAATTTATTGACAAATAGATCTTTGTTTTCCTCGTCCGAGGAAAGAGTTCTGATTAACTACTATGTTTTTCTTTAAAAAAACGACAGATATTTAGATTTTTGGTAAAAAAAATTGGCTTAATCGTGGAAATGACGGATCTCTAAGTGTGAGCAGAAACTTTAAAAGAAAGAAAGATTAAGACCATCTTGAAATGAAAAGTCGATTATTTTCCAATAGAATTGAAAGTATGTGTTCCAAGAAAGTAAATAAAAACTTTCAGTTACCTCGAAGGGTGTGAGATTTAAGGAGTAAACCGACGTCACGTTTGGATAAATCCTGTGTTCAGAGGGAGGAGCTGGATAAACACTCCTCAGGGAAAAGTCTACAACAAATGGAATTTCTTTATGTTTTCATCTTTGCTAAATCTATTTCTTTGTTTGTTTTTTGTCCTCCAGAACCAGAATGCGACCTCAGACTCCAGTTTGTACAAGAAGCCCTTTTCGGAGTCGTTCGAGGAGACGCCGCTGCTGGTGGCGGTGCTCACCTACATGGGTTACGGCATCCTCACCATATTCGGCTACTTCAGAGATTTTCTGCGCAACTGGAACATCGAGAAGTGCCACATCGCCCACGAGAGGGAGCAGCAGAAGGTTAGAGACGTGTTCGAGTCCGCTTTATCTCGCAGTAAATACTGTCCGCTCTCTGGTGTTCCGAACAGAATCAAACTTTATCTTCATTGTTGCTGACGCTCTTTACTATCTTTCCAGGATTTTGTCCCTCTCTATCAAGACTTTGAGAACTTCTACACCAGAAACTTGTACATGAGGATCCGAGACAACTGGAACCGACCCATCTGCAGCGTCCCTGGGGCTAAAGTGGACTTAGTGGAGAGAGTTACGCACAATTATAACTGGACGTTCGAGTAGGTTGAGTCACTTTATCACTATTTTGTCAACTTCAAACTCCTAGAACAGCGGTGGGCAAACTACAGTCATATGCAGCCTGTTAAACTATTTACTATATAATGAGGAATAAAGGATTTTGTATGGAAACCCTCAAGGGACATTAAAGGAAAAATACAATGTTTTTCCAAAAATAATAATTAATGAATAAATAATAACTGGTGCACACCAGTAACTATTACATGTGCACCGGTTACTAACCAGAAAACAAGTTAAAAAAAAACTTCTGATAGTAGCTGGTGTGCAACACATAGGAACTGGTGTGCACCAGTCAGTAAACAAAAAACTTTTTTTTTTTTTTTTAAATATGTAAAAACATTTTCTTAAAAAGAAAAAAAAAATACTACACAGAAAACATTTTTTTCCCCTGGAAAAACTGATGTTAAAAAAGAAAAATCTAAAAATAAAGTGAAAAAGAAAAGTTTCTGGATAGTAGTTGGTACGCATCAGATAGTAGCTGGTGTGCAAAAGATATGAAGGTGTCTGGTCCAGTTACTTAACAGAAATGTTTTTTTCTTAAAAAAAAAAAAAAAACTAAAATACAGTAAAAATAAGAAAAAAAATTTTGGTTAGTAACTGGTGCGCGACCACCAGATAGTTTGTGGTGTGCAACAGATAGTAACTGGTGCGCACCAGTAACTAAACTGATTTTTTTTTCCCCTAAAATTTTAAGTAAAAAAACTAAATTGAAAATTAAGTTTAAAAAATGTTTTTTTCTTTTTTAGTAGCTGGTGTGCAACATGTATGAACTGGTGCGCACTAGTTACAGAACAGAAAACTTTTTTTTCTAAAAATTGAACTATAAAAAACGATTTAAAAAAAATCTGGTTAGTGACTTTAGGCTTACCAGTTACTGACATTTTCCCGTTACTTGTCATGTCTTTTTCCTGTAATTCGGGCGTCTCTCCACAGATGGCGCTCTACTCATAAATTGATCTTTTTTCAGGCACAGAAAGTTATCCTGCATTCATGTAGTGTTTGAAGATTTATTGTTTTTCTGATATTCATGTGTGGTTTCTAAGTCGGACGGTCGTTTTTCCAATTATTTCAACATTCCATAAATGCAGCATTTCTCTGACCTTCCCTGACATCAACAAATTTGGGAAAAAAATGGCACTAAAATGTAAAAAACTCCAAAAAGTTCAGTTTTAAAGTAATTTTCAGTCAAGATTAAGACACGTTTATGTCCGTGTCATTTCTTTTTTCTTTGGTGAATCACCAAAACTCAAATTTTAGAAAGAGTTAGAAAGTTTGCTCGTCGCTGTTGCAGAAGCGGCTGAAACTGTTGAATTTGACGTCACGCTTTCCAAAGGTCACGTTCTACAGCGGGATGTCAGTGAACCTTGACTTGCTGATACGAGTGACTGATTCAGTCCGGCTTTTGTTTACTAAAACGACCAGAATGTCTTGTAGAGATGACGAATACTTTTCTCATTTTACTCCATTGCTTTGGGAAGTTTCATCTGAAGATCAGAAATAACTGGATTTCCTGCAGACACACGGGGAAGGTGGTGAAGGACGTCATCAACATGGGCTCGTACAACTACCTCGGCTTTGCCGAGAACGCGGGCGCCTGCGCCAGCGCCGCCATCCGAGCCACGCACGCGTACGGCGTGGGAGTGGCCAGCACCCGCTGCGAGATCGGTGAGCTTCGATGGAGGATTCAGCCGAAGCCTCGATCGGCTCCTCGCGTTTCAGCTGGAAAGTATCAACAACGTGAGTCATTTGAAGCTCTCGTTTCTAGGAAACCTGGACATCCACCAGGAGCTGGAGCAGCTGGTCGCCAGCTTCCTCGGAGTGGAGTCGTCCATGGCGTTCGGCATGGGCTTCGCCACCAACTCCATGAACATTCCTGCGCTCACTGGGAAGGTGAGGAATTCGATTCCTTTCCTCCGTTTGTTTTTCTTCAGATTCTTATCAATAGGGGAGTTCTGGAATCCGCAGCATTTTATTCGCTGAAGGAAAAGCAGCTTTTCCTGCAAAGGCTTGAAAAGCAGGAAAAGTTCAGCCTGTTTCCAAACATTCTGAACGCATCAAAGAAGAATGTTGGATGTTGTTTTGTCAGGAGAAAAGCTGACTAATATTTAAGCAATTTGTGAGGAAAAAGAGTCGAAAAATCTGAAAGAAAAAGTTTTTTTCTGCACAACTTTCTGTCCTTTTAGATTTAAAAAGTAACTAACTGTATTTTGTCTTAAAAATGACAATTAGAAAGTTAATTATTGTATTTCTTCTACGTTTTATTATGTTTATTAATAAGTTTTTTTAAAACATTTGCACACATTTCTTTGCCATAACTTCACAATAAAACACCAAAATGTTTGTATACCACATTTATTTTTATTCTATTTTTTTTATTGTTTATTTATTTTAAACACAAACACAAAATGAAAATAAAATAAGAATTTGAAAATTACAAATATAAGAATTTAAAAGTACAAAAATACAAAATAAACGTAAGAATCTAAAAATACAAATATAAGAAAATTGGAAAAAAAAAAAAATACAAATATACAAGTGAAGCAAACAATGTGCTTGAAAAGGAGTGGGTAGAAGAAAATTCTTTTTTGGTCCCACCCCTTTCTACAACATTTTTTTGTTACCTGGTCTATTTACAGTTTTTTTTTTTAATTTAAATTGCTTTATTTTGAAAAGGTGCCTAAAAGATTGAAAAAAAATCTGATAAATGTTTCAGATTAATCAAAATAGAACATCATAGTAAAAACGTCTCATTTGTTATGGTTGTTTTTGTGTGTGTGTTTTTTTTTTTTATTTTTAACATTTGCACACATTTCTTTGCCATAATTTCACAATAAAGCACCAAAATGTTTGTGTGCCTCATTTAAATAGCTTTATTTTGAAAAGGTGCTTAAAAGATGGGGGGAAAAAAATCTGATTTAATGTTTAAAATGAATCAAAATGGAACATAAAAACGTCTCATTTGTTAGTCATTTTGTTTGTTTTTTTATTTTTAAGCATTTGCACACATTTCTTTGCCATAATTTCACAATAAAGCACCAAAATGTTTGTTTACCACATTTAAATTGCTTTATTTTGAAAAGGTGGGAAAAAAAAATCTGATTTAATGTTTAAAATGAATCAAAATAGAACATAAAAACGTCTCATTTGTTAAAGTCGTTTTTGTCTGTTTTTTTATGTTTTTTTTTTTTTTAACATTTGCACACATTTCTTTGCCATAATTTCACAATAAAGCACCAAAATGTTTTTGTACCTCATTTGAATAGCTTTATTTTGAAAAGGGTCTTAAAAGATGGGGAAGAAAATCTGATTTAATGTTAAAAATGAATCAAAATAGAACATAATAGTAAAAACGTCTCGTTTTTGTTTGTCTTTGCAGGGCTGCCTCATCCTGAGCGACGAGCTGAACCACGCCTCTCTGGTTCTGGGCGCTCGGCTGTCGGGCTCCACGATACGCGTCTTCAAACACAACAGTGCGTGGTTTAACTGCTCCTGAAAAGAGAAAAGCTTCTTTCCCACCAAAGAAAGACCTGATGATGAATGTTTTTCCAGACATGCAGAGCTTGGAGAAGCTGCTGAGAGACGCCATCGCTCACGGACAGCCCAGAACTCACCGGCCCTGGAAGAAGATTCTCATCGTGGTGGAGGGCATCTACAGGTGTGCACAGGAAGCTCCGACTCGCATCCGGACGGTATCGGATTCTCCATCAATCGATGTGTCGATTCCGCAGCATGGAGGGCTCCATCGTGCGTCTGCCGGAGGTCGTCGCTCTGAAGAAACGCTACAAGGCCTACCTGTACCTGGACGAGGCTCACAGCATCGGAGCGCTGGGGCCCAACGGCAGAGGAGTCGTGGATTACTTTGGCCTGGACCCCAAAGACGTCGACATCATGATGGGAACGTTTACCAAGAGCTTCGGAGCGGCCGGCGGATACATCGGAGGAAGAAAGGTCCGTTTACCTCAAGTTTTACGACCGCTTCCCGCTGTTAATGACAGTCGAGATAAGATTTCCTGACGGGAAAGGAACGAGGAAAAAACCAGCTTCCTGTTGACCTCTGATTTAACTTTAGAAGACTCACTCCAGTGAGACATGGGTTTGTAGTAGAGGTGTAACGGATCACAAAACTCCCGGTTCGGATCATTTTTCGGATCAGTGAAAAGTAAAAAAAAAAAAAAAAAGTTACACAAAACAACAATATAAAAGCTAATTAATTTTTGTAAACGCTTCAAATCATATATTCAATAAGCATCATCATCATCATCATCTTTATTTATAAAGCGCTTTAACACAATTTTAAAATTGAAACAAAGCGCTGAACATTAAAAACTAAAAACGACACAATCAAAGGTAAGAACATGATAAAAAAACACAGAAGGTAAAAAAACATACAATAAAAATTTGAAAGTAAAATCAAAGCAACATCTCAAATGTGAATGAGCATTTAAAACACACACTTTTACATGAATGCATAAACATTTTCACAGAAGCCTATTTTTTAAGAATAAAACATCTTTAAACGTTAAACACAAACAGAATACTAAAACATAGTTTCTGATGAAATTTGCATGTATTTAGACCAAATCTACAAAAACTAAGAGAAAAGAATGATTAAAAATAGTGTTGAAAATACCAAATCTGTCTGGATTATTCCTTAAAAATTAAATTATAAATAAAACGGTTAAAATTATTTTTTGGTGTTAATTGCTTTATTGAAATTAACGTTTTAAATAATAATTATCAGTAAAACGTGGAACTTCCGCACCAGCTTTTCCTGGTGATTTTTGACACCTTTGGCTTGCCATACAATCATTCGTTGAGGGTACCGGCTGCAGCTTTATCCTGTGCGGGACAGCTGCTGCTTTTAATTGGAAGATTCTTTGAACCAAAGATCCTTGGCCTCTGATCCGTACGGACCAAGGATTTTCCGCGATCTGTTACACCCCTAATTTTTAGGATGATAAAGTAAAGAAAATTAATCTTAAAAATGGCTTTTTAGAGTATTTCTTTATTCATGAGTCAGGAGCTGAAGAAAAAATGCTGTTTGGACCAAAAGCACACCAGATAGGAACTGTTGAGCCCTAAAAAATAAAAAAATAAATAAAAAAGTTATAAAAATTCAAGTTAAACAAAAAATTTTTGGTTAGTAACTGTTGCTTAGAAACATGCATTGGATTTCAAACGATAGTAACCAGAATAATTTAACTTCAACTTTTAGGGAAAAATAGCATTATTTTAACTTCAATTTTTTTTTTAAAATACATTTTATGTCCCTTTTTTCTCTCTAGAAAAAAGCTCTAGCCAGAAAGTCATTCTGCATTCATGTAGTGGTTTTTTTCTGATATATATATATATATATATATATTATATATAATATATATGTATATATATATATAATATATATGTATATATATATATATATATATATTATATATTATATTATGTATATATGTATATGTTATATATAATATATGTATATATGTATATGTATATATATATATAAATTTTTTTTTTCCAATGCCCGTTTTTCCAATTATTCCAACACCACATGAACGCAGCATTTCTCTGAGGAACATCAACGCGTTTGTGAAAATGTTTCTAGAAAGAGAACAAAAACCACTTTTTTAAAATAAAAACTCAAAAAAATTCAGTTCTAAAGTCATTATCAGTCAAGATTAATTGTCTAAATCTCAGCAATCTGGATGGGAAGGGGGGCCGGGTTGTTACACATCCACACGTTTATAGTGGCAAATTTCTAATTAACTCCTGCAAGATTATTTTAATTTTATATTAGTTAAAAACCACTCAATTCTAATGAAATGACCACTGGAAAGGCTTTGAAAATGAATCAAAACACGATCAGAATGGATCTACATCATTGAGATCATCTTGATTCTTCTTTTTATTCCAATGTGGCAAATCCATAAAACTTGAATCATTCTTCTGTTTTCCAGGAGCTGATCGACTACCTGCGCTGCCACTCCCACAGCGCCCTGTACGCCTCCTCCATGTCTCCCCCCGTGGCTCAGCAGATCATCTCCTCCATGAAGATCATCATGGGAGAGGACGGGAGCACGCTGGGTACGCTCCGAAATACCCGACTTCACCACAAGATGGCAGCACACGCTTAGATATTTTTACTTCCTGAGCTGCAGCAGATGAGACCTTTTTTTTTTTTTTGTTATTAATCTTAAAGGATGTGAATTTGAGAACCCTTTTAAATATAAATAGGTTTTTCTGATTGGCCGCAGCCTTTGAAGCCCGGCGCGCTGACGTAAAGTCAAAGCGACGGCCGTGTTTAGTCGGGACAGATGAGGACAAACCCATGCTTTTATTGTGAAAGCTCAGACTCAGCTGTGGCTGTGAAGCCTTCCTGCAGATGTTTACGGCCGCATGGCGATTCGTTCGCCTCAGATCCTATCCGTGCGGCTGAAGGTCGAATCCGTGCGTCAGACGGTCGCCGGCGTCGGTTCTCCTCCTTGAAGTTCGTCTTCAAAGACCGTCTCTCAAAAAGATTTTTTCTTGTTGTTGTTGGCTTTAAAACAGACTTTGGATCTGTTGTGTTGAAAGTGAGCCAACAAGAAAAGCCTGCTCCTTAGTTCCATAAATAATCCTGATGATTGTAAAGTCCTGGAGCTGGAAGTGTTTGTCAGTTTTTAAACGGATGAAAGTTTTTGAAACAAAGAAAAATGTGGTTTTTGTTTTGATCGAGTCCGTTTGTGTTTGGACTGAACCAAAATCCTGAAACGTTTTTGGTTTCAGGTGCCGATCGCCTCCGCCAGCTGTCGGAAAACACCACCTACTTCCGTAGAAAACTCCGGGAAATGGGATTCATCATTTACGGGAACGACGACTCGCCCGTCGTGCCCCTCATGCTCTACATGCCCGCCAAAATCGGGTATGAGAATCCTGTCGCTCTTCATCCTTTCTCTCTGGATTTGCAGAATCTGATTTTGGTTTTTTTTTCCTCAGGGCTTTCGGGCGAGAGATGCTGAAGAGGAACATCGGCACCGTGGTCGTCGGCTTCCCGGCCACGCCCATCATCGAGTCCAGGGCGCGCTTCTGCGTGTCGGCCGCTCACACTCGAGAGATGCTCGACACGGTGAGACGTTCCGCCGTCTTCCTCTGATCTCGCGTTCTCTCATTTCCTGTTTGTAATGATGGATTTGCAGAGCATCAGCCTCCTTTTGTGGAGCTCCATCAGGAGCGTTTTGTTTTTTTTTTTTCTCGTGTTTGGAAGCAGAACAGTCCTTTCTAGTTTTTAAGCCGTGGAATAAAAAAAAGGCGATCAGGAGAAGGTAAATTGCTTCCAGGTGTCCTGCAGTGTGTTGCAATGCTGGAGAAAACGGAGGAGTTTCTGCTCAGATCAATCCAGACTTCTTCCTTTTGTCATTTTTGTCCATAAAGAACGTTCTAATAAAGTTTAAAGACGTCCTTTGATCTTCTTTTGATCTATTTTCAAAGTTCCCAGTCGTTTTTTTAACTACGATTTGACAGTTTTTAGCCAAAAAAGGACATCGTCTCTGCAAGAGTTCATCAGAAATTCACCTCTGACTTTAAGGGCTGTTGGCACAAAGCAAGCCCGCCCCCACTTCCCATCAATTCTCTGTCTATACACTCTCCTAACTCGCAGCCCTTTAACAACAAAAAGGACGATCAATTCACCAGTTTGGAGCTTGAGCTGCGTTTCTTTACACATTTGCACAAAACTTTATTGAAATTTTAGGAAAAACACAATTTCCCAATGTTTAAATTGAATGATATATATGTGAATAAACACAAATTCATTCAGAAACACGGCGACGGATGTGAAGAATACTTAGATTCACAGCAGAAACATTCACATTTCTATCATCTATCAAAGGAGACGTCGGCGTCTTATTCAGGATTGGAGCGGCAAACTAAAACCCAGCAATTTTTTGGGAAATTTTGGTTGGATCCAAAAATTCCGCCAAGGTGCAGTCACTTTAGCCTACATGACTCATCTAATTCCATTGCAGTTTTGCGAAATATTCCAATTGGAAATGCCTCAAAACCCACATTGTTTTGATAATTATGAATTTGTTCCACATCGATGTTTCTATTAGGGTAAAATTATCTCAAGTCCAATTTCCAGAATTAAATAGAAGCTTCAGACGATGATCTAGTCTCCTATAAGCATCAGAACGGGGCGGAGCATGAAGCTTATGCCCCGCCCATTGGATTTTTTTGTGTCATAAATACAATATTTTTCAAATGTCGCCACAATTCAAATAAAGATATCCTGCAACAAATTCAAATTTAAGCTTAAGTCGTTTAATTGATGTCCTTCATGTTGAGAAAAATCTCTCAAAGAGATCATCATTGTTTTTTCCAGTTTTTAACACGTACGCGTGGCATTTTTCTTATGAAAGAGAAAAAATGTCATGAGAAAATGTTTCATTTATGCATTTCTAAGTATTTCCCTTTTAAAATCGCTGTCAATCAAATTTCAGAAATGTTCTGTTTGAAGTCATAAGTTGTTGTGATGTCACAACGGCCGGGCACTCTTTGATCTGCCTTAAAACGATAAATGAGATTTCTTTGCAAGGTTTGCCCCGTGGGGGTGTCCCGTTCCCCTCGCCCGGCCGAGGGGGGGTCTCTTGCGCGGCAGTGTCCGCAAGAGGTTGCTGGGTACGGCGGGCGTCAATGCTACTTTGGATGCAACTTCCAGGTCGCCGAGGGCCCCTATCTTGGCGGGGCCCCCCCCCCGGCAGGCGCCTAGCATCTGACAGAACTGATGCGGCCCAGAGAATCAAGCAGTTTTACTGAAACTAAACATCGTGGGGGTCCGCGGCACGATGGGATTTCCACCCGGTACTCTGTTTGTCCCCCTGGCGTGACCTCCAACCATGTTTGCACAATTGATGGAAACGAGCGCATCAATTGTCCAATCAGTCTGGCTCTAAACGGCGTTTCGGAAACCGCTAGACGTCTTTTTGTAGCGACGGTGAAGATTTATGCTAGCGAGACGCAGCTAGCATCACCAGAAAGGAGGGATGGAGGGCGGGGCTACCAACAGCAACGCCCATGTAGAGGAGAATTTGGAAACCTTGGCTTCAGATCAACATGAAATATGGCTTTTAAGACATAAATACTCGATTAAAAAAAAACTATTTGGAAGATTTTTCATGTTTTTAACTGTCATAAGGGGACTTAAAAGTTTTCTTCTTTCAGGCGCTGGAAGCCATCAGCGAAGTGGGCGACCTCCTTCAGCTGAAGTACTCCAGACGGGGGCGCCCTCTCTCCTCGCTGGGCTGGACGTCCGAAGAAAGCCTGCTCCAGGACTGAGCCTCCGGCGCCGCCTCCGCTCCTCAAACGCTTCTCTAAAGTTGTCCCCACTCTCGCCTCATCAGGTCGCACCGCTGTGCTCACACTGAATGTGTATTTTTATTTGTGCAATAAAAAAAAAAAAAACCCAAACGCAATAGAAGGCGGAGCTTCGACGGGAATCCCGTCGCGGCGGTGACGCCCAGAGGAAAACAAATGTAAATATTATTTATCACTTTTTGTCTGATCTCCTCGACTTGAAGAGCGGATTCTCTCTAACCAAAGGATATTTATGTATAAATATATTTTCTACTTTTGTTTTTTTGGTCCTTTAATGCAAAGCAGATGATGTCAGCCGTGTAAGCGTGAAGGAATTGGCCTTATTTCCTGTTTACACCTGCACTCAGAAGAATGAGCCTCGCGTCTGGAATCATTTACAAATGTGCGATTGTTCCTTTTTGTTCACATTTCTTCTCACACAAGTGCTGAATCGGAGCTTCCAGTCGTGCGCATGACGATGCCGCTCATCCGACGTACCGACGGCGCCTTCTTATTTATTTATTTCAAGCCTCTGACGGGCATTCGTAATGCCGGCATGAAGACGGCGGGAAACGAAATGTCATTATTTTGTGTTCATTTCAATTTAATATTGTCTCCAAAAACACTATTTTTCACACAAGCATTCCAACACTGTGCTAAGTTAACAGAAAATGTATTTTATGACATGTTTAATTATTAATGTGTGATAGAAAAACTTGTTTTTATTTTGTTTTTTAAGAGAAATAACATTTCATGTCCAGCTTTTACCTGTAAATTCTGCTACAGGAGGCACTGAAACACTTGTGTTCCCCTTCAAAAGTGCTCTTGGAGTCTTAAAGCCATGTTGATAAATCTGTTGGAACTACTTGAAAAGATTAAATCGCTTCATTGAATCCACTTTGTTGAAATGGATTTATTTCCACGCACACTTTTTTTTCAATACTTCTACTGAATGACGGAACATTCACCTCATGACTGCGCGTCATCCAACCCCCCCTCACACACAGCTGTGAGCAATCCCACCCCGAACCTCCGCGTGCGTAAAAGTTCCGCGCAGGTTTTACGCAGAAGCGCTCGGCTTGGCAGAACGCGCGGAACCGATGGATGAACTTCAGCTTGATAATGGATTAACCCATTAAGCAAAAGAAGAGAAAAAAAAGGCTCTCCAGATGTCATTGTGTTGGAAGAAAACACCCACGACGAGTGAGTCAGTCCCAAAGTAGCAGAAGAGGAGCGCGCCGGTGCGGACGAGGTGATCCTCGGTGCTTAAAAAGCTCCGTCCCGCCGCCGGGTTTATGGGGGAGAGAGGAAACCACTGATGATCGCTGCGCCCGGCGCGGGTACCAGACATGGATAACGCGCGTAAAAGCTCTTGATGCCGGTGCGCATCGGCTCAGAAAGAAACCCCGGCGTTTGTTTTCAAAGTTGCAGGAAAACTTCTTTCAAAGCGGCACATTCCAGACGGAGGAGATCCTGCGCGGAGGAGGAGAAACATGCGTCAAGGCGCAGCCAGATTTCAGACGCTCTTCGTGCTTTGGTCGATCCTCGTCGTCGGTGTGGGTGTCGGATTCCCAACCAGACGCAAGAACGTCGCGCGCGAAGTAAGTTCTTTAATTCTGTAACGATGTTCTTCATTTCAGCTTCTCCTCTCTCCATGTATAGTAAGGTTTGCAGGCTCTGGGCATCCACCCTGCTATCATAAATCCAAACGTGCGCATGCTGCGCGCGCGTCCAAAGGGAATGTTTGTGCTCCACAGACATATTTGGATATCAAAGTGGGGTTTTTGCCTTTGAACTGCTCGTCTTGTGTGGCCTCCCGCGTCTCTCATCATCCTCTGGAGGTTTGGAAGTTTTCCCCGTGACCCGGTGGGTGGAAAGGTTGGTGCCCAGCGAGGGCACTGCTTATGAGCTGGGGGTCAAAGGTCACTCATCCGATTGTTGACTCTGCCTCTTTTTTTTCCTGTATTAACGTGGAATTTCCTGTTTTTGCCTTCAAAAGGCGAACAGGAGGAGGAGGAGGAGGAGGAGGGTGGAGGTGCCCCCCTCCCCTCCAACTCCAGAACCTGTTTACTCTCTGCTCACACACCCCACGGCCTCGCCCCAGTTCCGGCGGCGGGCAGCCATGCATTTGTTGTCCATTTGCAAACGTGGATCAAAGAGCGTCCATAGTTTATTGTTCTTCTGTAATGGTTTGGAAAGTGCAGGGCCCTTTGATATAAATCAGGCCTGCGCCCCCGCCCCCCCCTCCTGCAGGCCTCATCCACCCTCCCCGTAGTAGTGGTGTGTGGCATCATCAGAGGCGACAGTAGCTCCGTTTTTGGAGAACGCAGGCAGGCAGGTCAGTCCTCGTTAAACGCCGCACGCCATCAGCCTTTGATCAGAGGAGCCCCCACGACCAAGAGGAGGATCAGAGGGGGGGGGGGGTGATATACAGGGCGAAAGAATACAGGATCCAGATGTGAAGCAACACCAGACGAGGAGGGTGTAAAAGCACGCGGCCCTTCCTGCCTTCATCTCTCTGCAAAGTTTGTTTTTCTAACTGAGGGGTGGCACGGTGGCGGGATCACGCACAGCTGGGTGGGATCCAGCTGTCGAATCCACGCAATGTTGCTTTTCAAAAATATTTAAAAAAAATAATCTTATTTATCAGCAAAAACCTTCAGATTTTGATCAGAAACATAAAAAAATATTGGAGAAAATGTTATGTTTTCACACAAAAAGGATTTAAAATAGCATTTTTAGTCAACAAATAAAACAATCATCTCTTAATAAGCTGTTTTATCCAAAAACTTTATTTAAAAAACAATTAAGACACATTTTCCGTCATTTTATCGCATAATCTCTTAATAAGCTGTTTAATCCTCAAAACGCTCCAAAAAGAGAAAAGAAAAACAAAAAAAACATTTTTAAAAAGCAACTAAAACACTTTTCCCATCATCTTTTCCAATTATCTCTAAATAAGCTGTTTTTCCAAAAACTTTATTTAAAAAGCATTTGAAACACATTTTCCATCATCTTTTCCAATTCGTAAGCTGTTTTTACTCAAAACTGTTCTAAAATAAGACAAACCTCAATCAAAAAAAATGTAAAAACTTTATTTAAAAAAAAATTAAAACGCATTTTCCATCATCTTGATCAATTATCTCTTAATGGGTCGTTTTATACTCAAAACTGCTCTAAAACAAGACAAACCTCAATAAAAAAAATCCCCAAACTTTATTTAAAAAGCAATTAAAACGCTTTTCCCATAATCTTTTCCAACTATCTCTAAATAAGCTGTTTTTTCCAAGAACTTTATTTAAAAAGCAATTGAAACACATTTTCCATCATTTTTTCCAATTCGTAAGCTGTTTTTACTCAAAACTGTTCTAAAATAAGACAAACCTCAATTAAAAAAAAATGTAAAAACTTTATTTAAAAAAAAATAAATCGCATTTTCCATCGTCTTGATCAATTATCTCTTAATGGGTCGTTTTATACTCAAAACTGCTCTAAAACAAGACAAACCTCAATAAAAAAAAATCCAAAACTTTATTTAAAAAGCAATTAAAACACTTTTCCCATCATCTTTTCCAACTATCTCTAAATAAGCTGTTTTTTCCAAGAACTTTATTTAAAAAGCAATTGAAACACATTTTCCATCATCTTTTCCAATTCGTAAGCTGTTTTTACTCAAAACTGTTCTAAAATAAGACAAACCTCAATTAAAAAAAAAAATTTAAAAACTTTATTTAAAAAAATAAAACGCATTTTCCATCGTCTTGATCAATTATCTCTTAATGGGTCGTTTTATACTCAAAACTGCTCTAAAACAAGGCAAACCTCAATAAAAAAAATCCCAAAACTTTATTTAAAAAGCAATTAAAACTCATTTTCCCATTATCTTTTCTGAAACCCGATGGCGGCGGCAGCAGGTTGGGAGCCCTCCATCAGCTCAGGGGTCCCACGCCGCCCGGCCCCTCTCATTAAAGCTACGAGAGGATTTCTTTGGCACAGGACCCCCTTTGTCTGCAGCCTAGATAGATGCCATGGCTGCTGACGGGACAAAACAAGAGCGAGGGCTGATGGTGGACCGGTTCTGCTTTGGGGATTCTTTAGACCCCAAAATATGAAGTAGTTGATGTTATCTTGGAAATAGTTGAATATTTAACGTGTTTAAGTGAGAAACTTTTACAATGAATAAAATGCAAAAATGATGGATTTTTTTCAAGAATGTCTCCAGATAAAACTCTGTTTGTTTAGGCTAACAGTCTGGGTGGCGATGTCCAGTTGGGACCTTTGGAGGAGCAGAACCAGGTCCAGAGTCTGGACCCGGAGCCTCACGGCCAGCAGAGGAGGTGGCCCCACCCCCAGCACCGCTCCGTGGGCGTTCTCCCCCAGCCCCAGCCCGAGGAGGACACCAAACCCTTCGTCTTCGACATCAACAACTTCCCCGACCTCGCCAACGCCGACATCAGCTTGCAGAACCCCAACATACAGGTGGGTTTGACGTCCTGTTGTGTTGCCATGGGAACGGAGAGGACTTTGCAAAGAAGTGATGAGACCAAAAACTATTTAAAGGCTCTGGTAATCAGGATGTGGTCAGAGAACGTAATAATGAATGTTAGGAGGATTCAAACTCTGCAGTCCTGCTGTGATCCGGGGGAGGGGGGGGGGGGGGGGGACAGAACTGGAAATACTAGATCTGGTACTGTTCGGATTTTCTGCTCTAGTAGAGCTGAGATTTCAAAAATTGATAGAATAGAATAGAATAGAAATGTTATTACAGACTCGAGGTCCAAATGTTAACAGGTCATAAAGCAGAATTAAAATATAAATAAAACATAACTTAAAAACTTAAAGACCTAAAAAGTTAAAGTTAAAACTTACAACTTTAAAAACCTAAAAAGTTAGAAACTTAAAATCTAGAAACTTTAAAAATTTGTAAGTTAACATTTAGAAACTTAAAAACATAAAAAGCCTTAAAAACACAAAAACCTTAAAAGTAAAAAATATATGTATGAAAAAGTAAAAAAGTTTAAAACTTAGAAACTTAAAAATATTCAAACTTAAAAAAATTAAAAACTAGGAAACTTTGACAATTTGACAAAAGTTAGAAACCCAATACCTTGAGAAAAAAATTAAAACAGAAACCCTAAGAAGCTAAAAAACCAAAGACTTCAACTTAAAATTTTAAAAGTTACAAACGTGGAAATTTTTAAAATTAGAAACTTAAAATGTTATTAAGTTAGAAACCTAAAAACTTTAAAACCTAAAAAGTCAAAAATGTTAAAACTTAAAAAAGTTAAACAAAATATGGAAGCTTTGAAAGTAAGAAAATTTAAAAGTTAAAAACATTAAAAATTTTAAAAAGTTAAAGAATTTGAATTTTTGAAAGTTCTAAGGTAAAAAATTTAAAACATTTAAAACAATGATTAAACATTTAAAAATGTAAAAGAAAATTAAAACATAGTAGCTTTAAAACTTTTTAAAAATGTAAAATTAAAAACATATAAAAAAATTTAAAACTTGAAAACTTTGACAGTTTGACAAAAGTTAGAAACCTAATAACTCGAAAAAAATAAATAAAACCGAAACCCGAAGAACCTAAAAAGTTAGACTTAACATTAAAATTTTAAAAAGTAAAAAATGTGGAAAATTTGAAATTTAAAATGTTAAAAGTTAGAAACCTAAAAACCAAAAAAGTTAAAAATGTTAAAACTTAAAAAGTTTAAAAAAAATGAAAATTTTCAAAGTAAGAAAATTAAAAAGTTAAAACCATTTAAAGTTTTAAAAAGTTAAAGACTTGAAATTTTTGAAAGTTCTAAGGTTAAAAACTTAAAAAGTTAAAATATTTAAATATGTAAAAAGTAAGAAAAATTAAAACATAGAAGCTTAAAAACTTTTAAAAAAATGTAATTTTTTTTTAAAAAGTTAAAAACTTGGAAACTTTGAAACTTAAAAACCTAAAACGTTTAAAACTAATAATAAATTGGATTTTTCTGCTCTTTTCCAAATGCTCAAATCAATTACAATGAATGATTATTTATACTTGGTGATGATAAACGACTGAAGCTGCTGTGAGACGGACTGACAGAGGCGGGGCCGGGGCCGCCGGCTCACGCCCACCATCCTGATGACATCATCAGGACATTCGTACACCGCTGGAGTTACGGACGCCCTCTGATTGAAGAACACGCCCAGATCTTCACAGTATTGTCCCTCCTGGCTTTCCACATGGAGCCACACTGGAGGCGGGAAGAGTGAAGTGTTTATACACAACAACAGTTCTTTAGTAAATTTTAATAAATCAATTTGAAGAAAACAAGATTTATTGTTTCATTTTCATTGTGCAAAACAAATTTTTCATAACCAAACAAAATAAATAAATTAAATTCCCTCTCTTGACCCCCCAGGTAACCATCGAGGTGGTGGACGACCCCCAGATGGAGGTAGAGATGGACCTGGCCAACGACAAGGACTGGCTGCCCCCCTCCTCCCCGTCCTCCACCGTGGACTGGATCGGAGGTCAGAAGCTCTTCTGGCCGCTCTTTTGGAGCTACACCGACTCCGGCGAGGACACCAGCAGCCGCTCCGGCGCCGAGGAGGACGACGGCGAGGACGACTACTCCTTAGACTACGGCAGCGAGGAGCCCCTACCCAGTGGGGTGGGCGGAGACTGGGACGCTCACTGGAACGAAGGCTGGGACCCGATGCAGAGCTACTACGGTGAGCGTTTGAAACGACGGTTCAGAGGAGGAACCGGAGGTCGGGGGGCACTGCGCCGCCCGTCCCTTTGAAGTCGACGCCGGTCGACCTTTTGAAGATGCGCTCGCTAATGGCAGCGTGAGGCCGCCGCTGTTTCCCGGGACAAACCATCCCCAACAATTAGAGGGCGGAATGGGAACGCGGGAACGCTCTTTCATCCTCTCCCCTCTTCCCGGCCCTCCGCGGCTCAGCCCTTTCAGGGCAGTTCAAGAATTTCGGGGGGCCTTTGAGGGCCCTGCAGAGCTCGTGTTGTGTCTCATGTGGGACAGACAACTCATTCAGTGACCAAAATAGTAAACGATGAGAGAAAAGAGGTGTCCACGGTCAGAGAAGATGAAGTCCTAAGACTAAAATAGGAAAACTTAACAAGAAATCCATCATATTATTTTAATAAGCATTCAAAAAGAGAAAACAGCACTAATTAAACAGACAAATTTTATTTTTTTTGCTATTTCTAAGCACATTTTTGAGTTTTCATGAACCACATTGTTATTTCAATGGATTAAAACGACTCTAATAAGTGCAAATGACTCATTTTAGAGCAAAATGTGAACAATAAATCCTCATAAATTCAAAATATTCTTTAATCACAAATCATTATTTTTATTTCATTACATTTAAGTAACATCAAACCAAAACTGAAAAAGTTTTTAAGAGTTTGGTGTAAATAAATCAGAATTGTTGTTTTATTTCTAGCTCTAAACGAGACAAAAACTCTTCCGAACTTCAAAAACAAAGGTTTTAAAATAAATGTGCAGCAGAGACTCCCGACAATCGCATCTGGATGTAAATAAAGGACGGCGCTCTTAGCATCTTCTGTAATTAAGACTCTCCTGGGAGCTGGCGCTGGCTCTGAAAAAGAAGAAGAAGAAGAAGACTACACCCAGGCATCCACCTCGCCTTTAATCAGTCCTGGTTTGTTCTCTGTGATATTAGCGCCACAAGTATAGAGACTAGAGGCCGACCGCCACAGCACAGCTCCTCTCCCTCCTTTAATCGTGTTGCTTGGAAAGAAGGCGGGGCTTGTATTTTTTATTCCATAAAAGTTCAGGTGATAATTCTGCGTTTTCCTGTAGTGACTTGGAATCTGTTTCCTGTCACGCAGAGAAGGACTCGGACGACTGGACGCCCTGGTCCCCCTGCTCGGTGACTTGTGGACACGGTGAGAAGAAGAGGACCAAGTCCTGCGGGTACTCGTGTACTCTGACCGAAGCTTCCAAGTGCGACCTGGATCCCTGTCCGGGTGAGACGGCGTGCTGTACCTGTGAAGATAAAGACGGGAAGACGAAAGTTTTAAGCTTTTCTCTTTTGCAGGTGACCTCAACGCCGTCGTAGAACCTTTTCCGTTTGAGATGGAGAACGGCACGGAGCCGTTTGGAACAGGTACAGTTTGGATGAAAGTTTTTTTTCTTCACTTTTTCCCCAAATATGACTCTTTAAACTCCCATTCCGATCATATTTTGAGATATTTGTGTAAGTGGATGCGTCAGAATGGAGCAGAGCAGGAAGCATGTGGCCCCGCCCACTTTATTATCTACATCGCAATTAGGTTCCTAATTCAAACTGCATTTTTTTTTCCTCCTGATTCACAGCGATTAGAGTAAAGAAATACTCAGAAATGCGTTTTTAAGCCTAATTTTCTTAAAATATATCCGCCATCGTCAGGAAAAAATCACAAGAACCATCGGAGTGGGTCTCTAAAATCAGTTTAATTTCTTTGCGGCAAGATGTCACAGAAAAGCGAACAAGTCTTGAATCTTTATTCATAAGTCCAATTAAAATCTGAAATGTAATTAAATAAACATTTAATGTTAGAGCGGCTTCAGCTGTAAAGTAAAACAACAAAATTAGGAATTTAGTGTGTATGCACCACAAAAACACTCTTTATTTTGCATCTGACAAAACCCTGTATTTTGTCCAGGCTTGGGACAGGCACAGGGAGACTTCGGCCCAATCCGAATTCTTCCCTTCTCCCTTCCTCTTTATTTACCCCTCCAAACGGAGAGTTACAGGAAAAATAGTTTCTCATATTTCAGATGTCACTTTCGTTCAATAACCGCAGGTCTGCTAGCGTTAGCGCGGAGCTTCCAGTGCTTGAATATACATTACAACAGCGCTTTTATAACTTTAAAAAATATCATGCTACAACAAAAAGTCCTTATTTATATTTAAATGTAAACTAAAGAGGTTCAGAGTTCACCCACGTGAAGAAAAGTGTTTCTGAGCGTGACGCGGTTTACCCTCGAGATGGTGAACTTTGACCTCCGTTTGGAGGGTGAAATTAAAAAAATATATAAATCCTGGAAACACCTGCACTTAAACTGCCCCTTCAAATGGAGGGGGAGGGGAGAAGGGAAGGATTGGGATTGGCCCAAGACTTATTGGCCTCCTTGTGGCTACATAGATAGTAGTTAAGGTTTTGACTGAAGACCTGCAGTCTTACTCTTAACCTGAAAGTATAAGTTATGATTAAAGTTAAACAAAAATAATTTATCTTTGGAGCTGTGGTAATAAATTAATTTCCCCCGTGCAGGATCATTGAGAATTATTTTCTATTCCAGAAGTCACAAAACTGAAAGTCAAATTCTTAGTCGCCGACTTTGAGACTGAAGTCCTAAATCTCATATTTACTGTTTTTAAAGTCAAATTTTGGCTTCAAAAGTGATTGTTCTTATAGGTTGAATAAAGCCATTTATGTAGATAAATAAGTTAAATATGTTAAAGATATGTTAAAATGACCTTTTATTGATTTCAGAACTTTGAATCTTGAATCAGAAACTTTTAATTAAATTTCTAGTAAGTAGATTCTTCCAGGTGTTTGCTGAATTTAGAGATAGTAAAAAGAAACTGTTGTATCTATAATTTGATCAACAGTTTTTCGATAGTAAATTAATTTTAGTCCTAAGAAAACATTCCAAAGTATTCCAATGATGAAGAGTATGTGAAGAATGTATCTTAAGGATATATAATCAGAAGAAACAAAGACATAAAATGCTTCAGATTATCTGTTCTCGATGATTGATTGATCCCATTAACCAGCAGTGTGCAGAATAGGAATAGAGTGGAGCTTGTTGGGTTGATAGACCAGAAAAATCCTGCATTTTGCAGAACAAGCACCACATTTTTTTCATTTATGTACCACAGGATACCCTCTCTCAGAACAGCGTCTTTACAATCATAAAAATCCAAAATGGTATCCATTTTTAAAGATGGCGGCCATACACTTACAAAAATGTTAGATTTCCATTCACCCCAATCTCAAAAATATGGGATAATAATGTACAAAATGGAGTCCTTTGACCTACAGATACTAGTATTTGTATTTTCTTGGGGTAAACTTACTTTTCTGAAACAGGGGTCTGTCAGCCACCATCAAGCCAAATTTAATGGTTGTACTATGAAAAGTACAAAAGGTAGTTTGTCATCTACAGGTAGAGGAGTTTAAGTATCTTGAGGTTTTGTTTACAAGTGAGGAAAGATTGTGAGATTGACGGGCAGATTGGAGCGGGGTCCGGGGTTGTTCCAGTTCTTGCCTATGGTCACGAGATCTGACCGAAAGAACGAGATCCCGACTACAAGCGGCTGAGATTAGTTTCCTCCGGAGGGTGGCTGGGTGCTCCTTTAGGGATAGGAGGAGAAGATCGGTCACTTGGAGAGAGCTCTGAGTAGAATCGCTTCTCCTCCACATCCAGAGGAGCCAGTTAAGGTGGCTCGTGCGTCTGGTCCTGATGCCTCCTGAACACCTCCCTGGGGAGGTGTTCCGGGCATGTCCCACTGGGCCCAGGCCCCGGTGAAGACCCAGGACATGCTTGAGAGACTATGTCTCTCAGCTGGCCTCTGGGGAGCTGTTCCGGACATGTCCCACTGGGCCCAGGCCCTGGGGAAGACCCAGGACACGCTGGAAAGGTTATGTCTCTCAGCTGGCCTTTTGGGAGGTGTTCCAGGCATGTCCCACTGGGTGGAGGCCCTGGGAAGACCCAGGACACGCTGGAGAGGCTATGTCTCTCAGCTGGCCTCTGGGGAGGTGTTCCAGGCATGTCCCACTGGGCCTAGGCCCCGGGGAAGACGCAGGACACGCTTAAGAGACTAGGTCTCTCAGCTGGCCTCTGGCGAGGTGTTCCAGGCATGTCCCACTGGGCCTAGGCCCCGGGGAAGACGCAGGACACGCTTAAGAGACTAGGTCTCTCAGCTGGCCTCTGGGGAGGTGTTCCAGGCATGTCCCACTGGGTGGAGGCCCTGGGGAAGACCCAGGACGTGCTGGAGAGGCTACGTCTCTCAGCTGGCCTTTGTTGAGGTGTTCCAGGCATGTCCCATTGAGCAGAAGCCCTAGACCTAGGATATGCTGGAGAGATCATGTCTCTTGGATGGCCTGGCAACACTTTGGGGTCCTCCCCATAGGAGCTAGAGGAAATGACCGGGGACAGGGAAGTCTGGGTATCTTTGCTTAGACTCCCGCCCCCATGAACCAGTCCCCGATGAGCGGGAGAAGATGGGTTAATTGTACCACAATATTATCAGGTCTCACCAATTGTTGAACAACAAGCAAGGAAGTATTGATTAAGGTTAACTAGGTCAGTTCTAAGAGGTTCACACTTAACGTAAGACTTTGCTGCTTCTTTTCAGATGTGGACAGTTGTGAAAAGTGGCTCAACTGCAAGAGCGACTTCCTGCAGAGATACCTCCATCAGGTCATGTCCGAGCTTCCCAGCTGCCCCTGCGCCTTCCCGTTCGAAGTGGCGTACACCGTGGTCAGCGTCTACGACGAAAGTCACGGCCGGCCCTTCCGCTGGCGTGACGCCAGCGGCCCCAAGGAGCGCCTGGACGTCTACAAGCCTTCGGCCCGAAACTGCATCCGCTCGGCGCTCTCTGGCGACTCGTCCACCCTGGCGGCGCAGCAGTGCTGCTACGACGACCGCGGGCGGCTGATCACGCGCGGGAAAGGCGCGGGCACGCCCAACCTAATCAGCACCGAGTTCTCCCACGAGCTGCACTTCAAAGTCGACGTCCTGCCCTGGATCCTCTGCAAAGGGGACTGGAGCCGCTTCCATGCCGTGCGGCCTCCAAATAACGGACTGCGTTGCCCGGAAAACCCCCACGAAGATGTTTTCATGAATGAACTGGAAGAAGCCAGGGAGTACTGAGGGACCAGAGCCAAAACTGCCACTTTCCTCAGAGTCGGAGGCTCCGATCTTAACTTGAGAAGGGACAGACTGCCTTGATATTCTGAAACATAACCCCCAGCTATTCCGCGTTGAAAAACAGAGACGTTGTCCAGATTTTAGCCCCGACTTGCAGGCTCGAAAACAAGAGAGGAAAAATAAAAATGAAGGAAATGTGTTTGTCCGATTCCCTGCCACATCTGGCGTTTCATCAAACTGTTTATTTTCACAGTCCGTGGCTCTTTTGGCGCCTGTAAGAATGCCCACCTACTGCTTTCTTCTCCCTCTTCGTCAAGTTTAGATTGAGTCAAAAGAAAAATGTCGCGTGGGAACGGAAGATCAAAAAAAGCTGCTACATGTTTCGCTGAGATGCACGTTTTAGTCTTCAGTTTTTCAAAATTGTTTGGAGGAAGCTCAGTTTTATCAGATCGTATCAGATCTGGCAGATAAAACCGCTCAATCGGAGCATTCTTCTCAGGGGAACAAAGCGGATTTCCTTTTACCTCGTCCATCTTTTGGGATGTTGTAGAAAGCGGCTGGATTTAGAACTCGTCCCCTCCGTCTCATTTCTAGTTTTAGGATCCCTAATCATAAAGGAAGGCACTTTATTCTCCCACTAAAGTGTTATTGTGAAGGGAATTTGTTCCACGACGGTGCATAAAGTGTCGAGAAACGCATGCAACTTTTGTGATTTTCTGAAACTAGTATTACATATGTGATGTTGTACAGTATTTATTTGTCTGTTTATCTTTTTATTTTTTTTTTTTAAAGTTTGATTTGACACTTAACATGGTGCACTAACGGACTGAAAAATGAAGGCACCCATTAACAAAAGGGAAAATATTGTGTGTTTTATTCTGTGTTGAATCTGTAATAAGAATGAAAAATATACATATATATATATATATATATAAAATCATTGCATTCATTAATTCTTGTTGTCTTTTTTCTATATGGGGTAAGATAGCTGTCAAAAAGAAACATATTCATAAAGACAAAGTTGTGCACAAATTTATATTTTGTGCAGAAAAAAATATAAATACAACATTTAGTTTTTTCCGTTTTGTTATACAACAAATTAGAACTTTTTAGACTTGATCCCATAATGAGAAAATTATCTTGTTAGCCATAGTGTCGGGCATCATTTCGGAAGGAGGTACGAACCTTATGCTAATATGCAGCGGTATATTAGCATAGAGCAGGGGTGGGTAAACTACGGCCCGGGGGCCACATGTGGCCCCCTAAACTACTTAATCTGGCCCTCCAAATTAAAATACATTGAATCAAAAATCCAAATTATTGTTTTGTTTTCATTGTATTTCCGGTTTCTTCTCATGATTGGTGTTGTTTCTCTGGCATTCGTGTGTGTTTTTTTTCTGAGTCAGATGGTGATCTTTCGGATTATTCCTACACCACATAAATGCAGCATTTCTTTGAGTTCGCATTTTCCTCTGAAGAACATCAACCCATTGGATCACCAAAAAGAGAACAAAAATCAAAATTTAGAAATTAAAATTCCCCAATTTTCTGTTTTTTAAATGAATATATGTGAATTTTAATCCAAATTAAAGCATGTTTTTCTCTAAATTCCATATTATCTTTTTAGTTTATGAGGTTCATTACCAAATCACTCCTTCCATCTGCTCCTTGTCCGGCCCTTTTCCAAATTTTAGAACCCTTTCTGGCCCACAAATCAAAAAGTTTGCCCACCCCTGGCATAGAGGATCCCCACTTAGCTGAGCAGTTTATTCCCGGGACAGGCGGGGCGGGCTCTAGCACCACCGTGGACCCCAAAAGGGATAGCGGTTTAAAAAAAAAAAAAAAATTGATGGTAATAAGAAAAACAGCTAAACTAACTCTGAGCTAAAGAGGGCTAAGTCAAAAAATAAAGAAAGAAAAATCAGAGAAAGAAAGAGAGTTTGAGTATTCTGAGCCTACAGACTTTTTTTTAATTTGTTTGTTTTTGGCTAACAGTTAGCCTACTTTAGCTCCTAATTAGCTTAGCTGTTTTTCTTACGTTATCCTCTTGTTATCAACTCATTTTAATTTTTTTTCTCACCTGTTGAGTGGACTGGCATGTCTGCTACTCCCTTTGAGCTGTTTTCCACCACTTTTGGGTCTAAAACGCGCCGCTGCTGCATTGTTTAGACCAGGGGTCACAAACTGGCGGCCATTTATATTGTGGCCCCCTCCTTAACATGAAAGTTCAACATATACTAAGCAATATCTTCTGCATCTTTGATGATATCTTTGCATTTGTTTTGTGATTTTTCAGCTTCATGCTTAAAACTGCTATTGTTGGTGGAACTGGTCGTTAGCAACAGTTGCTAGTGCCGTTAGCTTCTGTCGTTAAACAGGACATTCAGAGGGTATGGCTTAGTACATAGACAAGAACAAATGTTCTTTAAACTTGTACAGTAGACATAGACAATGGACCAAAGATATAGAGAAAGGATGCAAAAACATAATTTTGGCACAAATGGAACCCCGTACGGCCCAGACTCTGACAGCAGTTGCCCCGGGGTAAATTGAGTTTGAGAACCCGCTATTGAAGTCCAACAACCACAAAATGCGGTTGCAGATTTCTGTATTTGAATCTGTCTTATTTAATTTTCAACAGAGCTATGGCTATCAAGATCAAGGGCTCCATAACATTCTAAAAAGTTCTATTTGTTTTGGTTTAATAAATAAACTTTAACACGCAGTTTGAACGATTGATATTCCGGGACTCAATGCATAAGTCTGTGACGTATTTTTGACAGGAGAAATTAGCATTCAAGACAAAGAAAAGACATATAAATTTGTATCAAAAATATATAAATTTGAGCCCAACTTTGTATTTATGAATACGCTATTTTCTTTACTCTGTCTTTATGAATACATACATTTTGACAGCTTTCTTACCCCATACTTCCACGCCTGCAGTTGCTTAAAAAATGTAAAAATTTCCGCCTGAACTTGGATAGTACTAAAGTTAACGCTTAAATACCTTTTTGTGGTTCGTGAGAATTAATGAGACTGTGATGTTTCTGGAATTTCCACATCCGACAGATCCCGATCCTGGCGATGACAGGAATCAATTAGGGCGCCACTTCTCTAAAGGTTTTCTTTGCAGGTATTTTCTAGATAAACACTCAGCCTCATGGGCATTTTTCAACTTTTTTATGGTTTCAGGAACAAAAAATGCTCTAGACCAGGGGTCACCAACCTTTTTGAAACCGAGGGCTACTTCATGGGTACTGAGTCATACGAAGGGCTACCGAATTGAAATAATAAATTTGCTTAGTTTGCCTTTAGTTATACATTATTAATAATGAATAATGATAGTCCTCTATGTGAAGACACTGATTTCTCATCGTAATTATCAATAACAACAACAAGCCAGGAAACAAATATGAATATTCAAAACTTTATTAATCTCAACAAATCTTGTCACATTTTGAGGTAATGACCAAATGTAATGTTATTAACAAAATTACAACTGCTATGTGTTATGAACACACTTTTGAATTGAACAAATTTCAATACTATAATTTAACTTTGCCATGGCACTGCCATGTTACCACATACGTCTGTATCTGTTTCTTTGTTAGTGGGAAGACTGACATTGCATGCTGTTCACCAGTTTAGTGTAATCTGGTGTGTAGCTTGATACTGCAACTGTGAGCGAGTCTTTCAGATGTGCATCAGTGAGGCGTGTTCTGTGTTTGCACTTGATGAAGTTCATGTCAGAAAATGCTGATTCACAGAGATAGGTTGAACCAAACAGGCTGGCAGTCTTCATAGCTGCTGTGCATACTCCTCTGTACTTCTCTGAGTCAACAAGGCACCAAAAGTTTGGTGCACCCTGGTGGGCTTTGAGGTGGAGGTCATTTGGCAGTGTTATGATTTCAATCTCCACCTGTCCAGCATCCAAGTCAAACGTTGAACTTAGTTGCTCAGAAAAGCATGTCGTGTCCACATTCATAAAAGGGTTGGATATGAATGCCAAACATGGCTCGAGCTGATCAATGTCACAAAACCTATTCTCAAACTCTTGCCCAAGTCTGTTGATGACATCACAGTATTTTTCTGCCACTCTGTCAAATGCCTGGGATGCAGAATCATTGTCTTTCAGCACCGACTGCATGGAGGGAAAGTGCAGCACTTTTTTTCTCTGTATATCCACTAGGTTCGAGGTCACCTAAGCTTATCTAAAGTTCATGTATAATGTAAGGAAGCCAAAAACGCCCTGCCCTACATCTTTTTTTTCAAATCTTTTTCTTGAGAGAAACAAGATATTAAATCTTTTTAAAGGAGAAAGCGAGAAAACTGTTTTTTTTTTAAGTAGTTAACAACAAAAACAGCATAAGAACACTTCATAAAAGTTGTTCTTTGACTGTTTTTTTTTTTTATTAGTGGATCTACGCTCCTCAAACGCTTTAATTTAGTCTCATGCACCCGTCCATTTATTCTCCTTAAACCTCCGCACAGATTGATTGACTGCAGGCAAGAATCTGCGCATGGAGCGTTCACTGAGCTTTGGAAATAAACCAACCCAAGCAGCCGCTCAACTCAGTCCGCTACAAACTTTGTAATTTTTATACAATCCACACCTAAACAAATCCGTTCTTCAGAGAAAACGTCAACACTGTTTCATCAGTCGATTATATACGGATCCGTGCTGGTGTTCCATGTTTTCTCTGATAAAATGCTTCGTTTTGCTGCCGATATCCGAGGCTGCGTGAACGCACCATACGGAAACTCAGCAGCCCTGTGTTCTGTCTCCGTTAAGCAGGAATTTCGAAAAAACACGGTGTCGCAATGACAGTTTTTTAAAAAATGCGACAAAACACAAACCAACTCAAGCGATAAGTCATTAAAACACGGCGACGTGTGTGCTTTTTTTATTTGATTCACTAACAAAGGGAGCATTTGGGTGACGTGACGTCACAGGAGTGTGGTGCGCGCTCGCCGCGCTGACTCGCTCAGTCCCAGGTGCAGGTGTCAGAAGTCTGATCCTGGTTATTGATTTTACAGAGGAGATGCACGGTAAGCAGTGACGCTGTGGATCTCTTGTGGCGCCCGCTGTGCTGCACTCGGACAGACACTCCAGAAGCGCATTTAATCAGAAAAAAGTCAATTTCCATTACCGTTCTTCGAAAAATGTCCATCAATTTCAATACGCCCCCAAAACCAGCTCCTCTAAGCGCAAATACTTTTTTTTCTTCGAAAAATACATTTGTCTTTTTTTTTTTTTTTTTTTTTTTTTTTTTAATAAACTTTGTTTCCATTAAAGAAAATTAATAATCAAAAACCCAATTCGCGAAATGTCAGCGTTAATGTGAAAGCAGCCGGGGTTTGGGGGAAATAAGCGGAGGACTGGTTCACTCGGGCATTTGAAGAGCGCAGCTCCACTAATAAGTAAAAGAACTGACCAAAAACAACTTTTGTGGAGTGTTTTCTTCTATTGTTTTTGTTAACCACAAAATAAAGAATCTCAACACAGGTAAAGTCTCTGTGTCTCCATGCGGGAAAAGGAGAAGGGGACGCCCAATTCTTTGTTATTGATTATCTCGTTTTAACGAGAAAACGATTTAAAAAAAGTGGGATAGGCCGTTTTTGGCTTCAGCAATAATAAACATATATGTTAAGATGTTTTAATTCTTTGTGAAGGCAAGTGTGAGTTCAAAAAAATACATCACAATAAAATTAAAATTTTGAGCAGCTCACGAGTTGTTCTATTTTTAGGAGAGACCCGCGGGCGACTGATGAGGTGCTCGAGGGCGACCGGGCGCCCGCGGGCGCCGTGTTGGTGACCCCTGCTCTAGACATTACCTCTTAAGGCTCTAATTCCTCCAGTTCCAGCTATGATTAGTTCCTGGGTTGATCTATAGTCCCTACACCGGATTTAATAACAGGGATTTAAAGGTTCAGAGGTCAGAGTAACTCAAATCCAACAGGCTTAGGCAGCCCCTTCACATATTTTTGTTTATGAAGTCTGCTCTTGATGTTCACTTTCACCTGGACGCTGAAATATTTTCCATCGACAGAAATCAATTAATGCTAAAGAGGAGCTGGTGCGCAGACGAGAACTGTGCGGTGGAGGGAAGCCAGACACATGCTGACCACATTGCCGCTCCAGAATAACAGATAAATAACCGCAGATGTGTGGACGGAGGAGAAAACTAGGACGGGGAACATGAAAGAGAGGGGCGGTTACCACGAGATGTTATCTGAATGAAGGGCAGATGCATTTTGGAATTGTCTTCACGGCTTATCCAGGGCGTGTGTGCGCCGCCACAGCGGCAGTGTGATGTGGTTTCACTCAGATCCGAATCCTTTTCCTTTGTGGGGAATTGTTTTACAAAAGCAAAGTGACAGGTCTGATTTATGGTCCAGGAGTCTTTGTGAGCGCTTTTGTCGGGCGCCCTCAGCTTCAGCCCGGTGGATGTTTCATGCGTTCAGACGTGGCGCCGCTGGCCCAGACCTGGTGCCAGGCCTCCGCGGTTGAAGATTTGTTTACTTTAGTAGGCTGGCAGGAAAATGAGTGAGATGCTCACTTGTTCTGCGGCTGTTGTGAGACGTAGCAAGCCCTTTATCGTCTGTACTAGCGGTAGGGAGCACGGAGGCATCCGCGCGCGCTTCAGCAGCTCAACCTGCAGCAGAATGCCAGATGATCTTAGAACCTTATGGATTATGCAGAGCTTGAGTTCTCTCATACCTCTGCCAGCTTGACACAGAAGAAGGCCTTGTTCTGGGATGATCAACACCACTAATCTCCAAATCCAGCCGCCTTCCAGGAGGACGTGAAAAAACAAAGAGCTTCCTATGTGGGAAAGGGAATACAATTTTTCTAACGTCTGTTCTTCCTATACTCCAGGGGTCCCCAAACTTTTTCTAACGAGGGCCACATAACTGTTTTCTTCTCTGGTCTGGGGGCGGGGTCGGTTTGCAGGCTAACAGAAACGGTGTAATAATAATAGCTTAAACGTAAACATTTACGGTTTTCCAGAAAGTCACACATAGCCAAATCTTGAATGAATGAATGAATGAAATGGTTTATTTCAAGCAATCAGGTTATAATACATGGAATAACTTCACATAATAAATCACAAATAGATCGCTTGAAAGGGGGTGGAAGGAAGCGAACTTATATAATCCCACCCCGACTCGACCAGTACCATTTTCTCTACATGAATTATCAATATCCGGTTCAGGACTTAAAATCAAATATCAATATAGTTTCAGGTGATAAAAGATCAATAATGTCAGTGATGTAATAGAATTTCAAAAACATCCTTAGACAAATCATTTATAATATTCATCAGCAGTAATCTAAACATTCTCATTAAAGATTCAAAAAATATCAAGTAGTAATCAACTTCATTTGTTACTGCAGTAAAATATATCAAAATATTCTTATATTAAAAAAAGACAATTTGAGCAGATTGCATTTATCAAAGAACGATTATTATAATGAAAAAGTGCTAAGTAAAAAAATCATGATTTATTAATGGAAAACTTCAAAATATTCTCATTAAAAGACAGTTTGAGCAGATTGTATTCAGATCAGAGCTACATCTTTGTTTAGGAACAGGTTTAAGGCCACGTAAACCATCTTCATTGTTTTGACTGAGAGACTGTGAAGGTCTCATTTCAAGGGAATTGTGCTCGAGTTCTTCAGAATTGGGTCAGAGTTCGTATTCAACGGTTCCGACGGTTTCATGAGTCCACAATTCACAATGTGCTTGAATTAGAGGTTCAAACATGCGTAATCCCACAGTTCTCAAAGTCTTTCATGGATTTTATCTCCAGAGGCTTCGTCAGGTCCGGTGGTCCGAATGGTTTGACAAAAGTAACCCAAGTGGACTGGATCTGTCGTTTGGATTGGAGGATCCTCGCGTGTTTTGCCAGATCAGAGTTATATTTGCATAAATGCTCATTAAGGAACACTTTAGTACCCTTAAGTTGTTTACGTTGTTTCATCAAGGCAGTCTTATGCTTTCGATTCACGAACCTGATCAGGATCGCTGGTTTATCCGTGGTCTTTCTCCGGGGAAGCGGATGGCAGACTTCGATCGTTTCCAGGTCCAAGGAGATTCCTTTAGACGATAAAAACATTTTAACCTGATCCTCCACGGTCGCATCAGCAGCTCCGTTAGCATCAATGCTAGCGCCGGTAGCACCAGGCCGCGCCCTGGGCTGTAGTTGGAGTCCCGTGAGAATCACATTATTCATCCGTGCTTGTTGGTCCAAGTCATGCATCCTTCTTTCCATCAGGTCTTGGCGATTGGTTCGTTGTTCGTTGCGTGCCTTTTCTTGGCGGAATTCTTCCACAAGATGCAGCAGTGGCGTTAGTTTAGCCTCCAGCTGAAGCACAGCTGTTAGCTTAGCTTCCTATAGCAAAGCAGGAGCTAATTGCGCTTCAATGCTAGCCAATGCGGTCTTCAGCTCAGCCAGATCGGCTTCAAAATTTTTCTTCGGTGCCATGATCAGTTCTCCTCGTTGTGGTAGCTGTGTTGCAGCAGCCCGGTGATTCAAGTCGCTTGCAGACAACTTTAAAAGACTTGAAAAGCCCGAAAGTAGCGGAGAGCTGGAGGCACACGTCTGCTCGTGATGACCCGGAACCGGAAAAAAGTCTTAAATTATTCATTTCTGTAATTTTCATTAAAAAAAATAATACTAAAACATCTTAAAAACTATATATATGTGACATTACCTGCTATAACGCTGTAATCTGAATGTGGCAGCTGAAGATGTTGGCGCTAATAGCTGAAGATGCTGAAATCAATAACTAAAAACACTGAAGCTAATGGCTGAAAATGATTAGGTGCATAGCTATCTAAAATATTAGCAAAACGCTAAATTAGAGTAAAAGACGGGGAAAATGTGGCTGAAATATCCGCTAATAGCCGAATAACAAAACTGGTAAAATGTTGAATTTAGCCAAAACACCCAACATAAGGTTAAAATATTAGCTAAACTCCAAATTAGCCTTAAAAAAAAACGGGAAAAAAGGCTAAATAAGCCAAAACAGCTAGCATGTAGCTAAAATTTGAGCTAAATGGCAAATTAGCCTAAAAAACTCGTAAAATGTGTAATTTAGCCAAAATAGCTAGCATAAAGCTAAAATATTAGCTCCAAAGTAGCCTAAAAAAAAAAAGAAAAACATCTCAAATCCACCAAAAAAGCTATCATATATAGCTGAATTATTAGCTAGACTCCAAATTACCCTAAAAAATGGAAGAGAAAGATGAGTCAAAACAGCTAGCATGCGGCTAAAATATTAGCTAAACCCCAAATAGCCTTGAAATCCTTAGTAACTGCAAAAACAGGAGATCGAAACAGAGTTTTGTTGACGTTCCTCAGAGCCTGGTTTCATTTTAACCCGACTCATTGTGTGAACCGCTGACACCGGCAAACACTAAACAACACTGGGGAAACGCCAACCGAGGAATCGAGTGTCACAAAGCAGAGAAGACGATACTTTTCTCAGACAGTCACAGTCAGCTGGGTCTGAACCTTTTGCTCTAAAATCTTTCAAAGATCCTGGAGTTCTAAAGTTCCGCTCTTTTCAAACTCATCCCTTGTGTAAAAATGGGGCCATTTTGACACAAACACAATGGTGAAACACTGACTTCTGCTGCTACTATTTGCACTTCCTTTGTTTTAACAGTCATTAGTCATGTTGTGTATTTATTTTTTACTACTTTTCTTTTTTGGTCTACTTTTATGCTTGCGTTTTCTTATCGTCAATCATGTTTCTGTATGTATCCTTACCAAAAAGAAGTATACTCGAGTTTATTTTAAGTATAAACTTAAGATAGTATACTTTAAGTATACTTTTTATGTACTTATTAGAGAAAAAAAATTACAAGTTTATGTTAAGTATATTGTTTATACTTAGAATTACATTTTGATTGTTTCTTTTAATGTTTTATGTAAAGCACTTTGAATTGTCTCTGTACATGAAATGTGCTATACAAATAAACTTGCCTTGCCTTGCCTTGCCTTACACTACAATTCTAAATAAATGTATCCTTAAACTTTTTGTGAAGATTTATTTTAGTGTAGCCATCGGTGTACAAGTATTTTTCTTTTTGACAGTAGCTGTATTATTTTTAATGTTCTTCATAGAAGATTTGTTCAGTAATTTATCTTGTAGGTTTGTAGCAAGAAGTCAGATTTGGTGTAAATACCAAATGGTAAACTAAAAGTATAGCATTAAGGTTATTTTAAGTTTACTTTCATAAACTAAAAGTTTACCATAAAGATTATTTTAAGTATACTTTCATAAACCTAAGCTTACTTGGAGTAAACTTAAAGTTTATTGCCAGTAAACTAGAAGTAGACCAGAAAGTTTACTTTAAGTATACTTCTAAGTGTACTTTTTATAAACTAAAAGTGGGCCAATTTAGTACAAAGAATTATACTTGGTAGTAAACTTCCAGAATACTTTTTAAGTATACTTGGTATATACTTTTTTATACTAAAAAAATATACTTGAAGTATACTTATTTTTGGTAAGGGTATTCTGGGTCTGAGAGGACAGAATTTTCACATGTACTGTATTAAATTCGATGTTATCTCTATATCTCTATTCACACTGGTAACTGTCCTGAAACATAAAAACAATCATAAAAAATAAAATAAAAGCTGAATGCTAAACTTAAACTGGGCATCTCTGTCCTTAGAACCTCGTTCTCTGTAAGGAAAAAACTCCTAAAAAAAAAAGCTTATACCAGGTATACACCAGACATACCAGGACTGTTACAGAGAATATTAGCTCATCTATCTCTACAAGTACAGCACACGTTTGAATAGTGTAGTAGGGTTTTGTCCAGATGGAACTAGGGGTCCAGCCAGAGGCGAGGTCCACTGTTAAAGACAGTTTATCCCCAAAAAAGGCAGTAGTCCCACTTCTTAAATGTACTCTCAGCTTGCCAGGAAACCATAAAATACAATTGAATCACATTAAATAATTTTTTGGCAACTTTTAAGAAAGACTTTTGTTTAGAGACTATAATCTATTTGTGCAAAATAAAACAGGCGGTCGTGCATGTTTTGCGTAAACATTTAAAACCAACAGATTTATTAGATTATTCCTCACTCCGTCGACTCCGCCTGTTGAAGAGGATGAAAAAGTCAAATTCCACCACCGGACATCAATTTCCTTTGGATGGCTCACATTCTTTGGACGAACCACAAACATTTGTTTGTTTACTCCTGTTTACTGATAATACGATCTAAAGAACAGCCGGCACGATCCCTTTTGGACGGGAGAGGGGCCGACAGGTTTGGAGGTCCTGCAGCGGCAGCCAGCCAGACATAACAACATCAAACAGCCCCTAGCCTGCAGTGCTCCCGAACCAGGAATATGATTGCTCTTTTCAAGATAAGAATGCAGACAACCCTGAAGGTTATTGCAGACAATGCGAGCTACAGGTATGAAGTTACCAATTTTGTCTTAGATCAGGAAATAAAAAAAGATTTTCCTTAAACATTTTTGGATGAAAATCTGAATTAGGAGAAGTTTGTGGAGATGGTGAGAGGAAAATTAGGAAATATCATCACCTGCTGGTCACAAGAAGTAAGAACATCAACTTATGAACTTTTAATGTAAGTTTTTTCAATTGATTTATTGATTGATTGGTTTATTTCAAGCATAGATTGATAATACAGGACAAAACACACAATTATTTCAAACTCATTACAGAAACAATAAGATGTATTGATTAAAAAATAGAAAACAAACAAAAA
Organism: Oryzias javanicus; assembly: GCA_003999625.1. Taxonomy (NCBI): domain Eukaryota; kingdom Metazoa; phylum Chordata; class Actinopteri; order Beloniformes; family Adrianichthyidae; genus Oryzias; species Oryzias javanicus. The sequence continues at coordinate 4,067,661 of CM012460.1, read as the reverse complement.
TAAAACACACTTATGTTACATTTGGTTAATTCATTCTTTGTGATTATGAACTAAAGTCAGTAGAGTTTGATTGATTGCTTGAAAAGGAGTGGGAAGAAGCGAACTTATATAATCCCACCTCTACTTGATTACTTCATTTAACTGTTTTGCATAATTATGTCTTCCGGTTGTTGTTTTTTTTCTTTCTCAATACATTCCCAATAGTAAAGTAAAGTGCTTGTTGATTATTGATTAATCTCGTAAAACATTATTTCAGTAAACAGTAACATCAATCATACATCATGTAACAGATATGTAAAAACTCACTGATTATCATCAAAATACAATGTCATATTAATGCAGAGAAATAATAATTACACATTGAAATCAAGTTTTCAAGTAACATTAGAGCTTATTGATCATTCTTTGAAAGAATTCTTGTATATTTTCATTAAACATGAATGATTTACACAATATGTAATAATCATTGATTATCATTAGAAACACATAATTACATGAATCATCGCTACATATTTAGGATCAAGAAAGGAAAAATTAATGCCATTGTGATTGTAAACTTATCAGTAATCATTACTGCATATTACATAACATAAAACTCTTTGATTGCATTAAAAAAAAATCTTTGATTATTTCATCACATTCAAGTTCAGACATTTGGAATTGTTCAAACACAAGTTGATCTTTCAATTCTTAAAGTTTTCTTTGTTTTCTTATGTCAGTGTGAACTATTTCACATTTCGTGACCATATTTTTAAAAGTTTTATTCTGAAAATATGCATTGAATTTTTGGAAAATTTTAAGAAAATGCTGCAACTTTAACCCTACAACTTTTTATTAGTTTAATCCATCCATTAATTACGGGGTTACGGGGGCAGCAGTCTGAGCAAAGATGCCTGGACTTCCCTGTCCCCGGTCACTTCCTCCAGCTCCCCTGAGGACCCCGAGGTGTTGACGTAGTCTCTCCAGCCTGTCCTGAGTCTTCCTCTGCCCCCAGGAAGGCGTCCGGGATGCATCCGGACCAGATGCTCCTCAACTAACTCCTCAACATTATGGAGGAGTCAGTCTCCTCGACTCTGAACTCCCTCCATCTTCCTTTTCTCTGAGGGAGCCAAGTATTCAGGATGATAACAGATGGGTATTGGAACGAAGACTGTCCTGTGGAGGGTGATCGGTGAGTACGAGGCAGAATTTCTAGGTTTAATTTCTGGATCTGGTCTGGGGATCACAGGGTGTCCTGTTCTTTGCAGATGATGTTGTCCTGTTAGGTTCATGGAGCCAGAACCTCCAGCGTAAAACAAAAGTTTGTTTTCTTCATGTGGGTGACTTCCTGCCCAAGGTGGAGGAGTTCAATATCTTGGAGTCTTGTTCATGAGTGAAGGAAGAAGTTTAATTAACAAAAAGACAAAGAAAAAGTCAGAAAAGAAAAGAACTCTGTACTCACATCTAACAAAAATGAGGTGTGATGGACAGATGTGGAAAAAAATTACTGCAAAAGACACAAAGTTTACTTGAGAGAAACACAATGAATCCACTGATGAATATATCAAAGTGGGCCAAAGGAAAACTGACATCAGAGATAGAAAGTTGAAACCAAAAATCCCAGAATAATCTTCAAAATCATCAAAGATCTCACAATCTGAACAGATTTCTTTGGAGACGACTGACGGGTAAACACACACAAAGACACCACAATGAAATGGAAATCAACTGTTAGCTCTAAAAAGCAAAAATCTTCTTCTGTGAAGCCCGGAGGTGGTTTGATCATGGTCTGGAGTCGCTTTGCTACACAGGATGTATTGAAATCAAAGACTGTCAATTCATTCTGGAGCAGAAGATCCAAAACACAAGTGAACTTATGTGTCATTGACAGTTTCTGAATCATCACTTTTATCGGCTCCTGCCTTTTATTTTCACGATTAAACCTTAGTTTAGAATTAATAACAGATTTAGATTCAGAGCCCAAAAGAGACCAGAGTTTTCACATCTAGAGGAACAACTTTCACACTCACTTAGTCACGCCCGTTCCGCTCGTTTTAGCATTCCCAACAGGCTTCATGCTCAGCCGATATACTTCTGCCCATAAACATAATGATGCATTTGATTGGCGATGTTCGTCTGCATCACTGACTGTGTATTTCCCCCCACACGGATTGGAGATCCTGTGCTGACTCATACATGATCACGTTATCCTTGAAAATGAGTGTAATTGCATAAAAAGGCTCTTCCTGCTTCACCAGATGAATGGGTGTTTGTGTGTGTGTGTGTGTGTACTTCACGCATCAATCTACACAACTTCATGCTCTAGTTGGCAATATTCTCCCCGTTTCTTTCTTTTTTTGGTGGAGTTACCTCCGAAAACGTATTTATGGGGGGATGACGAAGACGGTATAACTTTGAACTGTAACTTTTAAGAGTTTTTAAGTCAAGATCAGAAGATGAAGACGTTTACTTTTGGTTTTTTTGAGGATTCTGGTACCAGCAACAACCATAAAGACGCTTCTAGCAACGTCCAAAAATGCTAAATCCATACTACTTCACCCTTACTTACCCTGACATGTAAGTAATCAGTACAACCTATCTCCTGCAGCATTTTCATTGATTCTTGATTGAATGACTGAAGATCCGCCATGTTCTTAGCATCTACAGGTAGCCTGAAGTAGGAAAAGAATACTCGTCTTAGGAAGAAAATTATTATTTAACAAGAAATCTTTTGGTGAGGTATCAAATGTAGGATATATATAAAGAAATATGCGTTGAAAAATTTAAACGCCTGGTTTAGATTTTAAAACCAAAATGTTTTCTCTTTCTTCAGGAACTGAAGCCTTTAAGCCTAAAATCAGTTTATCCAAACTGTTATCTTTGAAATCCCAGGAATTGAGTCAAACGTGATAACACTACGGAGTGGTCGGTTTGCTAGAGAAAGGGCTGAAGAACTTACAGATCATGATTGATTTTGTTTAAATATCACAACCAGATACAAAGAATAACAATTGAAAATTGTGTCAAAACCTTCAGCTGGAATAAACTAGAGTTCTGATTTCTATTAGCGTCAAACCCTCTGGTGAAGAAGAAATAAATGATTTCTGAAAAAGGTGGTGGCGTCTGAAAATGGGTGTGGTTAGTGTTGACAAAAAAGAGAAAATATTCCAAGAAGACTGTAAAAAGAAGAAAACTGAAATAAGAAATCATGCAAAGCCAGATTTAATCTTTTAACAGAGGCAAACTCAACACCACTAGAGCAGGCAGGTGAAACCAGTTCCAGGGTGTGTGCAGATGTGTCAGGAGTTCCAGCAATCCCTGTGGACACAATATCCAGAAGAGGGAGTCAAAGGGAGAAAAACCTGGCAATTTAATTAGTTCTTAATAACACTTGGCTTTATTTGGCCAAAAATGCTGAAAGATGATAAATTGAAATATGATACAGATATGACTTGTATGTCACATACCCCTTATTAACACAATCTATAAATACTAAACTGTTTTTATATTCACCAAAAAAATAGAGAAATAATTTGACTTGATAATTTAAATTATATTTAATTTAAAATTAGAATTTTTATCCATAACGATTTAGTTTATTTTTTAAATGCTAATTTATACAACATTACAATGATAAGTATGTTGTTGTTGACAAAATGTATTAACATATTTTTCATAAAACGTGAATGGCCGATCTACAGAAAAAATTTACTCGAAGTGTAAGGTGACGTGATTCGAACCCGGAGTGCTGGATTTTAAGGCGGAATTTGAAACCGTTGAGCTAAAAGTTCGCTCTGCATTTTCCGCAAATTTGATTTTATAAACACAGACGTCTCCAGTGATTCTTGGAAATCGTGTTTATTGAGGACTTGCGTAATCTTGGTGCGTATAAAGGGCAGGTCGTTCCTTTGTGGTTCTTCGCGCAGAGTTTTAAGGAAACTTTTTTTCGGGACATCTTCTCTGCCATGGCGTTCTTCAACCTTCCTTCCAATTTGCTTTCAAATGCGTTTATAGCGCTTTTAATTCTTCTTCTCGTCGCGTTTTTGGGTTACTGCTTGTACATCAAGTACACTCACATGAAATATGACCACATTCCCGGACCTCCGAGGGACAGGTATGTTCAAACAGGTATCCCTTTTCCCCCCTCTTCTGTTGTTTTTACGTTTTTTTCCTTCCCCTCAGTTTCCTTTTAGGACATTCCCCAACAATCCTGAGGATAATGAGAGAGGGAGGAATGCTGCACGATAAATTCCTGGAGTGGTAATTCATTCAAATCATTTTAAATTAAATAAATAATTTGTAAAGGAAACTTTATCAAACTGAATTGCTCAAAACTGTTGATTTTCAGGGCTGAGATCTATGGTCCTGTCTATAGAATCAATGGTCTGCATATAGTTATATTGAACGTGACCTGTCCAGAGGCCACCAAGGTAAACACCTGTCGTCCACACCTGAGCACACCTGAGAAGTAGATCAAAGCGTTGAGGTTGTGATCCTTCTGATTTAAGGAAGTCCTGATGTCAGCAAAGCACCCAAAGGATGGATCCACCTACAAGAAGCTCTTTTATTTGTTTGGCAAAAGGTACCGTAACACTATCCACTATCCATAATTCCAGAATAATAAGACTTTTTTTTTTTTGTGTTGACAGGTTTTTAGGCAACGGTCTAATAACTGCACAAGATCATGAAATGTGGTACAAACAGCGCCGGATCATGGACCCCGCGTTCAGCAGCTTGTACGTTCCTGAGTTTCAGGAGTCATGAATGTTCTATTATCCACAAATGTTATTTATGATTTCTACAGATATCTGAGAGGTCTGATGGGAACCTTCAACGAAAGAGCTGAAAAACTGATGGAAAGACTCTCAGAAATCGCTGACAAGAACATGGAAGCGAGCATGCTCCAGCTTATAAACTGTGTGACTCTTGATGTCATTGCTAAGGTAATAAAAATTACGTTTTTTTTGGCATTTACAAAACAAACATTTAAAAAAAACTTCCAGGTTGCTTTTGGCGTGGAACTGGACCTCCTGAACACGACGTCCCCCTTCCCAAAAGCCATTGAAGTTTGTCTCCGAGGGATGACCTATTACGTCAGAGATGGCTTCTTTCAGGTAAGCATTAAAGATTAGAAAAGTCATCAAGAGTAGAAGTTTGTTATTATAATGCTATGATTCCAGTTGAACCCAAAGAACAGACCGTTTGTGAAGGAAGTGAGGGAGGCCTGCCACTTGTTGCGTTCAACAGGAGCCGAATGGATTCATCAGAGAAAAACTGCAATGCGGAACGGAGAAGAAGTCCCAAAGGACATCCTCACGCAGATCATGAAAGCATCAGCTGCAGGTCAGGACTAGGGCTGCCACGATTAGTCGACTAATCGATGACTAATCGACTATTAAAATAGTCGACAACTAATTTAATATTCGATTAATCGTTACTTTATATTGTATGAAGTCAGAGTGTAGTAAAGTTAAAAGTTATAATAGCATTCTGCCAGCTTTTTGGCCTTTTATGGAGTTTAGCTAATATTTAATCTACATGCTAGCTGTTTTGGCTAACTTAAGGTTTCTTTTTAAGCTATTTTTAAGTTTAACTAATATTTCAGCGACATAGCTATTTTGGTTAATTTAGGATTTTTCTGTTTTTTTAGGCTAATTTTGAGTTTAGCTAATATTTCAGCAGAATGCTAGCTATTTTGGTTAACTTTGGCTCTTTTTATTTTTTAGGCTAATTTGGCATTTAATTAATATTTCAGCTGGTTATCAACTTCAGCGCTTTACATCCTTTGCGTCTGGCACCCGATTAGTCGACTAATGGAAAAAATAATCGGTGATTAGTCGACTATTAAAATAATCGTTTGTGGCAGCCCTAGTCAGGACATCCACCTGAAACCTGCTGGGATTACTGTTCGCATTTGAGTTATTTTCATTTGTTTCGTTTATTCAGAGGAAACCATGAACGAAGAAGACGAAGAATTCATGTTGGACAATTTTGTGACTTTCTTTATTGCGGGTAAGATCGTTGCAGGAGAATCTGTTTATCACAAAGATCAAATTATTAATATAATTCTTTAATTGTTGCATATCTTCTTTATTTTAATGAGGAAATACTTGTAAAAGTTTTAGTAACAGATTAACTTTACTCCAGAAAAAAGTGATGAGAATTATAAATCATACAGGACCAAGAGACCACACCCACGATCTCTTTGTCCAATCTAAGACTCTGAAATTCCCAGAAGTTGTAAAGTTAAATACATGTGGAAGGTCAAAAACAGATTGCTCCCAGAAGATATTTAGGGGAAATTTAAATTAATAACTGATTGTAATAATAGAAGGAAAGGAGACTTTTATTTACGACAAAGAGACAAAGAGATTTTGTGTTTATGGGAGTAAGAGAGTGGAATTCTTTGAATACTGAAATGGAAACCTCACACACAGTTTTGTTATCACTATAAGTTGTGTTATAAACATAAAAGTCATAATGTAAATGAATGTGACCTGAATGACCTGTGTTGTGTTTTGTTTTGTTTTGTTTTTTTTTTGGTAAAGGGGCATGAATAATAAGACCTGGTCTTCCTCATGCTCCCTTTGCACATGTGATACACTGTTTTGTTTTATTATTTATGGTTGTTTATTGTGGATATGGTGGCACATGAGAGAAGAAATAAAATGAAATGAAATTTTAAATTTCAGGCCAGGAAACAACAGCAAATCAACTGGCCTTTTGCATCATGGAGCTCACGAGACACCCTGAAATCCAAGAAAAGTAAGAACCTACAATAACAAAAAGTACAAGAACTTTGCATGTCAGTAGAGATGTTTCTCAAAAACATTTCATTTTATAGATTGAGGAAAGAAGTGGAAGAAGTCATTGGGATGAAACAGGAAATAAGTTACGATGACCTCGGGAAGTTGGTCTACCTCTCACAGGTACTGAGATATTGTTGGTGTTCTTTTGGACACTTTTTAGAGCAAGACGTTTTGTTTTTATGCTCAAAACTCTTCCAATAAAGTTGATACTCTGAAAAAAAGTGAATCAAAACTAAATCCAATACACGGGAATTCTCATATTCCCATTTTTTGTTGTCATGCACTAAAAAAAATGGGGAAAATATTTCTCAAAATGTTTTACAATACACTGAGAACTATTTTGATGTTTAATCTTTATTATAATTCAAGCTGCTCAATAGTTCTTAATCTTTTGTCTAATATTTTTAACACTAAAGCACTCATTTGTAGGCAAACTCACTGCAATGTGCATAAAAGAAGACAAAAAAGTGTTTTACTTTAAGGGTAGTAGTGTTTTTGTTGAAAATACAACCGTTTGTTTTAACCTTCTGTTTCAGGTTCTAAAGGAGACTCTTAGATTGTATTCGACAGCACCAGGAACTTCCCGGGAACTCACAGAAGAAATCACCATCGATGGCATTCGCATCCCTGTTGGAACCCCCTTAATGGTGAGTTTCCAGTTTTGAGTAAAAGTCAACTGCATAATTTAGTGACAAGAAAGCACAGAAGTGTGGACAAAAAATAAGTTGTGTTTTCTGGTATCCAGTTCAGCTCCTATGTGTGCGGAAGACTGGAGAAATTCTTTAAGGATCCACTGAAATTTGATCCTGACAGATTTCACCCTGATGCTCCAAAGTAAGTTGTAAACATACCCCAAAAAGTTGAAGTTTCTCCTGAATTGATGTTTGAGTGTTTCCTGTAGCAATGATTTTTTACGATATCTCAATGACCTGTCCTATTTCCTCACTGCTGATATTTGCATGTAATGCTGTCTCATTATATATTATCCGTTGATTCAGGCCAAAGAAATGCTTTCATATGTGTCATTATACTTCAATTCATTGAATGAGTCTTTACATTTAGATCTGTAAGTCCTTCTCTAAACTGAATCATGTCATCTGCAAATAATCGGATTTAACTAAAAGCCAAAGCGTATAATAAAGTTTGTCTCATATCTGTTTGTTTTACAAGGCCTTATTACTGCTACTACCCCTTTGCCCTCGGTCCGCGCTCATGCCTGGGACAGAACTTTGCTCAGGTGGGTGGGGCTTGCTAATAAAAACATTGTCTGACCCATAACACACACAACAACCGTGACAAAGCTGTTGTTTTCAGATGGAGGCTAAAGTGGTGATGGCCAAGCTGATCCAGAGGTTCAGCTGGGAGCTGGTTCCCGGACAGACCTTTGAGATTCTGGACACAGGCACTCTCAGACCAAAATCAGGAGTTGTGTGCTCTATCAAACACAGGAAGAATGATATTTAGGTTTTCCTAACAGTCAAAAGAAAAACATGTGATCTATAGTTGGTTTAAAGTGTTTTTGGTTTTAACTGAAAATATTACAATTACAATCTTCTTCTATGCTCTTCAAAGAATGTGCCCTTTTATATATGTTTTGGTGTTTTTATTAGCCATTAAGAGCAGCCTCGTGTAATTATTATTCTGTAAAAACATGAATTTTGTCAATCAATAAAGCGAAACTATGTCGTGATTGTGCTTAAAAATATAAAAAACAACCTGATTTGCATTTCTGTGGTCTTGTTATTAAGGTATATTTAACATTTTTTTCATTTAGTTAATAATAATAAGACTTTTACAGTGCTCTATTTTTTTAAAGTACCTGCTAAACTGTAGTTTAACAGGTTACTGTTGACAAAATGTAAATAATCCAAGAGGTAAGTTGGGTAAAAAGAAACTAAATAAGAACTCAGGCAATCTATAGAGGCTGGGAAAAACTTTTCTGTAAATGTAGCCAGCGCCAAGGTGTGTGAGGTGTTGCAGGTGTGTCAGGAGTCCAGTAATCCAGCACACCTGATGAGATAAAACAGGAACCAGCAGAAAGAGGCCGGCTCCAGGAGAAATAACCAGAAGAGGGAGACAAAGGAACAGAGACCTCCCAAACCGTCACATTGGACATCTTTAACACTCTTATAATGTATTATATATTTATCCCTTGTCTGTACACTTTAAACTGGTTTTGATAAAAATTATTTTTTAAATAAATTCTACAGGTAACACTTGTTCAGTTTTGCCCTTCTTCATTATCAACACACACCTGTGAACACATTCCCACAGCCATACATTGTTTTGCTTTTCATAAACTGATGGCGAAATATTGTGACAGAATTTGTTATTTTTAACCTGACCGTGTTTAATTTTATTTTTATTTAGATCAAGAACTGTTCTTTTTCTTATAAATGCTTTTGATATACATTCAAATGAATGGTTATAGAACAAATTTTTAGCCAAAAGTTTTTGCTGACTAAGTATAATACTTTTTTCCATTTTCAAAATAAAAGAAAGACCTCAAAAAAAGAACATTTTCACCTGAGGCCCCAGCGAGGATCGAACTCGCGACCCCTGGTTTACAAGACCAGTGCTCTAACCACTGAGCTATGGAGCCGAACACCTCCGCGCGCAATATTTCTGGGTATTTATTAATATAGTAAGATTAATATAGTACCTGTCTTTTTTTTTTTTTTTTTTTTTTTGGTACAGTTATATAACACTTGGTGCGTATAAAAGTCATGTTGTTGGATAGAGGAACGTCACAGAAGTCCTCCAGGTTACGCTTCCCAAGAAAATTTTTACTGTCATGGCGTTCTTCAACTGTTTTTATAGTTTGCTTTGGAATGCACTTTCAGTGCTTTTAATTCTTCTTCTCGTCGCGTTTTTGGGTTTCTGCTTGTACATCAAGTACACTCACATTAAGTATGACCACATTCCCGGACCACCGAGAGACAGGTATGTTCAAACTAGTCTCGTGCCTTGTTTTTTCTTTCACCTGTGTCCTGATTTTTTTTTATTTTTCCATGAAAGTTTCATTTTAGGACATTCACCAACATTTCTGAGGATAATGAAAGACGGAGGAGTAGTGCACGACAAACTCTTGGAATGGTAAAACCTAACTTTTGATTTCTGAAAGTTTTATGCATTAAATTATCTAAGTGTATAAATAAAAACAAATCCCATTCATAATCCATTGATTTTCAGGGCAGAGATTTATGGACCTGTTTATAGAGTTAATGCTCTGCATTTCGTTTTGGTGAATGTCACCTGTCCTGAGACCACAAAGGTAAACACCTTTGCACGCATTTGTGAATAAGTTAAAACATGTATAAGAGTTTTGGTTCACTTGATTTCAGGAAATCCTGATGTCAGCAAAGCACCCAAAAGATAAATTCCTCTACGAGAAGCTCTTTTATTTGTTTGGTCAAAGGTAGTCTACATTTACCTGTAACCTTCCTGGTGCATAATATCAAATTAATCAATCAATGTTGGTGTTGACAGATTTTTAGGCAATGGACTGGTAACGGCACGCGATCATGAAATGTGGTACAAACAACGCCGGATCATGGACCCCGCTTTCAGCAGCTTGTATGTTTTATTTTATTTTGTACTTATACATCAGTCATAAAGGTTTCATCATCTGCTCTTTACCTCCTGTGTTTCTTATCAGATATCTAAGAGGTCTAATGGGGACCTTCAATGAGACAGCAGAAAATTTGATGGAAAGTCTTTCAGAAATCGCTGATAAGAACATGGAAGCAAACATGCTCCACCTTGTAAACTGTGTTACTCTTGAAGTCATCACTAAGGTACTGAAATGCTAAAAGGTGTTTTGACATTTACAGATCAGACCTAAAATCCACTCCAA